>CM031921.1:390299-517418 GCA_018703695.1 Prunus fruticosa | reverse complement strand
CAACACGTGTCTCGCCTTGCGAAACATCAAGGACCACACTATCTCTTTCCAGGACTCGCTTCGCACTTCCGAAAAAAGACAATACAAAAAAAAAAAAAAAATTGAAACGTGCGGGCTTCCAAATTTCATTGTGCGTTGGTTTTTTACCGTTGTTGGGTTAATTCCATTTTGAGCTTCGGGCCGTTTTCATTTTGGGTTCAGTTTTGCATATGACTATCCTGCTGGCTAAACCTATTGTTTTGAGTGTTTTACTGTTTCATTTTTATTTTATTTGTTTTGTAATTTTTATTTTTGTAATTATTGTATTTTTATTTGTGTATTTTAATTCTTGCGTGTTTTATGATTTTTATTTAATGGAGTACCTTTTCATTTCTTGTTATGACATTGTTTGTGGCTAATTTTTAAACATTGAGGACAATGTTCATTTCTAGGTTTTGGGGTATTAGAGTTTAGCATGTAAATTAAGTATTTCCTTAATTTAATTTTTTTTATTTGCTTGTTTTTATTTATTTTTTAATTTTTAGTCTTGCTTTTATTTTTATTTTTATTTTTTTGAGTCACTTTTCTAACATATATGATGAGATTGTGATAAATGTTTGCATGAATTAAATGAAAATTGGATTTCATTTTATTTTATTAAAAAAAATTATAAAAAAAATAAAAATTAAATTTGAAAAAAATAAATAAATTTGGCATTGTTCTAGCATGATATGCTCCAACCAACTTTACACTTGCCATATGTTTCATAATTTTCCAATTAAAGGATTTGCATGATCAAAGAATTGTATGAAGCATAAATTAGACTTATATAACCAACCACAGAAAGTGAGCTTTTGAGCGATGATCTTCATTTTTTCATGAGTGTTATATACATACTCTTAATTTTTTGTCATCTAAGTTGTTGTTTGATTCTTATTCATCATTGATTTGGTTGAACACTCTAAAAGTCATTCATTCTTATGGAATTTGATATCCATGACATTTAAGAAATGATATTAAGGCCCCCTCAAGATCGTTGTGCCTTTCAAGCTAACCTTATGCATGGTTAGATGATTCTTCCATTGTTAATCATTTTACTCATGTAAACCTCTTCTTTCATTTACCAATTATATTTCCTCAAATGCCTTAAAAACAAATATTTACCTTTTTAAGGAACTCAATGAAGCTTTAATTGGGATGTGTTTTTCATACTAGGTTTGGAAGAGGTGTTACATTTCAAAAATATATATATTCACACAATTGGTGAAAAGAAAAGAGAAAAGTTGTGATTAAGTGGTGGTTGATTGAAATTCCATTTTTTTTGGCCTTCAAAATAAATTGGTGTTTGTTCAATTTAAGGAAAGGAGTATGAATCATTGTAAATGAAGGTATAAGGAGTATTCATCATGTAATAAATTCTCATTGTGATGATTCGAAGTCTTGTAAACAATTGTTTTAATGCTCTTATATTTTGAGTTCCTGGATACTTTGTTCTATCCATACCCTTCATTTCTTACTCACCTTACACCCTTGGCCCCATTACAACCTAATGTTAAAAACCTAAATTGATCTTAAATGTCATATGGTTGAATTGCATACATTTTTCTACTTTTAAGTGTTTGGCATCCTTCTTATATCATATTAATGCAAGTTCTTCATCATTCTATTTCGAGTTAAGTCCTGATGGTTTAACTCTAGTCTCATGTTTATAATGAAGTGTTGCATTATAACCCTCTTCTAAGTGATTCATTTGGTGAATAGGACAACTTTGGTGACACTTTGAAGTTGAACTTGTGCTTTGTATGATTTTGAATTGTGTGAAAACTAAGATTGGGAATTTGTTGCATTTAACAATCACACTACTACACTTTGAGTATATTTATGTTTTAGAATTTTGCCGCCTTGTAAATAATGTCTAAATTGAGATTTTATTGTTAAAACTTTTGAGTCATGTGCATTAGTCATTAATCTTGAAATGTTTTGGAAAGATTGTTTTGAGTTCTTTTTATTTTTGTAATCGTTTTTGTTTTTGTTTTTATTTTTTGTTAGAAATGTATTTATGTTTGTTTTTGTTTTTGGTTTTGCTTAAGGACTAACAATCTTTTAAGTTTTATTACTTTGTTTTACAAGTCAGGAAAAACGTTTGTGGGTATTGGAATTTGTTAAAACCCCCAGGAAGACAATAATCTCCACCTAGGGATGCCTAGAGGTTTAAAGGCTTGTTGCATACGGCTAAATGCAATCGAGTTACCTATGAAAGTGGTCTAGTTAACTTATTGTTTTATTTTCCGTCGTTTTGCTTTCGTACTATGCCAAATCTAGTGTTCGGGGTATTTGATCGTTGCATATTTACATATCAATTTGTACCCTTTTCACTGATGATTTGGTTATGTTTTTGAGTTAAACTTATTAACTTCTTTTGTGTATGTTTCAATGTTATAAGCTTGAGACTCACTAATTGCATTTTGGAGACAAGTTAGCCAAACGGTGTCCGCAGATCAACTCAACTTTATCAATTGGACTGTACTTACTCAAGAAGAACCAGATAATGAGCCATACATCATTGGAAATGTATTGGAAGTCTATTTTCTATAGAATTTTGCTGTTCATGGTTCCGAGTCTTCTAGAGAAAGTTATACATGTTTTGGCAACTTAGGTCCAATTCGGCAGCATCTGCGTCATGGAGGTCAAAAATCACATTTGAAGGCCTTCTAGATATTTTCCTTGAGTGGGTCTGCACGCTCTTGAAAACAGAGACAAAGAGCTTCAAGATACATATTTTTCCAGAATTTTATGGGAGTGGGAGAAAAGCCCAAAACGAGCCCAAAAAAGACGCATGCATTGTCATGTATGACAGATGCATGAGGTGTTATTGATTGTGGGAAGTTAGGTGAAGCAGTATTTAATTCGTATAATTGAGTGGAATTTTGCAGCAACCAAATGAATTTGAAAGATGTTGAAGTGGATGATGTAACACTAAGCCTAAAAACAAGAGGAATTGTTTTCAAATGCAATTGTGTGTTAGGTTAGGTTGGTGAATTAAGTGTTGTGTGTTAGGTGAAGTTAGTGTGGTTAGTGAATTCAATTGTATATTCAGATTTTCATTCCCCCTAAGCCTATAAATAGGGAAGTCTCTAAAGCTTGTAATCAATCACACCCCAAGGGGGAGCTCTCAAACACTTCTCTAGCAGCTCCCTTCCTTCTCTCCCTCAAATACTCTTAGTTTCCCTTTGTAGTTCTCAATTGTTGTAATAAAGATCATTCTACTAATTTTTCTTTGTACTAAATCTCAAACACTTTTCCTTTCTCTTCTTCTAAAATCTCTCAAACACACTCCTCTCCAACACTTCCCAAACACTTCTCCCATTTCCTCTCATCAAATCTCCTAAGCTTTCAAACACATGTTCTTCCAAAATCCACAAAGTTCTCAAACATCTCTCCACTTTCTTCCTAAAGTCTCCATGTCTCAAAAACTTCACACACACCTTTCTTCCCTCCCTTCCCTAAATTCTCAAATTCTCCAAGTCCACAAACATCCTCCAAGTTCTCTAACCGCTCTCTTCCAAATTCACAAAGTTTCCAAACACCACTTCCTTTCTTCCAAAAGTCTCAAAATCTCTCAACACTTCTCCCTTCTCCTTAAAGCTCCCAAACACTTCTCAAACACTTTCTTCTCCTCCAAAGTTCTCAAACACTTCCTTTCTTCCTCAAAGTCTAGTTTTCTTAAATGTTTTCTTAGTTGTAATTTATTTTTCTTGTAATGTAAGACATTCTTCTCTTCTTGTTTTTGTTTCTTTTGTTTTCATTTTTGTTTTGTGTAGGAAACTTGAATTGGATCATTCAATCACCAATCCCTGTGGAATCGACCTCTCACTTACATATACTATACGACTGAGGCTCGTGCACTTGCGAGTATCACAAGTCGAGGATGAGCTGATACCCATTTGGTGCAGCTAAACCACAGACAGTTGGAAGCAAGCGCATGAGAACAAGACCCTCACGATGGCTCAATCGCGACTGGGCCAAAGCCACTGATCCCACGAACCCGTGATCGACATGGCGGCACGCCTCCATAAGGGCTTTTTCGTTGAGGTTAAATGGGTCCGGGCTGCTCTAAAAAGCAAATGGATGAAATTACCCCCGGGCTCAGAGTTCAAGAACCAGGTCTCCGAGAGTACTTCGAAAAGTTCGTGGAGCCTTAGGAAGTACTTTGGTTCCTTTCACCAGAAGACAGACAACTATTACAAATCATTATTATGGTTGGCCTGAGGAGCTTGTGGCATGGAAGCTAAGCCTCCATGAGTTTAGAAATAGAGAGAGAAAGCTTGGATTTCTTATGGAAACAGTATCTAGAGCAAGGGGATAGGAAAATTTGGGTAGATTTATTAGGAAGAGGGGAAGAGATGGCAGAAAGGATGGGTGGCTTCAGTAGATCTTCCAGCTTGATGATTGCTTGGTCGGTGTTGGATGGTTGTTCTGTCGGGAAGGAGGTGCCCTTTTTTATAGGCGCTTTTTCCCCTGTTCAAGAACCTGATCTGACTTTTCCCCAAATTTTCCCAAGTTCCACCTCATTTCCCTTTACTTCCTTCCATTTTCACCCTTTTTGGTGAAAATCCCTTAATCCAAGCACATCGGGGAAGAGCATTTTGGGCTCCATGGTTTCCCTGAGTTGACTTTGTTGTGTCGAGTTCCGAGCTGCACCAAAACGCGATCGAGCGGCACCCTTACTTGTGAATACTCGCAAGTGCACGAGCCGTTGCAGTATAGCATATGTAAGTGCGAGGTTCATTCCCACTGAAGGATTGGTGATTTGATTATTCAATTCATTTCCCTGAAAAAAAACAGAAAATGGAAAATAAAAATAAATAAAACAAGAAAAAGGAAATAACTGAAACAAATAAGTTCCCAAGTTCAATTAGATGAACGATTGATTCTAGCTAAAGTATGATTAGGCCATGGTGTCTGGTTCTAACCTTGTGTTCCTAATTCCCTAATTTTCTCATCATTTGTCGTCTAACCTAAAACTAAGCATTAGGAACCCATTAAACATAGAGAACAATTTAAACAACCAAGCATGTATCTAATCTCCTTTGTCGAATGTCCATACATACTCTTCCCATTCATAGTTCAATTCAATTAAACATGGTGTCTAGTCTTAATTCAAACCAAGATAGCTAACATGCAAGCCTAAAAGGTGATCAATCATTCAAACTAGCATATTAACTTATAAGCATAACGAATAAGAACAAAAACCATAATTGAAACTTGGAAAAACTAATTGGAACTCAAAAACTAAAAGAAATAATTTACATAAGGGAAAAAGGAAAGTAGAACTGGAAAGACTTAAAGAAAATTTCAAAACAAAAAGATTTCATTACAACAGTTTGAAAACTAGAAAGAGAAACTAAGAGAATTTGAGGAGAGAAGGGAAGGAAGCTCTAGAAGTGTTTGAGAGCTCCCCCCCTTGGGGTGTGTTTACAAGCTCAGCAACTTCCCTATTTATAGGCCTAAAGGGAAGTGAAAATCTGAATTCAAATGAATGATAAAACACTTTCATTATAAAATCTAATTGGTTGATGACTTGAGTTAAGAAAATCTTGAATGGGTGATGCACTTGTATCAGAAAATCTTGAATGGTTGAATGCACTTCACCAATTAATCCCACTAGAGCCTGAGGTCATCTTCAGTATACCATACCAAGCTTCCAACCAGAAACGATAGCCATGCCTAGCTCACCATGACCAAGCATCCAACGAACAGATGTGAGGTCAGCATGACCAGCAACTTCAAGGGCTTACAACTTGGGCTTCTCTTAATCAAATTAGGACTTTAAGCACTCCAAATTGAAGTTCAGAATGTCTTCTTTCCAGCCATATGTTATTTGGGCCAGTCCAAGGTCGGAGGAAAAGTTAAGGCCTGAAACAAATTGCTACTCATTTCCCGCGCTGATAAGATCCATCCCAGCATGGTTCTGTGTTTGCTAGGTAAAGTTACTCCATTTATCCAATGGGTATGAATTTTGGATATGTTAGACACACCCATTTTAACAACTTTCATGAAGAATGTGGCCCATTAGAGTATGTAGGTTGCTGAAAAAAAGCTTACAGTATGACCTACCAAAACTGGACTGGCAGGGGATGTAGCAAAAATGAGTTTGTCTTTAAACTCTTCTTCCCTTCATCCAAATCAGGCCTTCACATGCTTCACTCGCATTATTTCCTATCCAAAGCCATCATTATTACCTAAATCTCATAATTAACTGAAAGAAAAACACAAAAAGAATTAAAGCACAAGTTTAATGAAAAACATAACCAAATCATAAGTAGAAGGGTACAAAATATATGTAAAATATTACTACCAAAAACCCCAAAACCTAGATTTTACTAGTCCTTTGTAAAACAACACAAAACAAAGTTAAAAACAAAATAAGAAGTTAACTAAACGGGACTTCCGCAGGAATTTCCAGTTCGCATTTAGCGTTGCATTAAGCCTTTAAACCTCTAGGCATCCCTATGAGGAGGAGTTGTGTCTCCGTAAGGATTTAAGAGTATTCCAGACCCACAGTCCGGTCTTTCTAACTCTACAAAACAAAGTGGTTAGAAAACTTTACTAACTTTGTTAGATCCTTAACAAAATAAAACAAAAACAAAAACAAAAAAAATAATTACAAAAATAAAAAAAAGAATAAAAATAAAAAACTCAAAAAATCTTTCCTAGATTTTCTAAAAAGAGAAATGACTTATGCACATGACTCAAAAGTTTTAACAATAAAAACTCAATTTAGACATTATTTACAAGGCGGGGAGTTCAAACATTAATATGCTCAAAGTGTAGTAGTGTGATTGCCAAATGCAACAAATTCTCCAATAGTTTTCATACAATTTCAAAAATGTACCTAAGCACAAATGCAACTTCAAATCTCACCAAAGTTGTCTTCTCACAAATGAATCACTCAGAAGGGCTGCAATGCATTACTTAGCATAAACATGAGATTAGAGTTAAACCATAAGGGACTTAACTCAAATAGGAAGATGAAAAACTTGCATTAATATGATCTCAAGAAGGATGTCAAACACTTAAAAGAAAAAAATGAATGCAATTCAACCACATGACATGTAAGATCAACTTAGGTCTTTAACATAGGTTGTAATGGGGCCAAGGGTGTAAGGTGAGTAAGAAATGAAAGGTATGGATAATACAAAGTCCAAGGAACTCAAAAATGTAAGAGCATAAAATAATTATTTACAAAGCTCTGAATCATTACGATTATATTTTCTTTACATGATCAAAACTCCTTATACCTTCATTTACAATGATTCAAACTCCTTTCCAAACACCAATGAAACCCAAAAATGAAATTTCAATCAACTACCATTTAATCGAGAACTTTTCTCTTTTCTTTCACCAATTGTGTGAAGTTCTATAATTTTTTTTAAATGTAATATCCCTTCCCAAACTTAGCATGAAAAACACATCCGAATTAGAGCTCATGTGTTCCTTAGAAAGGTAAATTCTTGTTTTTTGGGCTAAAGCTAGGAATTTCAATTGGTAAAATGAAAGAAAAAGTTTACATGTAGGCTCAAAATGGTTAACAATGGAAAATCATGCTTAAGCATGCATAAGGTTAGCTTGAAAGGCACAAATCCAAAGATGGCCTTAATATCATTTCTTAAATGTCATGAAATCAAATTGCAAAAGAATGAATGACTTTTAAGTGTTCAACCAAATCAATGAATAATGAGATCAAACAACAACTTTGATGACAAGAAAATAAGAGTATATGTATAACACTCATGAAATGAAGCACAAGGCTCAAAAGCTCACATTATATGGTTATATAAGTCTAATTTATGCTTGATACAATTCTTTGGGTTATGCAAATCCTTTAATTGGAAAATTATGAAACAAATGGCAAGTGCAAAGAAAGTTTCAAAAATATCATGCTAAACAATGCCAATTTTATTTTATAAAAATGTTAAATTTTTAAATTTTCAATTTTTTTTTTAAAATATAATAATAAAATGAAATCCAATTTTATTTAAGTCATGAAAACATTTATCATAATCTCATCGTAAGTGTTCCGAAAGTGACTCAAAACAAAATAAGACTCAAAATAAAAAAGAAAAACAAGCAAGAAATTAATTAATTAATATATATTTTTTAATTTCTTTTAAAAAAATAAATTTACTTGCTAAGCTCCAATACCCCAAACCTAGAAATTGGAACATTGTCCTCAATTTTTAAAAAATTAGGAACAAGCAATGCCATAACAAGAAATGAAAGTATTAAAGCAAATAAATAATAAAATACAAAAAAAAATGATTACAAAATAAAAATTTCAAAACAAACAAACAAATAAAAAGAATTTAAAACACTCAAAACAGTAAGCCCTAAATCGAAATCATACCCAAACCAAAAACCGAACGAATGAAAACCCAACCCAAAAGAAAGTTAACCCACTTTGAAACCTAAACAATGGTGAAAACTCGAAGCCCACAATGAAGTCAAAAGCCCACATGTTCAATTTTTTATTTATTTATTTATTTTTATTTATTTATTTTTTAAATGAAGCGTGAATTGGGAGTGCGAGGGCGGGATTTATGAAAGGAAAAGAGTGTGGTCCATGCCCGCTTTCCGAAAGTGAGATGCAAAGGAGTGAGGGACGTGTCGGCGCGAGAGGCCGCTTTCACATCCCCCAAGCCAGACTTATTGGCCTCTTGGGTGAAGCGAGACGACTTTTTCACTTTGAAGGTGGTGAAAGGTGGAAATGCAATTATGCGGAGTTGGGAAACGGTGGGCGAACATATAGAGATATAAGCCGTAAGGGCCGCACAGAACTAGAACCGACGTATGAGGTTTAATAACTAAGTCTATAAAAGGTAAAGAGAAAAGGGTAAAAAAACACAAACTAAGAAACACACAAAGGAGAAAAGAAAAACGAGTGAGAAATCAAATGGCCTCTAACTACCCATTTCGTTGGACTTAACCTAGCTCCACTTACTATAACACGAGCCAGAAGAACTGGACCAATGGATGCTTACTTGCCTCCGCGGGGGCCTGTACTGTCAGTCACTATACTCCTGGACAACGATGTTGCCATTGAGTGGGCAGAAATTTAGTGACTCCTAAAGATATACGTGTGTTTGGCACAAGGGATGATAATCGGGCTACGAGTGATGCCATGGCACTTAGCGTGCAGAAGTACACCCATGTGTCCAAGTTTGGGACATCGCCTACTTGCGAAGTCCCATGAGGTAGAGGTGCTGAAAGGTCAGTTGCGTCGAGCGAAGTATGGTTGAAGAGTGCCAGAACGCCACAAAGCTTGAAAGGGAGAGGTCAAGGATAGTGGAGGTGAATCGAGACTCAGCTGGAGGAGTCCGGCGGACGAGAAAAAGCCTATCAAGATGGTAGAGTCTGTATTCTCGCGACATGCGAAGGCAGCGTGGGAGGACCAGAATCCGAAGTACGCAAGCAAGCAGATCGCGAGAGTAGTTACGCTCAGCTAAGATTGTCACTTTGGGGGCTCAAGTGGTGAGCCCCAAGAGACTCACGCTGAAAGCCCCCTGAAGAGGATAGCCAGAGGGCCAAACTCAAAGCTCCAATGGTCGAGACACCAAGCACCGAGAAGAAATGATTTCTACTGCATTATTGATGTTTTTATTTTATGTTGTTGTTTTTTTGTATTTTCGTTGTTTTGTTTCGGAAATAAAAGAGGAAGGTTGCAGAAAGAAAAGAAAAAGAAAAAAAAACACACTTCCTAACTAAAATAAAACAAATACGACAAACGGGAAAAGAAAACACACTTCCCAAATGCTAAATAAGACAAAGATAGCCGAAGTAACGGGCAAAAACATAAAACACCAAGGAAAAACACGGAAAAATAAAGTAAAGCAAAGTGAAAGTTAATGTGCTCCCCCCTTAAGCGATTAGGTCCAGCATGCCCGGGAAATCCGAAAATGGTGTTGGCTCTCTCTCACGAGCCATATGCCTATTTAAACCACACCTCTGCAAGCGGATGATACCCACATTTCTTCCTGCAAACTCAAGGAAAGACATCAAAAAATTCAGAAGCAAAACAAATGGCATCCTCATGCACTCACCTTGATGATCTCAACTTTGAGCTCTCACTTGCACCACCAAATGCCCAGAGTAACGCTCCTCCAACCTCTTGCCTTCCCAAACTCTTCATATCATCACGGCACGGCCTCAAACTTTGCTGAGGCAATACCGAACCTTTCTCAGGTAATGCCGAAAGGGTTCCAGTGCGCCTTGGAACATTGATTGGCAGGAGCTAACTCCAGGTCATCACCCATGTGGCACGTAGGTCTAACAAGATGGCAGTGGATGAGTCCCACGATTTAACTGTCTCCAGCGGTCTCGGCTACCATTGGGAATGCGACCACGGCGAGGACACGGGAGTGTGCCGCTCTGAGCGAGGAAGTGGCTTCCTTGAAGGCTATGATGGCTGGGTAACCTTAGAAGCGGCTCTCCGTGCCACTGAGATGTGGAAGCACTGGAGAGGAAAAATGATGACCATGTAGAACCTTCCGAGATCCTACAAGTACAGACAATAGAGGTAAGCCATGAAGATGAAGAAGATGAAGAAGAAGAAGAAGAAGAAGAAGAAGAAGAAGAAGAAGAAGAAGTTTGTTTGTTTGTTTTTTTTTTTTTTTTTTTTTTTTTAAATTTACTTGAATGTTTTTGTTTTTTTTTTTTTTTTGTTTTTAATGCAGTGTTTGAAATAAAATAAAAATGTGTTTCTAACACTCTAGAAATAAACTAACTAATCATACCACAAAAACAAAATAAAAAACAACGACTAAACAAAATAAATACAAAAACTAACTTAACAAAACAAAACAAAAACAAAATAAAAACAAAGACTAAACAAAAAATAAAACAAAGAAAATAAAAAAAAAACTTAGTTTAAAAACACACGAATATACAAGCAACTCACGGATGACCGGTTAAGTGCCTCAGAAAACACACCTAGGGATCCGGGAAGGTTGGAGGGGTCACAATGGTCCCGCTTAAAACCCAAACTTCTTAGACACCGAGGTGTCGCCTAAAGAACTCCTAGACACTCGGATTGACGGAAGTGCTTACCTGGAGTTACCATAAGTCAGCTCATATGAAAAATCTTTTTGAATTTTTGAATTTTGAATTTTTAGTTTTTAAGATAAGAGAAAAAAAAATTAAGTAACAAACCATAAATGAAAATGAACTAAGTACTCTAAACAAACTCAAACAAACGACATAAATTGTTGTACTAAAAGAAACAAACCAAGAATAAACTGAATTTAAAGAAGAGAAAGGATTGAAATGCTCCCCCTTGAAGCGATTAGGTCGAGTATGGATGCATTTGGAGGTCGCGACTTCTCCCACTGCTCTACACTTCCCATTCGTATGATTGAGGTTGCCATCTCTCTCCATTTTTATTAAGCTGTCATAAATTGCTAAAACATACACACAAACTTGAAATGGAATCAAAAGGGTTAGGAAATAAAAGGAAAAACACACATCCAATTCCATGCTTCAAAGTAACAAGCAACAAAGTAATCAAACTAGCTTATGAAGTTCGTTCTTTCTCAAATATGATTATCCATATGGTGTGTGGTTTTAATCAAGTATTCAGAAAAAGCATTTAGCTATGGTGTTTAGTCTAAACACAAATTCCGAACCCATTAAGAACAAGAAGAACAACAAAGAACCAAGTAGAATTTAAACATGGTGTTTGTCTTCAATATCTACCCATTCATTCACTAATCAGTCCAAGAGTCATATGGTGTTTATGTAAACTTGAACAAGATATTTAATTAAGAGCAAGTGAATGAAACCATAAACTAGAAATAATCAACATGCTACTTGAACCTTTTTGTTTTTGGGGTGTTGTGTAGCTTGGGACTCAAACCCAGTTTTGTTGTGTCGATTTCAGCTGCACCAAAATGGATTCAGCTGCATCCTCAACTTGTGATACTCGCAAGTGCACGAGCCGTTCGGTAGTATAGCATATGTAAGTGCGAGGTCGATCCCACGAGGATTGGTGATTGAATGATCCAATTCATTTCCCTAAAAAAAACAGAAATGGAAAAGAAAATAAATAAAACAAGAAAAAGGAAATAACTCAAGCAAATAAGTTCCCAAGTTCAATTAGATTAACGGATTGATTCTAGCTAAAGTATGATTAGGCCATGGTGTCTGGTTCTAACCTTGTGTTCCTAATTCCCTAATTTGATCATTTGTTGTCTAACCTAAAACTAAGCATTAGGAACCCATTAAGCATAGAAGAACAATTTAAACAACCAAGCATGTATCTAATCCCTGTTGTCGAATGTCCATACATACTCTTCCTATTCATAGTTCAATTCGAATTAAAGCATGGTGTCTACTCTTAATTCAAACCAAGATAGCTAACATGCAAGCCTAAATGGTGATCAATCATTCAAACTAGCATATTAACTTATAAGCATAATGAATAAGAACAAAAACCATAATTGAAACTTGGAAACTAATCAAACTTGAAACTAAAGAAAATAATTTACATAAGGAAAAGGAAAGTAGAACTTGGAAAGACTTAAAGAAAATTTCAGCACAAAAGATTTCATTACAACAATTGAAAACTAGAAAGAGAAACTAAGAGAATTTGAGGGAGAGAAGGGAAGGGAGCTCTAGAGAAGTGTTTGAGAGCTCCCCCCCCTTGGGGTGTGTTTACAAGCTTAGAGAACTTCCCTATTTATAGGCCTAAGGGAAGTGAAAATCTGAATTCAAAATGGCTAATGCATACAACACTTTTATTATAAAATCTGAATTGGTTGATGCACTTGAATTAGAAAATCTTGAATGGGTGATGCACTTGTATTAGAAAATCTTGAATGGTTGATGCACTTCACCAATTAATCCCACTAGCAGCCCTAGGTCATCTTCATGTCACCATGACCAAGCTTCCAACCAGAAATGATAGCTCATGCCTAGCTCACCATGACCAAGCATCCAACCAGCACATGCTGAGGTCAGCATGACCAGCAACTTCAAGGGCTTACAACTTGGGCTTCTCTTAATCAAATTAGGACTTTAAGCACTCCAAATTGAAGTTCAGAATGTCTTCTTTCCAGCCATATGTTATTTGGGCCAATCCAAGGTCGGAGGAAAAAGTTAAGGCCGAAACAAATTGCTAACTCATTTTCCGCGCTGATAAGATCCATCCTGAGCATGGTTCTGTGTTTGCTAGGTAACGGACTCCAGATTTATCCAATGGGGATGAATTTTGGATATGTTATAGTACACACCTATTTGAACAACTTTCATGAAGAATGTGGCCTCATTAGAGCTATGTAGGTTGCTGAAACAAAGCTTGCAATATGACCTACGAAACTGGACTGGCAGGGGGATGTAGCAAAAAATGAGTTTGTCTTTAAGCTCTTCTTCCCTTCATCCAAATCAGGCCTTCACATGCTTGGATTGCATCATTTCCTATCCAAAGCCATCATTATTACCTAAATCTCAATTAACTGAAAGAAAAACACAAAAAGAATTAAAAGCACAAGTTTAACTCAAAAACATAACCAAATCATAAGCTAGAAGGGTACAAAATGATATGTAAATATGTACTGATCAGACTTCTTCTATCTTAGGTGAGGCACCTCTTACTTTTCTCCTTGGTTTTCCTAACAAAGCTTGCAGAGGAAAGAATGGGTAAGGGTGCTGGTCTAAAAGGTGTCTCACTTCCAGCAGCCCATGCACATGGATTTCACTTGGTTTTAATGATGGCTTAGTTTTGATTTGGTTTTAATAGGGTGCTGGGATATTTTCTAAGGTGCTCGGCCAT
The DNA here is from genome assembly GCA_018703695.1 of Prunus fruticosa. Taxonomy (NCBI): domain Eukaryota; kingdom Viridiplantae; phylum Streptophyta; class Magnoliopsida; order Rosales; family Rosaceae; genus Prunus; species Prunus fruticosa. The sequence goes on along the minus strand of CM031921.1, from coordinate 503,614 downwards.
TTCTCTAAGGTGTTGGGCTATTTTCTCTCTCTTATGCTTACCCATATATTCGGGCTCAAGAAATGGGCCTGAGTTTGGTGTTCCCATGCAGCCCAAAACTTCCACTTCTTGGACTATCAATGGGCCTCATGAACACTCGTAACCATCCATACCACAACTCACTTAGCAAGCACCATGCCTTTTCGTAGCTTGGGCCCATTTAAGCTTTTAACGCAGCTTGGTACTAAAATAAAGGTTTTCTTTGCTTGACGTTTGTGTGTCGTGTGGCTTGTTTGTGCTCAGGCTCTGCTATATTGTAACGGGTTATGGTCGGGTCAAGCAGTGCTTGATGGGACAATGAGCGCGGGTTCATGGAACCAGGACATTTTACAAGCTCATTGCGAACTCTTTGCATGGTGGGTTGCGTATTGGCTTGGAGTGGCATGCGGATCATAACTTGTGTAAGCGCATACGACAAATGCCTGCGTACCCTGGTTAGGCTTCTTTCTTGATTGAGCGTTGTACTAGGTTAGAAACATATTTGGGTTAAACCTTGGATTTTTCAGACCTAAACACCAATGGCGGATCCATGATCTTTTTAGGGAGGGGGGAAATTTAAAAGGCTAAAAGCTCCATAAAATTATTTAGACAATATCAAATAACCTTGAATTTAAACAATACTAATATCATTCATAATTTATAGAAAGAATAAAATTACAAACAAATCTTTGATGAACTCACTTTTAATATCTAAAATGGGAGAGAATATCTTCTATTCTCAAATATCTATAGAGATCTCATCAACTTGCTTTTAATTTGTTTTGCTATGTTTGGAGTTTCTTTAGTCTAAAGTGACAATATTTTGAAAGACGAAGTATGGAGGGTAGGCGTTTTTGGTCCCTTAAAGTGAGGCATAAGCTTTGAGACACTAAGGTGTAAACCTTTCGAACTTGAATTATTTTAAAAAGGAATATTTAAAAAGATATATTACTCATCTATTTAACACTACAACATGAAGATGACATAACTATTAAAAAGAAAAAATAGAGATGACATTTTTTTAAATAAAAAATTTAGAAAAGAGATGGCCTATTAATAAGTATTATATATGTTATGAAGTGAGCATGAGAAACTATACCTGTTCAATTAATAGTGAATTCCAGAGTCTTTTGCTCTAGACCAAACAAAAACTTATGGATATTTATAAGTTAATTGCAGGCCTATCTTTTGGGCTTTGCCACCACCAAAACCCACCGCTTGGAGAACGCAAATGAAATTTTGTGTTTCATTAAAAAATATCAAAGAAACAAAACGGTGTCATTATAGCAAAAGAAATTAGGTATAGTCTCCTTATTCTCAGAACCTTGCGCCTTAGACTCCATAGCCACTAGTTGGCTGTGTTTTTTTGTGCCTCAAACTCTAAGGAATTTTTCGGTGAAGGGCACCTCCTTGTGCCTCCGTGGGTCCGCCACTGCTCAACACCTCTTCACGCACTGCCACCTTGGGTCATCCATCAACCCACGCCGCTGCACCACATCACGACACTGTGGCTGGAACTGCGCCACAGCTAAAAGACCCTTGCGGTTGGAATCACCATAGTCAACGTCGCTTCGAGCTATGGCCCCATGGCCAAAACTGCTGTGCAGCCTCACGAACTCGCTACCACCACAGTCGCTTTGCAACCACTCAGGACCGATGGCAATCTCCATCACAGCCTCACAACCATGTTGTCCCACCTCACGACTCCTTAGCCGAAACCTCCTTGCAACAACAAAACCTAGCAGCCGGATCTATCCACTATCACGGTGTCGCCGCTGCACAAGGTGGATCCTCCCATTATGACAACCTCGCCGCCATCACGAGTTACGACCCTGGTTTTGGAGCAAGTGCAACCATTCCCTCCTTTGCCTCTATGCTTGACGTACACTCCAGTGTACACCTCACAATTTGAAAATTGTTGTTCGTGTTGCCCGAGAGAGTGATGAAAATCTGGGTTTTAAAAAAAATTGAACTTTGAAATATTTGCGGTTATGCCATTAGGCTTCTGGAGATCATAAATTCTTCGTTACAACTCCATTTGAGCACACTACGTATCTTCGGACTCATCTTGACGTGTTCTACGCAACGGTATAACTGAAATCCCCAGATTTCTTCATGAACTTAAAATGACATTTTTGTCCCTTTTAATATTAAATAATATTTTAATTTTTCAAAAACTTTAATTAATTAAAATCATTTTATTTTATTATTTATTTCCATTTATTTTCTCATCTAAACTTATTTCCTATTATTTTAATTATTTAATCTTCCTCGAATAAAAAGTCAACTCTTAAATCATTTAAATATTCCTGGGGTAAAATTGTCTCTTTCTTGAATAATTTAATATTTAACTATTAATTTAGGACCTAGCTGTTACAACCATGTGCTATGACTCCACCGAGTATGTCGAAAGATGTGATCATTGCCAATGATACAAGCGGGTTCCTAACTTGAACTAAAGTCTACCATTAGCAGAACAGGTCATGGCCATCATGCAATGTGTCATTGATATAATGGGTCCCATGCCACCAACACCCATCAAGAAAGACACGATGATCAGCGCCATTGACTACTTTACTAAATGGATTGAGGCCAAAGCTCTATCCTATACTAAAGAAGCCGACGTGGAACAATTTGCCTCAAGAAACATTATTTACCCATTTGGCTGCCTATAGCCGTTGGTTACCAACAATGACTCACAATTCATTAGCAAGCAGGTCATCGCCTTCTTTGCAAAGTACGACATCAAGCAATACCTATCTACCCCGAGGTACTTGCAAGACAATAGAAGGCACCGATCGGAAATGGGTAAATGAGCTCTCTGAAGTACTATGGGCTTATCGAACAAACAAAAGGAAATCAAAAGGTGAAACCCCATTTTCCCTCGCTTACAAAACTGAACCAGTCATTCCTCTGCACATCATTGTCCCTTCTATAAGCATTGAGGTGGGTAGTATTGATCAGAGCTCCGAACAAATGAAGCTCAACCTCGACCTACTTGAAGGAGAGCACGAGAGAGCCATTGTCCGAGTTGCCTCCTACCAACAGCAGTTGAAGTCTTACTACGACAAAAAGGCTAAGGTTAGACAATTCCAACCTAGCAACCTTGTATTTAGAAAGACTTTCATTACTGTGTAAGGCAAGGATCTAAGAAGATGAAGCCTAATTGGGAAGACCCTTATGTGATCAGCTAGTCGAGGGCAAAGGAAGCTATACACTTGACACCATTAAAGGGAAGGAGATTCCAAAATAATAGAATGCGTGCCACCTCCAAAGATATTGCCCATGAAGCTTCCTCCTACCTGCTCAGTTCCTAGCAAACGACTAAGCCTTGCGCACTTATGAAAAAAGAGAAACAACTACTGGAAATTCGAGGTTACTTATCCATTTATTTCCATTTCAAATAAAGTGATGTAATCATGTGAACATCAATGAAAATTCAGTTTCTCATTCAAGAGTGTGTCAAAAAAAAAAAGAAGGAAAAAAATGCAAATAGTTGCCCATAAGTAGCGTTCTAAGGAAGACACAGGACGACAACCGTAAGTGTCCTTTGGGAGACGCATCCCACAAAAAGCATCCTTCGGGAGATGCAAGGTTCTATTGGAGTTTCCTAATGGAGATCCAGGTTCTTATCAGTTTCTTAAGGGAGGCATGATGGTCATTTACAAGCGTCATCGGAGACGTAGCCCACAAAAAGCGTCCTTTAGGAAATGCAAGGTGCACTGGGAGTTGCCTAAGGGAGACTGAGGTTCCTATTAGTTTCCTAAGGGAGGCATGATAGTCATTTATACGCGTCCTTTGGGAGATGCAAGTTGCACTAGGAGTTTCCCAAGAGAGACCCATGATCCTATCAGTTTATTAAGAGAGGCATGATAGTCATTTATAAACGTCATTCGAGAGATGCAGGGACGCGTGTTAGATATATGTCCTAGAAGCCAATATAAAATGGATAATTCTAAGGAAATAATATATAATAGTAAAGGGGCAAGAACGTTGCTTTAGATATAACGTACATAAAGTAAAAAGTCCATGGATTAAGATATAAATGGAAAGTGGTCTAAAGAAGTTAGATGCATGAGACCTTTCCATACATATAAATATCGTATCCTAAAATGTTTCTGGTCATAGGATCACCAATTGGACAATGGTGACCTACAAAGACTGGTACAAATTATATTTGTTCAATTAGGAGGATGACTAGCCTCAAGTCATTCGTGTAGAGACATTGAGACAGATGTGTAGACGCTCTATAGAAGATGGAGTCCATTGAATGCGATCAACTTTAGAATTCTTGTATGGAAGTCTTACTCACGAGTGTCAAACAAAGAATTCTAAGTTGTGATAATGCGAATTAATCCTTAGACCTGAGACATCACAATTGTCTTGTGTATATGTTGTTTCTCTTTGAGAGCACTATAAGTCGTATCAAAATGATGTGACTTAAAGGTGTTCCTCAGGATTTTCAGCATATACACAGAGAGAGGTGAATGTACAACAAGGAATCTCTGCTCCTAGTAAGAAGAGAGAATACTCTAAAGATATGATTCGTGAATCTTTAGCCAAAGTATTGGATGGAAATTGAAACAAGAACGTTTGCAATTTCATCAAATTGAATCATATAATCAAGAGATGTCATATTAGGGATTTTGACACAAGTTTACCATATTCCGAGAATATGACATAGAGTATTGAATTAGATAAGGATCAAATTGCATTGTAATCACAAACTGACTAGGTTCTCTAAATGAATTCTTTTTAGCTTGGGTAGCCATGACATAGGATACAATTCACACTTGATTCAGAGTGAATCATTCATACCCAATGCCTCACTAATTAGAACCTATCAGATCGCACATCGAAAAGGTATCGATTAGGAAATTATGAAGAGAATGAATGATTTTGTGACTTGGTCAAAGTCAATGAGAAAGTCAAAGGTCAAAGTCAAATGTCAAATGTCAAAGGTCAAGCGGTTGACCCCACCACACTTGACACGATCAACTAAGGATGACCGGGACCAATACTCGTTAGACAAGTGAGTGATTAAATTAGTTAAGTCACTAGAGTAATTATATTGATTAGATTAATTTACTTATTCAATTAAAATTATGAAACTTTAATTGAAGGTCCCATATGACTTGGAAATTCAAAAAGGGATTTGACCATATGGACAAACAAGACCAAATATTCCAAACAAGAAAGCAGAATTACAAAAAGCTGGAAAAGATATAGTAGTTTTCATCTACTCTGAGACTTCGGCAGGAGACCCCTAGTTTGTAGCCTCTTTGGCGTCCACCTGATTAGCCACTCCTTCAATAATTCCAGCTCTCTACTCCACGACATCTGCAACCATCTCATCAGCCATGCCTTTCTCTACTCCATCCTGCTCAGCTCCAGCCTCGTCGACCACCTGCTATTTAGTTCTCTCCATATCCGCAATATTGATTTGCTCACTTTGAACAAGGAGCAAGTTAGGGCAGAGCTTCTCGACGTCTTCATCTCCAATGGCATTAGTAAGGAGCAGTCCCATTCGTGCAATCCAAGTACCCCAGCTTGTACGCATCAGTGATAGCTTCAAGCTTCGATTTTCAGCAGCCTTGTGGTAGGCACCAAACTTGGCCAGAAGCTTGTCCTAACTATGGGAGATTTTAGCATTTTTGTGCTCAAGACGAAAGTAGGTATGGCAGCAGAAGAATTGAGTTCACTATCCTTCTTAGCAAGAGAACTATTCAGCTCATATATATTCTCCCTCGGTTCAGAGCTTGCCAGTCAAATCAGGATGTTTTTCTCCAACTCACTCAGCTTAGCAGAAGAGGGGGCAATAGCAGACGAGTTCTAAATGGCTTTAACAGTAAAAACTTTTCCTTTTTGAAGCAAATGAACATGCACTTCTATTGGATATGATCAACCAGCTTGACACAAGTAGACGAGTTTGATAGAAAGTTCGTCTTAAGCATATCAGACAAACTTTCATCCCCTCCAGGGTTGGACTTGTCAACCCTGGGATCAGCGCTCGCATTGCCAAAGAACCCTTCTCCCGAGCAGAGGATTCTCTAACCTTCTTAATCGCTGCCATCCTCCCCTCCAAGGTAGTCAACAATATCTTTGCCCTTTGATAGGTGAGTTGGTTTGGAAGCGGATCTCTTCATGGGCAGATCACAGTTTCTAAGCTTGTCAGGATGAGACTTGAGTGGAATGTCCCGAATCTTTCGCATTCCACCAACCTTCTTGCTATCGATGTCGACGAGATGCTTCACCCCAGCAGATGATGGGGGAGCAGATCCTACTTTAGCCTTCTTAGCAGAAGGGACTACTTTCAAGGAAGACTTGGTCACAACATAAGGAAGTCTTGGCTTCTTTCTCAACGGAGACACATCACTCGCCAACAAAGTCACAGCTTCATTTCTTGAGGACTTGATGTCAGCCTTCCTTTTTTTGGGGGTTCAGCAGAACACTCCTCCTATTCAAGTAGGAAGGTCATCAAAGTTTGGACCGTTCTCTTCCATCCCTCAACATCCTGGGCAAGGGGCAGACCACCAGTTTTCTCCTGATACTCGCTCAATAGCCATTGCCACTTGTGAAACCTCGCAGGGATGTTTAGAGCTTGGTTGATGTTAACCATGTCAGGCCCAAGATCCAATATCTTTTAGATATCATTCTTTGTAAGCAGAAGACAGAAGTTAGTTAGTCACACTTCAGGAAAATCAAATAAAAATGAAGCAGATGAAACAGCAATGTGACATATCGTCGCAGTAAATGATGGGAACAAATGGACCATCACCAACTTGAGCATATTTCTAGTAGTGTCTCACTTCAAAGAAGTAGAAGAACTTTCGCATCGTCAGCCCCAAGCTTGAAGAACGACTTAGATTCTCAAAGCACATTATCACCCGGTAGACGTTCAGAGGACACTGACTTGAAGCACACACCAAGGCCCAAAACACCTCCATGAAGAACTTGATAGTGGGAACATGAAGCCCATGGAGAAATAAAAAGGATGGAAGGAGATGATCCTAGCATATGGATCATTCACATCCACACAAGGCGCATCGTCGACCAAAGACTTCACCAACTTGACATGCATGTCATCAGGAATGTTAGAAGCATAAATGGACCACCACTTATGGAACTAAGCTTTAGACGTAACGCGATGCAAATTAGCACAAATCTCTTCTTGTGCACTTTGGAGCCTCCCCACTGATATAAAGGCACTTATGAGCTTGGTGATCGGCTACCATCCTCAGAAGACATGATCAATGAACAATTACAAAAAGGTAAGGAAATTGCAAGTAAGATAGCATGTCAAGGAAAACCACGGAACAACCCGAGTAGAAGGCCCCGAGAGCAGCGACACGCAGTGCCACCTAACACACACAAAAAAAGGGTCGTTGCAACTGCCAGCCGCAGCCGACAACCACCGCCGCAACCACAGGCGACCGCCACCAACGCCCACGATGAAGCTCACGAAACTGCCTAGCTACCAAACCACAACAAAAGCCATGGTCCAATAGCCGAGTCCTCACTAAAGAAAACCAGCCACGACAACCACTGCCAGGAGCGATAATGGCAACAGCCTCCACCGCGCGCCTTCCAAGGTAGTTTCACTTTTCAAAAAGTAATAGATTGACCTTAAGAACTCGCCAATAGTCGTGCACACTTACTTTGAGACCCAGGAGCTATCGTTTTGAGTTAAAGTTCGTTGTTGGGTACGCGTATTAATTAAGCCCGTTTATTCTCTCGAATAGATACTCTTGCTTCGTGAATTCCAGAGCAGCATTGGACTTCTTGCGAGTGGACATTATTTTTAATGAACATTATTTTTCAAATATGAATTGCTTGCATAAATGTGTTTTGATTGATAATTGATTTAATTTGGGTTAATGAGGATACGAGGGTTTCCAGAGATTATTATTATGATTATTATTAAAGTATATGGATTGGGTGATATTGGGTTTGTTTATGAAAGTATATTGTGGTTTTAATTGTGAAATATAGTATTTATGGAAATTGTATGTGGAAACAAGTTTTGTTTATTGTTTGAATTATTTTGGGTCTTGATGAGATTATGAGATTTTGTTATGGAATTTATGCTTTTGAGAGTTTGATATCAGCGTAGTTTTGAAAGCAGCCCTTCCAATCTCCACTGCATCACCTTCTACAACGCTTTCATGGACATTAGCTATGAGCTCTTGCACTTTTAGGTGACAGTTGGCTTGGCTGGCGTCCAGAACTTTGGTGGCAAACAATTTGGAGTTGCATATTATGCGAAGGTTTCTCCACTTAGCTGAAACAGGTATCCAGGGCATGCCGTTCTTGCCATGTTTACAGGCTTGGACTGAATCTAATACTGTTCGGTTGCAAAACAATTGGTCATGGGTTTGGAGGACTTGTTTAGCTATGGCGGATGAAGAAACTGCAATAGTTGTGATTTGGCGAAGGTGTAAAGTCATAATGGGGCCATAGCGTTGTGAAAGCTTGGTTATGGAGAGATGAGGTTGGTTTCCAAGCTCTAGAAGATTTCCAATGAAAGGAAGTGGCTTTGCTCCAGGTGGAAGCTTTTTGGGACTTGTTCTTGCAAATGAATAATAGAGGGCATGGATTGAGATCCAGGCAACCATAAGACATAGTAGAATGCAACTCAAGAAATCCATCTCTCGCCTAACTGTTAATTAATTTTCAGGACCAACTCTTTTATGTCGTTTATATGTATCCTTTAAGCTAAAAGACAAACTTAGGTAAAGACATTTGAGAACAATTTGGGTCTGACTTATCTGTTACGAGTGGAAGCCTTAACATGGTATCTCTATTTACCATAAAGGGAAATTTGCATAAATATCACCTGAACTTTTAGGTATGTGCAGGATTACCACATGAATTTTTAATTTTTTCTAGTAACCACTTGAATTATTTAAAATGTTGGAATATTTACCACATACGTGTAACTCCTTTAAAAATTTCCATTAAATCAAGTCACATGCTTCAAATGTATTATTAAAGGACATTTCCATCATATTGAAGGGGATGTGTAGTGAACAAATTTTAAGAGGCAATGAATGATCTACAGGAGGGGTCATCATTTGGCTTATGAGTTCATGAGTCGATGAGGGCCCACCCGGCCCATTGAGAAAAAGTCCGGTCCGGCCCATTATGGGTCATGAGCTGGCCCGGCCTATTAGTTAGGGAACTAAGCTTGGGCTTAAGTGCCTAAAGCTTAGCCCTTGCCTCCCTCTCTCTTGTTTTTTTCTTTCTTGCTTTTCATTCTCTCATCTCCCCTTTTTTTTTTCTTTTAAATTGCTTCTCTCTTCTATCCTCTCTCTCTTTCTTTTTTTCTAATTAAATTAAAAAGTATGATTATTAACTTTTTTTTCTATATATTAATTAAATTAAAAATTATTATTATAATTAAGACAGTTGTGGAGCTCGAGGAACGCTGGAAACAAGAAGCGGAAAACAAGGAGCGGAAATCACGGAGGCTGAAAGCCAGGCACTACTACAAAAAGTGAAAAAGACGACAAAAAAAAGACAACAATAGAACAGAAAACCGTCGTTGTGTTTAAAAGACGACGGTAACAAAAAACCGTCGTGGATAAGTGACTTAAACAACTAAAAAATGGAGGTCCTATTGAATATTTTTTTTAAACCATGCACACCAATAAAAAAGCATCGTCTTATTAAAAAGGTTTTCTTCAAGAGTTAAAATCTGACCAAAAAACAATGACAGCAGATATGAATCCACCGACGTAGAAAATAAAGACGACAGTTCACCAAAAAACCTGCTGTGTTAACTCCTAACTAAACACGACCAACTGTTCTTAGTCCGCGTCATATAATATAATGGAATCCACGTCGGTATATTACAAAACAACGACGTGTTAAATCAATGTACCATTACGCGAGAGACTAATTTAGACATCTAGTTTCTTCCTCGACAACCTGCTCTGCCTTCACCCTCAGCTTGTTCAACCGTTTCTTCCTCTCATATGCAAGCTGGGCCCTCTCCTTCCTCTTGTTCTCAAGCTCCTGCACAACCACAGATAAATTCATTAGTGACTATTTGTAAGTACAGGAATCAGATGAAAGATTGCCCAACAAACAGGACTTGTGTATAGGAATCAAATAATTTCCAAAAACAATAACCTTTCAGTTCAGGAAAAAAGAACCAAACAAAAATAACAAAACTACGTAATCAAAATCAACAAACGAGTGTGAAAAGCTCACCTGAGAGCATTAGGAATGACCATCCTCTTTATCTTATCATAAGGAGGTGGAACACCCTCGTATGCCTTCGAACGGGCAAGTGCGGCTGCACCACGCTTGGTCTTGTGAGGAATCATTTTGCAAACCAAAGACAGTTACTGTAAATAAATTTATACAAATAAACCCCCTATTGAGTGAAATAAAGCAGAAAACGCAACTAAAAAATAGATCACCCATTGAATCAATAAAATAAAGTGTCCACATTTTCTTTCAGAAAGACAATTTTTTAGAAGTTGATGAGACTAAGCCAAGGGCAAGAAGAAGTTGGAAGCCTAATTGAAAACTGAGAGTTAAAAAATGCGTGAAAAAAATCATATTTATACAAATTATATTGAATATCCACGTCGATTCTATTACATCTAGTGACGTCAAATTGAAATAATAATCGTTGTTTCGTAATAATTGTAGACGTATAAATAAAAATAACCACGTCATTTCTGTAAACTAAGGCCAACGCCTTTTAAAATCAACAACGTCGGTTATGTATAAAATTACGATGTGGTAATGTAATACCACTTCTACCAAAGTAAACTTTTCAAATACAACGGCGGTTTATATAAACAAGCGTCGAGATAACGTATACTATCAGGTCATCAAAGTAGTAAACTTCTATCGTAAAATTAAATAACCACGTTGGTTTCAGAATTCCAAAAGTCGTTTGGCTTTTTTAATAAACACGTTCGTTTTGACTTATTGTATGTCGTTATAACTACATACTAGGGCGGTTTTTAATAAAACCATCGTTGTATTGAACTCTGGGAAAATATATAAACTTTTTCGTCACCTGACCTAAAGTTCTATGTTCTCTCTCACCGATAAAATATCTCAGTTTCCCTCTCATTTCCCAAAAGCAGGTTCGTAAGCATCATCGTCTGAATCTCATCATCGTCATCGTCTTCGTCTCCAAATCACCAAAGTTACGTTGGAAGGAAACTTTCTTTGCACGCCAAAGGTTTTTTCTCAATCTCGTTTCTCTTTTTTCACTTTCATTTGAAGAGGGTTTTGAAAGAACGAGTATGGAAACAAGACTCCATCAAAATGAGGAAATCTTTCACTAGTTTGATTAAATTCATTAGTCCATTACTCTCACGACGCCTGAAGACGACAGTTCTCTCTTGTTTGCGATGTTAGAATCGACACACCACGACGGTCGTTAAATGCAACCTAATGCAAACTGCACGACGGTGGTTAATAATCGTCATGGTGTGATAATTAAAACGTCGGAAACAAGATAGAAACCATCGTCCTATTTCCATACATGGTATGAGAGAACTGTTTAATAAGACGTCGTTGTTTTAGTGATACCGTCGTGGTTTTTCTTTACGACGACGGTGGTGTTGTACAACCGACGTCCTAAATTAAATATCATGGCGGTATTTTTTCCGACGTTGTTGTCTTATTATTATGTCATTCTTTTTAAATAACCGTCGTTGTTTTTCTTACAGATTAATTAAAAATGGTTTTGAAATCTCAAAACAAGGAAGCTCAAGTGTCAGAGGCTCAAAGGGATGAAGCCAAATCAGTTTCAAAGGCTCAAATGGAAGAAGGAAAATCAGTTCAAAGCAAACCCTCAAAGAGGATGAGAATTTCTTCAACCTCCAAGAAAGACTTGAGCACAACCACATTTGTTGAGGAGCCAAAATCCACCAGCGGTATCAACGCAATGAGACGTGTTGTGAAGAGGAAAATTCAGAAGATTAAGCCTATGGTTGAGTTCAATAAAAGGGGCAGACCACATGGCAAGGCTGCTGTTGAGATGCAGTCTTACATTGGTGTTTTCACACACACCAGAGTCCCTCTTATGGACAAGAAATGGACTCAATTGCCCAAGGACCTAAATGAGCAGATTTGGGAAGCTGTTCAAATGGGTTATGTTATTGGGGAAGGGTGTAAGAAGATGGTCCTGTCATCTGCTGCCAAAAATGGAAGGATTTCAAGTATAACATAACTAGGCAGTATCCTTCCATTCGCACATGACAAGGAGAAGTTAAAAGAACCCCCTGAGATTTATAAGTTCATAGAGAAATCGCATTGGGATGTCTTTGTAGCTTCAAGGTTATCCCCAGATTTTGAGGCTGTGCATTCTGGGTAGAAACAGAGAAGGGGAAAATTGGAGTACAACCATAGGTTGTCTAGAAAAGGGTATGTTGGTTTGGAGGACCAATTGGAAGAAACCATGCCCGGTGAAGAAATCGATCGATCTCTGCTATGGAAGAAGGCAAGAGAAGATAAAACGGGAAACATCCCTGATCTAAAGGTTGTAGAGAAGGCAAAATTAATCGTAAGTCTCACTAACTTTGTTTTGTGTTTGAAAAACAGAGTGTTTTATTTTGGTATAGACGTCGCATGTTTAAATAACCGACGTTATAATATAAACACCACGACGGTTTATATTTAACGCCTTTTAAAAGACAACAGAACATCGGTTTTTGCATAAATTAGACGTTTAGATAGAATCTATACGACATCTTAAATTCCGGAGGCCGTCTTGTTTTAATTTTACTCACGCACACACTCTCCCTCTCTCCCTCTATTTAACTGAAATTTGTGGTGCACAATTTTTGGAAAAGAATGCATATTTCAATTGAGTTTTTTCACTTCTACATTAAAATTTACGACGGTTTTATCTCATATAGACGTTATAATGCGTATACAAAGACGATAATTTTATGCCGCCGTTTGAAATTATGTACTATGTCTGTTTGTTCAACAGCCCGTCGTCTTAAATTATAAACAACGGCGATATTGAACTACCAACGTGTGAAATCAATACTACGTCAGTTATGTAAGAAAACCGTGGTTGTCAATTATATATTACGTCAGTTTATTTATCTGTTTTACACTCTGTTCAATGTCTAACAATCTATCTTTCTCTATTTTAGGATGATTTGCAAAAATAAGTCTCCAGGGGCACTCCTGACCTTTTCCGGGAGCAATGATATTTTTACTCTAGCTTTGGGAACCACCAAGCATGGGGAGAGAGTCAGAGGAGTTGCAGCTGGCGTTTCCCCAACTCAATTCTTCAAATTGAACTAAAGTCTTATGGAGGCAGCCAGAGAAGAGACCTTGAGGATTGAGGCTAGGTAAATGGAAAATGTTTTGGAAGCAGTTGAGAGCAGAGAGGGAAATTATGTTGGCACAATTCCGTCAACTAATTCCTAATTTTGATCCCAACATGCTCAAAACCCCAATTACCCCAATTACCTTACCGCCTCAAGAACAAAGCCCAAAAAATCCAATGTCTGATAAGGCAAGCTGCTCGAGGGCCACTAATATCAGACCCCTAGTTTTGGGGGAAGAAGATCCAAAGGCTAAAGCTGATACCTGCTAAAAAACAGCAAGATAAAACGGTAAAATCTCTGATATTTTCCTTTTCTGCCTTTTAAATTTTTAATAGACGTCGCTCTTTTAAATATACGACGTTAAAATTTCAAACAATGACGGTATATCTTTACCGATGTCGGAAAATAACAATACGTCTCTTTCTTCCAAGAACCGTCGTGAGTGAAATATCACGACGGTTTTACTTGTTTTGCATTTATTATGCTTTGAAAATAATGACGGTCTATTTTGCCGACGTCTAATTCTTTTATAAACTGTCGTCTATTTCATTAAAGCATTAACGGCATTTAATTAGACGACCTTTCTAAAGTTTAGCGACATTATAACTTTTACACAACGACGGTTATGTATTTCCTGACGTCTATAACCTTTCCTTCGTCAGTATGTTCTAGAAACCGTCGTTTATATTATATACCACGTTGGTTTTTTTGGTTTAGTTAGAGTCGTTTATTTTAGTTCATATACAAACTAACTTATATTTCTTTATTTATTTCTTGTAACAGGATCTCTCAAAGCTGGACATGCCACCTCCTCTGTTAGCCTTATGCCAATTTGTCCAGACCAAGTTGCAGCCTGCTAACGAGACTCTGAAAGTTCACATACCAGGGGAAGTGTTTGGCACTGAGCATGATACCTTCCTCCTTTCTTGAAGATATTTTGCAGTTTGGTTCCATGGTTGAGATTGGAAACACAGTGATTGCAGGATACATGAGGTAATTCTAGAAATCCCATTTTGTTTTACATTTCCCTTTCTTTTAAATTAAAATCTCATTGAATTGAATTTCATATATTTAGGTACCTATTTGACTATATAAAAATGGCAAATATGGTAAACCTTATTGGCCTCGTCAACCCTGGGGTAGTCAACTCTCAATCTGGATCTCTCTCAGACCAAACAAAACAACTGTCGAAACTCCTAAAAACAGCAGATTGGGATCAATTTTTCTTGGTCCCTTATAATCCAAGGTTAGTCCCCTTAACTATTTAAAGTATTTTCCTTGTAATATTTTTCTTTGTAGTACTATTTAACCTATATGAATCATTATGTGTAGGGGTCATTGGGTGTTGGTAATTGTGAGACCAGCTAAAGAGACTGCGTATTACATGAATTCATTGTCAAACCGCTCCGTTGACAACAACATGAAAAGTATAGTGAATACGTAAGTTGATTTGTTCTGATCTAAGATTTTTTTTTCCTTTAATGCATTTGAAGTATACGACGGGTTTTTATAATACCAACGTTCTAATGACAATACAACGACGGTAAGTTATTACCGACGTTTTAAATGATTTATTACGTCAGGATTGTCTTAAAAACGTCGTGTTAATTTAACTACCACGTCGTTTGGGTTTTATTTAAGAATTTTTTAATTTTTTCTATTCAATTTTTCGTTATACGACATTTTTCCTGTTACCGACGTTATAATGTTACACAACGACGGTAGTTTCATACCGTCGTTTGAAACAAAATACCACGTCAGTTGTTTTAAAAATCCGTCATATTGACTAATTTACCACGACGGTTACTATTTGTATTTAGATTTTTTGTTTTGTCATTAACACTCTTTGTTTTCTTGTAACAGGTCAATAAAAATGTTTAACATTCATATAAACAAAAATTCATCACGTAAAACAGCCATTTGGAAAAATCTACACGGCACTCCTGAACAACCAACAAGTGCAGAGTGTGGCTATTACGTGATGCGATTCATGAGAGATATAATTCATGATCCAAACCTAGCTTTCGAGAAGAAGGTAAAAGGCAAAATTTTAGATATACTTTCTTTATTTTACTACGTCAACTTTTTCTTTAACATCGTCGTTTGTATTTTTATAACACGTCGGTTTTTTGGTTTATTTTGTAGTTTGAAAAGAAAAAAGATCGAGTTCAGGATACACAAGAACATATTGATGAAGTTAGGCATGAATAGGTAGAATTCGTTAACAAGCAAATACAGAATTATAATTGATGTGCATAAATATTTATTCAAAATGTTTAGGTTTATTTTAGTTTATTAAAAATGTACATAAATATTTTGTTGTAATCAATCAAACAATTCATGAAAACTTAATAATTAATAAAAACTTAATTTAATTCCCCAAAAATGACATCTCATTTTAAGTTAAATGTGTCATATGTGTATACAATGGTCGTCTTGCTATAACTGGAAATATAACATCGACGACAATTCTTAAAAATGACATGTAACAGTCATAAACACGACGGTTTATAATTAATTCATCTTGTACGGATAAATTTTGTACCGATATACTACGTATGTTAGTACAACCATATTGACATCTTAAAAATATACAAAGGTGGTGATCTTACAAAATTTGACCTTGTATATTCAAACAACGTCTGTTATCCAAAACAAGATGACGTGGTAATTTTAATAACCCACGTCGGTTGTCCAAATAGGATGATGTGGTAATATAATCATCCACGTCGGTTCTTTTAAAAAAGACAACGTGGAAACTTGATTATCCACGTCGGTGAGTGAAAACAAGATGACGTGGTAACTTAACAACCTCATTTTGTGTTCTTTTTTACATCTAAAATGATATAGGACGTCGTTTATGTCATTTGGCATTTCATTTTAATATGACATTTATATTTTATTTAATTCAATAATAAATTCAACACTAATTCCAAAAAATAAACTGACAACTTCCATGCACTCATTGAAATATTGTCTCTCCCATAAAGCTTTAAAAAATGTAATTTTACAAATATTTTTGTATTGTATTTAATTACTAATATTAATAATATATTTTAAAAAATCCAAAAAATATACCGACAAATTCTATGCACTCATTGAGACAATATCTTGCCCATAAAGGCCTGAAAAATGTAATTTTAATTTTCCAAGTTCAAATGATAATAAAAGTCAAAAAAATTTAGAGACAAAGCACGATACTCCTTATACTTTACATAACATAACCCTAAGGTTTATGTGATCCATTGGTGCCCATAAATTCAAAATGATGAAATCCATATTTTAGCCTACTATTATAGAAGGCATTGTTGTAAGGAGTCCGTAGCAATTTTCGATTCATTTTTCTCATACTTGTGTATTTTTTTATAATTATTGTAAAATTTAGGGTTTAGGGTTTAGGGTTTATTGAAATGACACCGGTTTTCTCTCGCTGTTTTTGGTCAACTACACATGTTCGAATCCCAGGAAACCCAAACCTCGTCTAATTATTTAATATTTACGATGTCGGTTTATTAAGAGGTGACGTAAACATAATTTACTACGTCGTTTCCTTCATTTGTCGACGTATGTTCTGTTTACCACGTCTGTTTTTTATGTAAACTGCCATTGTAAGTGAGTATTAAACGTCGATAACTAAGTATTTTCCGACGTCGTTGATAAACGCGGTACTTTGAAATTTTTGACCGCAATCTAAATTTTTTAGAATTTTTAGAATTTGTCTTAAAATTTTCGTTCTCTCTCAAAGCATTGGGTATATTCTCCAGAGCTCTCTCTCAAGCATTTGTTATATTCTCTCAGCTCTCTCTTTCAAGAATTTGTTATCTTATCCATGTAAGTGCAAACCCTTATATCTTTATTTAATGATATTGCACGGCTTCTTAAATCCATAAGTGTTTTCGTTCGTAGCTATATTTGGGTTATTTTATGTTTTGGTGTTTGCAATCTTGTAATAATTACTCTCTCTTTGGGTTCTTTTATGTTTGTTTGGCCATGGGTTCTTGGAAAACGAATGGGGATGGGAGATTTAGGCTGTGGTTTTTTTATAAACCACGACGACGGTTGATGGATCAAACCGTCATTTAAATTTTTATTATACGTCGGTTATTCATTTACTCCCTTCGTCTAAATTTTAATTCGCAACTGGTAACCGAAAGATGATTGTGTCTCCATTAACCGTCGTCTTTAGGCTACCAGAACCCAGTACGTTGTTCTTCAAAAGCAATACAAATTTCTGGGTTTGGGTAGCTCAATGACGACGGTAACTGAGAGATGCTGTCGTTTATATTTATATTACACGACAATTATGTTGTAAAAACCGTCTTCTTATTCTTGTTTTATTTTTTATTTTCAATTTGCTTTTGAATGTAGTAGTGTTTCATTGTTGGTCTTTTCACTTTATTATATATATATATATATGATTTTATAGTGTGTGAGATGGATAAGTCATGGATGCATGCAGATGGAAGATTGAAGGCATATGAGTTAGGGGTGGAGGGATTTTTGAATTTTCCTGTAGAAAATCTTGGAAATACAACTCATATTCGTTGTCCATATGTGAAATGTGGGAATATTCAATTTTTGGGGTTGGAATTATAAGGGAACACTTATAATTTAATGAAATTGACCAAAGCTATAAGGTTTGGACATGGCATGGAGAAACTTGGGAATGGAATACCAATACTAGTAGAAATGTGGAAGAAGATGAGCAAAGTAGGTTCAGTTATGTTTCCGAAGAATTAGGGATGGATGATATTGATTTTGCCAATATTGGATCTGATCCTTATGAGTTTGCCAATGTAATTGTGGATGGTGATCAACCCTTGTACCCTGGTTGCAGTACATACACGAAGTTGTCGGCTTTGGTGAAGTTATATAATTTGAAAACAAAACATGGGATGAGTGATGTTTGTTTTATAGAATTATTGATACTTCAAGGAGAATTGCTTCCAGAAGGAAATACACTACCTTCCTCTATGTACGAGGTAAAAAAGACTTTGTCTGCTTTAGGGTTGATGTTATGAGAAAATCCACGCATGTCCCAATGACTGCATTTTGTATAGGAAGGAGTATGATGATTCAACTAATTGTCCTACTTTTCGTATCTCAAGGTGGAAGGAAAGCAAAGATGGATTCTTGAAAGAGGGTGTGCCAGCGAAGGTGGTGTGGTATTTTCCTCCAATTCCAAGGTTTAAAAGGATGTTTTAATCACATAAGACAACTAAGAGTTTGACTTGGCATGCTGCAAGAAAATCAGTTGATGATCATATGTCTCATCCAGGAGATTCCCCGTCTTGGAAACTTGTTGATGATAAATGGCCCGAGTTTGGTAAAGAGCCAAGAAACTTGAGATTGGCTCTCTCATCTGATGGATTCAATCCCCACAGTTCTTTAAGTAGCAGATACAGTTGTTGGCCAGTTATCTTAATTACATATAATCTCCCACCATGGCTACGCATGAAGCGGAAGTTCATGATGTTGACCTTATTGATTTCCTGTCCTAAATAGCCCGGAAATGATATAGACGTCTACTTAGAGCCTCTGATTGATGATTTAAAATCTCTATGGGATGGGATGAGAGGAGTGTATGATGCACACATAGGAGAATACTTTACACTTAGAGGTGTATTACCTGTGGACAATTAATGATTTTCCTGCCTATGGAAACTTATTTGATTGTATCGTTAAATGATATAAAGCTTGTCCAATATGCGGCGATGATACACCTAGTCACAGGTTGAAAAATGGCCACAAAATTTGTTACATTGGGCATAAAAATGGCTACCAATCAATCATCCATATAGGAGGCAACGTGCAGCTTTTAATGGGAAACCTGAATATGGCACCCCTCCCAAGCCATTAACCGGAGAAGAAGTGTTGCATATGGTTGAAGATAGTAATTACATATGGGGCTCGAAAATAGGGGAAGTGTTGGTGAGAATGATGGTGACAGAGTTTGTTGGAAGAAGAAATCAAAATTCTTTGATCTCGAGTATTGGAAATACCTCCCTGTGAGGCATGCCCTAGATGTTATGCACATTGAGAAGAATGTTTGTGATAGTATCATTGGTACATTGCTAGAAATCCCAGGAAAAAATAAAGATGGGATTGTTGCTCGGTTAGATTTATTGAACATGGGGATCAAAACTGATTTGTAACCCAAGTATGGAGAAAGACATACTCGCTTGCCTCCAGGGCCTTGGAATTTGTCAAGAGCAGAGAAGAGAGTGGTTTGCAATTCTTTATATGGTATGAAGGTCCCTGAAGGTTATTCTTCAAATATAAAAAATCCTGTATCTTTAAAAGATTCAAGACTTCTTGGCCTTAAATATCATGATTGTCATACATTGATGCAACAATTGCTCCCTGTGGCAATTCTTTCTGTTTTGGAGAAGCCTGCAAGATAGGCAATAACTTGATTGTGCTTCTTCTTCAATGTTATATGTGCAAAGATGGTAGATGTTTCCAAGCTAGATAAGTTGGAAGAAGATGTAGTAGTTACTTTGTATTTGCTTGAGAAGTACTTTCCCCCTTCATTCTTTGATATCATGGTTCATCTAGTAGTACATCTTGTCAGAGAAGTTCGTCTATGTGAGCCAGTATATTTTAGATGGATGTATCCGTTTGAAAGATATATGGAAGTGCTAAAGGGGTATGTTCAGAATCGAACTCATCCTGAAGGTTGCATTGCTTGAGCGGTATATAGCTGAAGAAGCTGGAGAGTTGTGTATCTAGCATTTATCTGATGTTAGTACAGTTGGAGTGCCTTCAAGCCAGAAGATGGGAGTTTCAAAGCCATTATCAGGTTGCACAGTGAGCTTAGTTGATATGGACTTGTTGAACATGACACATCTATATGTCTTGGAGAATACGAAGGAAGTCCTACCTTATATCGAGTATGTATGAGTTTAATTTTTCATATGTAGCCATTTTAAGTATTATTACTCCTTATGTTTATCTTATATACAAGTGACCGTAATGCTTGATTTTTTTGTGTCAATTGTAGGGAACATATGATCCACATCAAGACTGCTTATCCAAAATTTAGAAAGAGAACAAAGTGACTACAAGATAAGCACAATAGTACTTTCATTCAATGGCTACGCTTTAAGGTATATATGTTATTGAATGACATATTGAAATTTTAATTTTCTTTATTTTTATATGTTAGATTGAATTAAGATATATGTTTAATTTGCAGGTTCAAAGTGAACTTAATGGGGAAGACAATAATGGCATATCAGAAAATTTAAGGTGGCTAGCAGCTGGTCCAAGCATGGCAGTGCCATCATACATGAGCTATCTTATTAATGGTGTTAAATTTAACACCAAGGCACAAGATGATGTGCGAACTATCCAAAATAGTGGAGTTTATTTACTTACACATACTATGCAAGTTGCTAGTGCCAATGATGAAAACCCTATTGTCTCCAATATGGGTTTTTATGGGGTTATTCAAGAAATTTGGGACCTTGATTACCAAAAGTTTAGAATCCCAATCTTGAGGTGTGATTGGATAGATAACACTTCGGGCCTTGTAGTCGATGAACTTAGATTTACCCTTGTAGATCTGAGTAAAATTGGACATAGGAATGACCAATTTGTTATGACTTCCCAAGTCAAACAAGTATTTTATGTTGACGACCCAATGCATCGTGATTGTTCAGTAGTGTTATCAATGCCTAATAGAGAATATAATGATGTATTGGTGATGATGTGCTAGGTGATATTAGAATTGAGTTGAGCCATTTACTAGAGGGATACCAAATGTTGACACATTTGATGACCTAGTGGGTGAGTTTTGGAGTGAGAATATTAGAGATGGGTGTGAAGATATATGGATTGATTGATTGTTGTAATTTATGATATTAGTTATGCAGTTAATTATATGACATTAATTAATAGCTCTGTATATCATTTTAATTCCGATCACATTTTCATTCTACAGGCTTTGGGCACGACAAATCAAAAATTAAAAATACTGGGTTAAAATTGAAAATACGACAGTCAAGTTACAAAAATCGCAAAAGAGACGTCTAAAATATAACCAACGTCGGGTTTCTACAAACAACGTGGAACACCAATGCAAAAATTAAATAAAAACTGCCATTTGTAAAAGAAAACATGTTGGTTAATTAAAATTAATTTAAACAAGGATAATAAATATTACCAACAACGACGATAACGAAAGGGATTCATGACGTACACTAATGAATAACACGACGGAATAGAGCTTAAACCGATGAATTTAAGGATAATACTACTTCCACTGATTGATAATTACCGACATAAAAACAATGTTGCACGTCCGTTATAATAAAACAATTGACGTCTCAGACAGAATACACACGTCAAACGGGGTTATAAAAGAGACTTATCAATGACAAACAACGTCAACGAATAAACAAACCACCGACGTAGTAAGTTATATAACAACGTCAAATAATTGGATACTTGGGACATAGTAAAGTTCTTAACCACGACTCGTATTCAACAATAACCGACGTCAAATCCATAATTCAAGTCGTTTCCTTTCTTCTTAACGACGGTTAGGCTATAACAAACCAACGTAGTAAATTGGTAACCACGTTGCAAAATGGGACTCTTAGGCCATAGTAAATGGTCAAACCATGACAGATATTTTACATTAACCGACGTTCAAAATTAAATCCACGTCATTTATTTTTCTATTCATGCCGGCAAAATTACTTTCAACGTCCGTGGTGACCAAAAGGGTTGTGGTTAGAATTTTGAGACGTCGGTTATAAGTAAAGATATGCCATGTTAAATCTTTAAAACGTCTGTTTTTTTAATAAAAGCGACGTCTAACCTTGTCCAAAAGTGTATTTTTATATGTTAAATTTGCCATGTTATATGTTTTAGACGTCATTTTTATTATTTAGTGAACGTAGTATATGTAAACCACGACAGTTTCTACGTTTTACACGTCGGTATTCTTTAAATTAAGGACGTGGATAATCGTTTTTACGTCGTCTTTTTGGTTGTTCTTGACATTTAACATTTTTTAAACGTCCGTGTCTTACTAAAACCGTCATCTAATATAGTCGAAGTTTTCTTTTTAAGCTTTTTATATATGAATTAGACGTTGGTTTTAATTGTTTTATGACGTGGAATGTATTAACGACGTCGGTTATTTTCCATCGTTATTTTATGTATTAAAAGATGGAGGTCGATTTCATGTCGGTTTGAAAACATGCTACACGACGGTGGATTCCCGTAATCTATAAAAGGAGTGTGGAGCTCGAGGAACGCGGGAAAAATCATAAACGAGTGTCATAATGAATGACTATAAAAGGAAACAAGGGGAAAAAAATCACAACTCACAAAACAAAACACCTAGCTCTGCCATTTTTCTTCCTTCACATTCTCCTCAAACTCAGAAATAAAATGGCCTCTTCATTCCCATGGGGCAAGAGGCTGTACCAGTGTGGATACTCTACTTTGCTTCCTCACGAGGATCAGTTACTGTAAACAACTCATTACTCATTGACAACGATGTTGTCATTGGAGTTGAAAGGAGTTTGATGACTCCCAAAGATGTGTGCGTGCTGGGGACGAGCAATGATAATCGGGTGGTGAGTGATGCCATGGCACTGAGCGTGCAAAGTGCGACATCTGCCGCAAGTGTGGGGAATCGCCTCATTGTGAAATCTCATGAGGTGCAGGTGCTAAGAGCTTAGTTGGTGGCAAAGCGGAGTTGGGTTGAAGATTGTCAGTGTGTTATAAGGAGTTTAAAGAGGGAGAGGGCAAAGACAATGGAGGCGAATCGACATTAGCTTGACATATTGCAAGAAGATAATCAAAAGCTATCAAAGATGGTAGCTTTTTACTCTCAAGACATGAAAAAGTAGTTTGAGGCCCTGGATCAACCAGGTAAACGCAAGCAACGAGATCACGACACAAGTTATGTTCAAGTTAAGGGTGTGATTTTTAGGAGCTCAAGTGATGAGCCCCAAGAAATTGTGCGTAAAAACCCAAGAGAAGAGGTCTAGAGAGCCAAACTAAAAGCTCCTATTGTGGAATCAAGAAGCGCGCCATGATGTTGTTGTTGTTTTTTTTTTAAAAAAAAAAAATTAATGTAGTCCTGTTGCATTCCTAAAAGGACACAAATTAATGTGCAAACAACCAATTAAAAATACCCGCAAGTGCACGAATCTAATGAAGTATAGATTATGTAAGTACTGGGTTCGATCCCACGAAGAACTTGTCGGCTTCCTATAAGTTTTAATTTGAGTATGTAAATAACACTTAATTGACACACCACAAATGCACAAATGCAAAATGAAAACTAAAAATGAGTAAAGAAGTGTAAAAGAAATGAAACAATACAAGAAAACTAAACAAAAACAAAAACAACATTTTCTATCGCCATTTTATCACCACTTTATCACTTGTGAACAGTGCCATGAACAGTGAACAGTGTCGTGAACAGTGAACAGTACCGTGAACAGTGAACAGTGACGACCGGTCTCTGAACAGTGACGACCGGTCGTTTTTGCACAGAATCAAAATTTGTGAAATTTGTGATGAGCGACCGGTCGTTAGAAACAGTGCGACCGGTCGCTTTTTCAGAGAATCGTTTTTTTCTTTTTTCAGTTCCGACCTCTGTTCAGTTTTTAACCTATAACTTTCCAACCGTATGTCCAAAATTCATGTCCTTTATACGGTTGGATTCAGCACAGAAAATGCAAGAACACAACGCGGACCAAAAGTCCAAAACAATTACGGAAACAACCAAAATTCAGTGACAAAGACACAAAACGTGTCAAACACGCAACTCACACACACATTGGGGGGGTTTTTGATTTGTTTCAAGTGACCTATTTCTATTGCATGAAAGTAAATGAACTTTGAATTTAAATGAGAATGGCAGAGATGAATTATCAAAATGTGAGAGTAAAATGTAACAAACACTAGGGTTTCGGAATCCACCCTAAACAATTCTACCAAAGTTCATGAATACTCAAGTGATGAACTCTAAACGTATTGATGAAAATGTTCGCAATCAAGACCAGTACGAGTGACTCAAGACGCATTGATTCTCTCTAATATACGTAAAGTGCAGTATGAGTGCTACAATACTTGTGCCTTCCCTATAATCGGAATCTAGGTGTGCTTAGTACTTTGATTCAATTACAAGAAAAACCCATTAAGTTCAAAGAGAATATGAACATCACAAGAATCCTAATAGCATGGTGTTTACATTAGGTATTCAAGAAACCAATTCACATGAATGATTCTTACTTCATCCATTTATTGCTTAGGATAACATGAAGATACACATAACCTCAACAACCTCAAGAAGCATGCTTTCAAAGGTGATCAATCAAAGAAGAACATACATCAAGGATAGATTAATTTGGTGAATTGGAATTCATCAACAATATCTAGAAATTCATACACTCAAGCATCAAAACAATAAGGTAATCATGTTTAGGGCTTCAACCTAAGCCCTAGCTATGGAGTTTAGTTGCTCATATTTATTCCAAATACAAACTCAAAATGAAAATAGAAAGAGTTTACAGATTTTCAGAAAATGATGAAAGCTTCAAGATCATAAATGGTGGAAGTCTTCTTCTCCACTTTTCTTGGCTGCACCTTGGCTTTCTCCAAGCTCCAAACTCTCCAAAATCTGCTCTCTAGTTGTAGAATGATAGAATGGATCAGCTACCCACGTTCAAAAGCCTCTCATACTTCAGATTGCACTCACCTATCCCTTGCCATGATGAAGCTTTGTCCTCAATAAGATGCCAATTGCTTCAGAAAATATCTCAAAGCTAAGGTAACTTCTTGTTACCAAGAGTTATGGTAACAAGAAAATCAAGATAACACAAATGAGGTAAAAGCTGGCCAAATTCGGATTTCAGAGCTGTGGTAACATGCAGGATTGGTTGGATGGGCAATACTTGTCCAATGGAGCTCAAATTTGGATATGTTGTAGTTAACATCCATTGGAACAAGTCTCATGAAGATCATGACCTCATCCGAGCACCAGAACATGTTGATCCCAGGCCAAGAAGTTGACCTACGAAAATGAGCAAAAACAGAATTTATAACAAATAATGCACTTTTAGCTCATTTTCAATCTAACCAAGGTAAAATCTAAGAAAACACAAAAAGGAAGTAAAAAGCTATAAAATGTCAAGAACTAACTCAAAATAAAAGGTGAATAACATGAAAAATCATGTGTAAAAATGAACTGAACAAACTTCCCAAACTTATCTTTTGCTAGTCCTCGAGCAAAACAGAAAACTAAAACAAGACTCGAAACAAAACTTTCCGAACACCTTCCAAAGAGAGAGTGACTCATGCAAATGACTCAAAGGTTTTCACAAGAAAAACACAGTTTACGCATTATTCACAAGGCGGCAAAATTCATAACACAACATGCTCAAGTGTAGTAGTGTGATGGCCAAATGGAACTCATTCTCCAATTTCAGTTTTCACACAACTTCAAAAATCATTCCAAGCACAAATGTAACTTCAAATCTCACCAAAGTTGTCCTCTCACAAATGAATCACTCGGAATAGGGATACAATGCAACACTCAATAGTAAGTATGAGAATAGAGTTAAACCACACGGGACTTAACTCAAAATAGAAGGATGAAGAACATGCATAACTATGATCTCAAGAAGGATGCCAAACACTTAAAAGCCGAAAAATGTGTGCAAATCAACCACATGACATTTAGGATCAATTTAGGTCTTTATTATAGGTTGTAATGGGGCTAAGGGTGTAAGGTAAGTGAGAAATGAAGGAAATGGATACAACAAAGTCCAAGGAACTCACAATGTAAGAGCATATAATCGTTGACTAAAAGACTTTGCAACATCACGCTTGAGAATTACAATTTTTTTTTTAGATTATAGTTTTATTTAATTTGGCCAAGCAAGAAACATGGAATTGAATTCATTGCCAATTAACCACAACCCTTCTCTTTTCTTTCACCCCTTGAGTGAAGTACTTTTTTTTTTTTTTTAAAAAAATTTTAAATAATTGTAATAACAAACTTCCCAAACTTAGCATGAAAAACACATCTAAATTAAAGCTCATGAGTTCCTTAGAAAGGTAAATTCTTGTTTTTCAGGCTAAGGCTAGAAGTTATAATTGGTTACTTGAAAGAAAAGGCATACATATAGGCTCAAGGTGGTTAACAATGGAAAATCATGCTTAAGCATGCATAGGGTTAGCTTGAAAAGCACAAACGGTCCAAAGAGGGCCTTAATATCATTTCACAAATGTCATGTAATCAAATTGCACAATAATGAATGTCTTTTAAGTGCTCAACCAAATCAATGAATAATGAGATCAAACAACAACTCAGATGACAAGAAAGAAAGAATACGTGTATAACACTCATGAATTGAAGCAAAAGGCTCAAAGCTCACATTATTTATGGTTATACAAGTCTAATTCATGCTTGATACAATTCTTTGGATCATGTAAGTCCCTCAACTGGAGAATTATGAAACAAATGGCAAGTGCATAGAGTGTTTCAAACATATCATGCTAGAACGATGCCATTTAGTGAATAACAAATTATTATTTTTTTAGCATTTTCAATCAAGTCGTGTAAACATTCATCACAATCTCATCATATATGTCCGGAAAGTGACTTGAAAACAAAAAGACTCAAAACTGAAAGGAAAACAAAATAAAAGAAAGTAAGAATTTAAGTGAAACGAAAAAGACTTGCTAACACTTCCCAAACTTAGAAATAAACATTGTCCTCAATGTTAAAGAATTTAGGCATAAACAATGATAGAACAAGAAATAAAGTGAAGAAAGCAAGTGAAAATAAGAACAAACAAGAACAACAACGACAACACGGTTGTAAAACAAAACTAAACAAAATAACACCAAACAAAACAAAACAGTAAGCCCTAACAATAGTCCTACGCACGCAGAAATCAAACCCAAAGATACGCACAAACGAAAATGAAAGCCCAACCCAAACGAAAGCCCAAAAACGAAGAACGTAAATAAAACAAAGAAACGAAGTCAGAAGCACAAAGAGCGAGAACTCAGAAAAATAGAAAAAGTGGGCCCTGATGTCTCGGCTCCTGTGAGTCACGGGATACAAAGTGAGAGACGTGCCGACAAGCAGAGGTCTCTCTCACGGTCCCAAGCCAGAATTATTGCCTTCATAGGAAGGCGTGACGACTTTTGTTTCTCGAAACTGCTGAAAGGCAGAAATGCAATTAAAGGGGTTGGGGGACAGGTGAGGCGACATAAGGGGATAGGCCGTAAGGGCCGCGCCAAACCAGAAGCGCAGTGGCTAGGGTTACGTAGAAACGAACTCTATAAAAGAAGAAGAGAAAGAGTTGGGGAAAAACACACAAACTCAGAAACACACAAAAGAGAAAAGAGAGAACAAAAGAAAAGAAAGTTCAAATGGCCTCTTCCTACCCATTCTCGTTGGATCTCAACCTAGCTCCACCGACTCAGAATTCGGGGCCAACCAGTGGCACCAGGTGTGGATGCCCTACTTTGCCTCTGCACGGGGGCACGTGACAGTGAATGACTCAATACTGCCTGGACAACGATGTTGCCCTTGGAGTTGCTAGAAATCTAGTGACTCCCAAGGATATACGGGTGCTGGGATCAAGGGATGACAACCGGGTCGTGAGCGATGCTCTGGCACTAAGCGTGCAAAGCACCGCAACAGTCGCAAGTGTGGGTCATCGCCTAATTGCGAAGTCCCATGAGGTGGATGTGCTAAGAGGTCAGTTGGGGAGAGCGAAGTATGGTTGAAGAGTGCCAGAGTATTATTAAAAGTTTAAAAACGGAAAGGGCAAGGATACTAGAGGTGAATCGACACCAGCTTGAAGCGTTGCGGGAAGAGAACAAAAATCTCTCAAAGATGGTAAGTGTTTACGCTCATGACATGAGAAAACAGCTGGAGGACCTAGACCGACCGGGTAAGCGCAAGAAAACAGACCACAAAAGTGGTTACGCTCAGCTAAGAATGCAATCTTTGGGAGCTCGAGTGATGAGCCCCAAGAGACTGTGCCTTAAGCCTCAGAAGAGGATAGCCGTAGGGCTAAACTCAAAGGTCCAATGGTCGAGACACCGAGCACTGGGAAAAAGTGATTCTAGTGTATTATTGGTGTGCTTGTGTGTCTTTGCCTTTCGGTGTAATTTTTTTTTTGGAAATAAAAGAAAAGAAAGTTGCAAAAGACAAAGAAGAAAAACAAAGCGCACTTCCCCAACGGAAATAAAACAAATACGACAAACTAAAAAGGAATCAAAACATATTACACCAGAAAACAGGGAGGAAAAGAAAGTAAAGTGAAAGTAGAAATGCTTCCCGTTTAACTTGACTCATCCGTAAATTGCTCCGGAAATACAAAGTGGTGTCGGCTCCCCTATGAGAATAAGTCTATTTAAACCGCTTCTCGGTTGAAAGGAGGAGTACCCTGCATTTCATCCTGCAAACTCAAGAAAAAAAAACATCAAAAAGTCCAGACAGAAAAATCAATGGCATCCTCAGATATGCACGTTGATGACCTTAACCTTGAGTTAACCCTTGCACCACCAAATGCCCAGAGACGGGCTCCTCCAACCCTTGTCTTCCCAAACTCTTCTTATCACATTGGCTCGGCCTCGAATTTCTCTGAGGTCGTGCCGATGAGAACTGTACTGCCAGAAGGTATAACTGTGAGAGGACTCACACCGGCGGTGCATCTGCATGTGGCACAGCGGTCGGACAGTGTGGCAGTGGAGGAGTCCCACACTCTAAACGTGCAACACGCGGTTTCCACCACCAATCTAGGCATACGCCTCCTGGCGAGACACGAGAGTGCGGGGCACTGAGTGAGGAGGTGGCGGCCCTGAAAGCTCAGGTGGCGGACCTGGAGAAGCGGCTCTACAGTGCCAACCAGCATGTAGAGATGCTGCAGAAAAGGAATGATGATCATGTAGAGCTGTTGGAGGTTCTACAAGCAAGAACAAACATAGGCAATTAGCGGAAGCCTCAGGTGGCGCAGAATGCAACAATATACATGTGATTAGGGATTATATGTACGCATTTTCACGTTTGTGTATGTAATCGCATGTTATGAAATGAATAAGCATTCACGCCCAATTCCTGATTGTGCATTAATGAATCGAAAACACTTCCCAAACTTATATGAAACATTGTTTAAAAAAAATGGAGATTTAAGTTTAAACAATGACATATAGAAAAATTGGGATGGACAAAAAGAAAATAAACAACCACAAACTACAATAAAGAAGAAAAACAAAGAAAAACAAGTTAGAAACACAAACAAGTAAAGGAAAGCAAAAGTAAGAAAAACAAAGAGAAACAACAAGAAAATCCTAATTACCTTGGTTGGAAAATTGTAACCCTAATTCAAAAAATAATAATAAATTAAAATAAAATAAAAGAAAGTTTGAGTCAAGAGAAACTCCACTTTGAAGCGATTAGGACGACAACAAACTTCTTCTATTCACCTTGGGTTGCCTCCCAAGAAGCGCTAAGTTTAAAGTCTTTTGCCGGACTTCCAACATACTGTGGTCACTTGGGGGGTTTTGGCTCAATCGCCTCCTTATGCCAAACATGAAGTTTCTTCAAATTTCTTTGCCATCTAATCAACCCCTTTCGTATTCTTTTTTCTTTTTACGCGCATGAGTAGATTTCAAAAGTAATTTTAGGCGCTCTTCAATACGTGGATTAGATGGATGAGGCACATATTTAGGATTGGGTGGCCTTCTCATTTGAGTAGAAGGAATGACATTGAACATGTGATTGGTGATTGGAACATGGATGTTCAGCTTGTCTTCCTTTAGTACAATTATACAAGGAATTGTGAAACTTCCTGGATCTTTCAAATTGGGAGGAAGCTTCATTTGCAAAATAGCAGAAACCTCTTCCGTTAATGCAACAGTTTCGTATTCCTTGAGCTTGTTTGCATCCAAGAAAGGAATGTTGATTTGCACTTTTCCGGAAATTTCCAATATGTCATTGGCGTGTTGAATCTTTTTAGAACTCATCAACCTGTGAGGAAAATGAGCATGTAAGATATCTTCATCAGGAGGTTCACGACATACCTTCTCCTTTCTTGCCCTTCTTGCAAGTTCATGCTTTGGGATCCATTCGGATGGAGAAGCTGTTTGTTTATCTTCCTCCATGTTGATTTCATCCTTTTCATTAGGCATAATCACTTGCTCAACCTGCATTTCATCAACATTATGAATCAAATTTTTAGAAACATCAATTTCACCAATTACCTTACCAGTTCTCAAGGTAACTGCTTGAACATGCTCACGCTCATTTGGATTAATCACTGGTTGGCTAGGCATCACCCTAGCTTCCCTTTGATTCAAAGCTGTGACAATTTGCCCCACTTGATTTTCTAGATTGGCAATGGCCTTATCCGTTTTCTGCATGTGGGTGTCATTCCTCTGCATGTGGCTTTTTGTCTCACTGATGAAACTATCTGTGGTTCTAGCCATTGAAGCAACAAGTTCTTCCAAAGTCGTTCCTTGAGGTTGTTGGTTGAGATTGACTAAGTGGTGGTGGATTATAATATTGGGGTTGACCATAAGGTGGACAAGTATTATGTTGGCCTTGATATGGTTGATATGACCCTTGTTGAAAATTTGGATTGTCGGTCCACCAAGAAGTTCGAATGATTTCTCCACTCCGAATTGTATGTTTGTGGGAAATAATCATTCATAGGCAATTCATTCTGAAATGAGCCAAATACATTTGCTTTCTCCATCACAAATTTATTGGAGTATTCTTGCATAGTAAGTTCCACAAATTCAGTTGCGGCTGCCATTGGTGATGGTGAAGGTGACTCGTCGGATGTTCCTGGAAGAAAAAGAAACAAAAACAAACTCAAATAAAATGAAACGACAAACAATAAACAAAAATAAAACTAAGTACTCTAAACATACTCAAACAAAACATATAAGCAACCGTGCCAGTTCCCCGGCAACGGCGCCAAAAATTGTTGCATTCCTAAAAGGACACAAATTAATGTGCAAACAACCAATTAAAAATACCCGCAAGTGCACGAATCTAATGAAGTATAGATTATGTAAGTACGGGTTCGATCCCACGAAGAACTTGTCGACTTCCTATAAGTTTTAATTTGAGTACGTAAATAACACTTAATTGACACACCACAAATGCACAAATGCAAAATGAAAACTAAAAATGAGTAAAGAAGTGTAAAAGAAATGAAACAATACAAGAAAACTAAACAAAAACAAAAACAACATTTTCTATCGCCATTTTATCACCACTTTATCACTTGTGAACAGTGCCATGAACAGTGAATAGTGCCGTGAACAGTGAACAGGACCATGAACAGTGAAACAGTGACGACCGGTCGTTGAACAGTAACGACCGGTCGCTGAACAGTGACGACCGGTCGTTTTTGCACAGAATCAAAATTTGTGAAATTTGTGATGAGCGACCGGTCGTTAGAAACAGTGCGACCCGGTCGCTTTTTCACAGAATCGTTTTTCTCTTTTTTCAGTTCCGACCTCTGTTCAGTTTTTAACCTATAACTTTCCAACCGTATGTCCAAAATTCACGTTCTTTATACGGTTGGATTCAGCACAGAAAATGCAAGAACATAACGCGGACCAAAAGTCCAAAACAATTACGGAAACAACCAAAATTCAGTGACAAAGACACAAAACGTGTCAAACACGCAACTCACACACACATTGGGGGGGTTTTTGATTTGTTTCAAGTGACCTATTTCTATTGCATGAAAGTAAATGAACTTTGAATTTAAATGAGAATGGCAGAGATGAATTATCAAAATGTGAGAGTAAAATGTAACAAACACTAGGGTTTCGGAATCCACCCTAAACAATTCTACCAAAGTTCATGAATACTCAAGTGATGAACTCTAAACGTATTGATGAAAATGTTCGCAATCAAGACCAGTACGAGTGACTCAAGACGCATTGATTCTCTCTAATATACGTAAAGTGCAGTATGAGTGCTACAATACTTGTGCCTTCCCTATAATCGAATCTAGGTGTGCTTAGTACTTTGATTCAATTACAAGAAAAACCCATTAAGTTCAAAGAGAATATGAACATCACAAGAATCCTAATAGCATGGTGTTTACATTAGGTATTCAAGAAACCAATTCACATGAATGATTCTTACTTCATCCATTTATTGCTTAGGATAACATGAAGATACACATAACCTCAACAACCTCAAGAAGCATGCTTTCAAAGGTGATCAATCAAAGAAGAACATACATCAAGGATAGATTAATTTGGTGAATTGGAATTCATCAACAATATCTAGAAATTCATACACTCAAGCATCAAAACAATAAGGTAATCATGTTTAGGGCTTCAACCTAAGCCCTAGCTATGGAGTTTAGTTGCTCATATTTATTCCAAATACAAACTCAAAATGAAAATAGAAAGAGTTTACAGATTTTCAGAAAATGATGAAAGCTTCAAGATCATAAATGGTGGAAGTCTTCTTCTCCACTTTTCTTGGCTGCACCTTGGCTTTCTCCAAGCTCCAAACTCTCCAAAATCTGCTCTCTAGTTGTAGAATGATAGAATGGATCAGCTACCCACGTTCAAAAGCCTCTCATACTTCAGATTGCACTCACCTATCCCTTGCCATGATGAAGCTTTGTCCTCAATAAGATGCCAATTGCTTCAGAAAATATCTCAAAGCTAAGGTAACTTCTTGTTACCAAGAGTTATGGTAACAAGAAAATCAAGATAACACAAATGAGGTAAAAGCTGGCCAAATTCGGATTTCAGAGCTGTGGTAACATGCAGGATTGGTTGGATGGGCAATACTTGTCCAATGGAGCTCAAATTTGGATATGTTGTAGTTAACATCCATTGGAACAAGTCTCATGAAGATCATGACCTCATCCGAGCACCAGAGCATGTTGATCCCAGGCCAAGAAGTTGACCTACGAAAATGAGCAAAAACAGAATTTATAACAAATAATGCACTTTTAGCTCATTTTCAATCTAACCAAGGTAAAATCTAAGAAAACACAAAAAGGAAGTAAAAAGCTATAAAATGTCAAGAACTAACTCAAAATAAAAGGTGAATAACATGAAAAATCATGTGTAAAAATGAACCGAGCAAGTCCCCTGTTTCCTCTTTTCTTTTTTAATGTGAACTAAATATTTTTCAAATTTTTTCTCTTTTTATTTTTTATTTTTTAATTTAAATTTTAACGACACAAATTAATATGCTAATCATCCAACTATATCTATTTTCAATTTTTGGGTGCTTGATATATATTTTCAATTCTCATGTAATGAAGCTTCTTTTATTGTTGTATCTATAATTTGTTCTCATATGAATCAATTGCAGAAAATTAAATAGAAAGTGGAGAACATGCCCATTAAATATGTAGATAAACATAGACAAAACAAAGGTGGCCCATTTCAGCTTGGACTAATAGGTCAAGCCCGACTCAGCTTGGTGTACTTTCTCAAGCCCAACCCATGAAGTGGGCCTGACCTTTGAATTCTTCAAAAAGATCTAGCTTTGCTCGACTTGGTCCAAGCCCATAAAATTTGGGCTGGGCTACTCCAACCCGACTCATTGACGACCTTTAATCTATCATTTCTAAATTCATCTTCATGTGATTTGTTATGAAGAAATTTTAAGAGGCAGGAAGTATGAGATCCAAGCCTAGTGAAGCAACTAACACCAAAATTTAAATTAAAAAAATAAAGAAAGATGAAGATTGGCCTCAACCATCGACCAAGAATAACTCAATTTCAGAGAGAAAATGTTTACTTTATTTTGGTGAGGGAGAATTGGTGTTGGAAGGAGGTGGGGAAGTTTGTGAAATAATTAGGTTAGTTTTCCTATTTATTTTTTTCATTTAAAATTAAATTCTGTTAGTTTTTAAATTTTCTAAATTTATATATATAGTGATTAACATAAATGCCCTTAAAAATCATATATGCATTATGTGACTTGATTTGACAGAAATTTTTTAACGGAGTTAGACATAAGTGATAAATTCCAACACTTTAATAGATATGGTTTTTCATATGGGTTGCGCACATTGGTCCATTAAAGTTATTTGTCCAAGCGCCATCAATCAAAATATATTAATCTCCATCAATCAAAATAACTTATGGACAAAGGAAAAAGACATGCTGAGAACATGCATTGAATAAACATTTTTTTGGTCGAAAGTGCCAAGCAATTTAAAAGAACAGTAGGATTGGTGGTCCTTTGATTGCTATAGTAGGGTTGGTGGTCCTTTGATTGCTACTCGACGGCTGTTGATTTATCATGCACGACAAAAATTAAGACAGAATTGCAGAGAAAAAAAAGAAGCCGCCGAGGCCCACGGTTAATATAACCAAGGATGAAAGAAACAAAAAATCAACAGCCGCCGGGTAGCAATCAAAGGACCACCAACCCTACGGTTCTTTTAACTTGGGTAGCAATCAAAGGACCACCAAACCTACAGTTCTTTTAACTTGCACCATGTTTAAGGTCATCAAATCTTGTAAGAATTTTCTTCGCGGGCTTGAAACTTCAGATTTTCTCAACCTATTTAAACACAAACACGACCAATATAATTAGTAGCCCTATTGTCAACAATGGTAGGAGCCTCATAAAGCCAAGAAAGTCCAATTACTCCATGCACCCCAATAAACATTCCTCAAAAAAAAAAAAAACTAATTGTTATTGAATTTCAAACTTGATGAATGTTGAGATATATACACGACACAGTCTCTCTCTCTCTCTCTCTCTCTCTCTCCTTTTAAATAATAATAATAATAAAAGCAATTAGTGGCGGATGCAGGAATGACCACTCATGGGGTCATAGTGTAAATTACCAAATAATTTTTTAAGATGAAAAAAATATGGAAAATGAAACGATAGTACTTTCACTCATAATTAATGTCAAAAATAATATTACAAGTTACAATTGTCCACGAAGAGGTTTCATATTTTGAAAACGTAGCATTATAGCTTCATTTTCAATACAAGCAAAAATATCTCTCTCAATATAAACCAACAAGCTATCATTCAACCACTCATCTCCCATTTTGTTCCGAAGTGGACCCTTAATGATATTCATGATGGAAAATGAATTTAGGCTTAGGGTTTAGAAATTAGAACTTACTTGAATTGAATTGTAAACTTTCACAAAAATGGTGGCGGCAACGGGAACGACCGGTGGTGAACGGCAGCTAGTACCCTAGGTGGCGGTGGCAAGGGAGGAGATGGTGGTAGAGGTCTTGGGGAGATTGGGGTTAGGAATGAGAAATATGAAAATTTGGAGTTTGGAGGGTCTGTTTTCGGGTTTGTCTGCTGTTAAGAAGTTGCAGCCCCCTTTTTTTCTTTTTTCTTTTTAAAGTCCTAGACCAAAACGACGTTGTTTTGGCTAGGTCATTTTAAAAAAATTGCATTGCCCTCCCTTCCCAAACCGTCCCCTTTAGACGAAATAAAAATGGTCGCGCAAAGCACAAAGGTGTCGCGCCAATAACAGCGCGATAGACATATCGTCGCGCAAATTCAGTTGCGCAAATATCGTCATGAAAGCCTTTGCGCGACGGAAATAAAAAATATCGTCGCGTATAAACCTTGGTTGCGCCAATAGTTCAGGGACGACAAGTGATCCGTCGCAAAAATATTACGCGACTAGGGAAAAGGCGTTGGGCAAAGTCTGCGACGACAATTATCCGTCATAAGCAGTTTGCGCAACAAACAAACAGACGTTGCAAGAACATAGTGCGACCACCAATTCTCGTCGCGCAAAAACAAAACGCGACGAATAGGTCGTCGTCACAACTACTGTGTGCGACGATTCATGATCGTGACTCAAATCGTTGCGCGACGATTACTGATTTGTCACATTTCTTTATGAGATAAATATATTCCGTCGCGCAAAATGAAAATATATTCGTTTAAAATTATTTTTATTTTTATTTTTTGAAACCTGATTATGCGCGACGGGTAAGTTATTCGTCGAGCAAATATTAGTAATTAATTTTTTTATTTTATTTATATGAAAAAATAATTTTGTTTATTTTATTTTTATAATTAAATCAAATTGCAATTGGAAAATGTAAGGAAGAGAAATAGTTTTTTAAAACATAATATAAATGTATAATAATACAAGAGAAACATTTAAAATGTATTTAAGAAAGTTAAAAACTAATTAAACAATGTAGCTAAATCTACTTCCTCGTTTGGCAAATGCGGCTCGGAGGTCTGGACATTGGGGACAGGGGGAGAGGTTTGGTGGCCATGCGTAGATGTGGACGGGGGAGCAAAAGACGGTACGGGAACGCCAGATTGGGCCATGGACTGTATAATCTGAGCCATCTGGGCCATCTGAGTTTCAAGTTGGGCCACCTTTGCCTGTCAAAACACCCTAGGTTCCCGCCGTCGGGCATTCCCCATCCCTCGACAGTATGTCCCTGGCCGCCTCCCCAGAGTCTGACCCAAGGTGTCCGTCAAGATCTGAAACCCCGCATCCTGTGGAGGAGCCACAGACTCGAGCGGTGTATCGGGAGGAAGCTGGAGGGCGGACTCCTGAAGAACCAACTGGCCCTTCTCCATCATGGTCGTCTGTTTAACATAACATAAAATATGAATTAAAACATTCATATAATAACTATGAAACTTGAACGCGTAAGATAATAATTAAAATTAAAGACTACTTATTATTGATGACATATTTAAAGTTAAATAAAAACGACTTTATTATTACCCGCGCCGCCCCTCCATCCTATAGGAGAAGGGCTGGGAACCTGAATGGTGGAGAAGAGTCTTCTTCTCCCTATTGCCCTTATTTGCTTTGGCCATCTTCTGTTATACAAAAAAAAAACGTATTATTTGAAATTCAAATAATACATATAAAAAAATTAAATAAACATTAGTAAAACACGTGTAATAATTTTAAACTTAGTATAAAAAAAATACCACATAATCGGCCTCCTGAAAATGACCGCAGAGCCACTCCCAACTATCCTCCCGCCCCTCAAGCTCCTTCCGGCAACCCTGCCTGAAGAGCGACCTGTGGATCATCAAATGCCTGAAAATGGTGGTGCAGGTCGCTCTTCCACTGCTTGTACTTGTCAGCGAAGAGTCTGTTGATGTACATCAACAACTCGTCGTCGACCAGTGGCGGAGGTATTTGAAGGCCTGAAGGGGCCTGGGCCCCCCCAAAAGTTTAATAATATTTTATGTTTGGTCATCAATTCCTACAGATTTTAGGAATTATATATAATAATTTTGCTTGTGGCCCCCTCAAGATGTGTCTCTCTTGCCAAATAAGTATATATAATATTCACCACATGACTGAAGGTTGTGAATCCACACGCTAGCTTTGGTTTTTTAAATGTCCTATCAATATATTAATTAAAAAATAAAAGCAGCCAATCAAATAAAGTTTCAAAAAATTTCCTTTATCAAATAGGAAGTAGACTTTTACCCAAATAAAAAAGGATTGGGATTTTAATTTTTGTTCCCATATGAAGCAACATGACCTTAGTTCGAAGCAGCTGCACACAGCAAAAGAAAATAATTGAATTTGGTTGTTTGCTCTCCAACCTCCAACTTCAAAATTTTTAATTCCAGGTTAGATAACTTAACATAGTCATAGTTTTTTTCCTTTGTTTATATTACTTTCTATGAGAATATATTTGTATATGTTTATATGAGTGAAAATTGAAGTTTTCATTGTTATAGTTATATGTTTCGTATCTTATATGTTCTATGCATATAATATGATTTTTTTTTTTTGGGTATAATTTATGAATCATGTTCTTAATAAAATTTGTAATTGGTTTGTAGATGAAGAAACAACCTAAAATTGATGGATTTTTCAAAAGAAAACATACTGAAGTTACCTCATCTGTACCTGATTCTAATATTGAGAAGTAGCATCTGAAAATCATTCTGGATCTCCAAGAATTGAGACTACTAACAATGAAGTTGATATTAGTACTTTAGAGCGCGACCCAGCGCTACGTCCACAAATATGGAATTATCCTGTTAATCAACGTGACGAAATTCGACGAGCTTACATTAACGTCGGTCCATACCAACCTATACTTTCCAAGTATCCAAAATCAGGATTAGTAACTCATCAGCGTAGCTTTCAAAGTTCATGGTTCAAACTATTTCCCTCGTGGTTAGAATATTCACCTGTGAAAGATGCAGCTTTTTATCTACCGTGCTATCTTTTTAACAAACTATCTGGACATACTGGGAAAAATGCTTTCACTCTTGAGGGATTTCAAAGTTGGAAGAAAGTTAGAGATGGAAAAAATTGTTCTTTTTTAAATCACGAGGGGAAAGATCCTAACTCCCCTCATAAAATTGCTGAAATATCATGTTTGGATTTGATGAATCAATCCCAGCATATACAGAAAGTCGTTGAGAATTATTCTTCCCAACAAATTGCAGACAATCGACTACGACTTAAGGCAACAATTGAAGCTGTCAGGTGGCTTGCATTCCAAGGATGTGCTTTTAGAGGCCATGATGAAAAAAAGAATTCAATCAATCGTGGAAATTTTCTTCAAATGTTAGAAATATTGGCTGCATATAATGAAAAAGTTGCTGGAGTTATCTTAGATAAAGCTCCCAAAAATGCCTCTTACACATCACCACATATCCAAAAAGAAATTTTACATGTTTTTTCAACTAAAGTGAAGAAAGCAATCTGTGAAGAAATTGGGGAATCAAAGTTTTGTATAATTGTTGATGAAGCGCGTGATGAATCCAAGAGAGAGCAAATGGATATAGTGTTGCGATTTGTTGACAAAGAAGGTCTTATTCAGGAGCGCTTTTTTGGGCTTGTTCATGTGTCAGACATGAGGCATTAACTCTGAAAAAAGGTATATACTCTATATTATCTCATAATTCACTAAATATTCAAAATATTAGATGACAGGACCCGACCCAAATGTCACTTTGGAATCCGAGCCGAACCCTGTGCGTGTCCGACACCTGGCAAATGCCGAGCACAAAAGACCTAATTGCCCTTCTAGTCAAATTTCACTTTAGGTTGGGGTTTGACTTCTTCCGAAAGTTCAGCAGAGTCTCCCCTAAAATTAGACCAATCCCAAACTTAAACCTATTAAACAAGCATATAAATATATACACCAACTGCCAGCATACGAAAAATTTACATACTAACAATTAGACAAGTGTTCTAGGGCAATATTAGAGCTCTACACATATTAAATTACAAGTATACTTAATTACACAAGACCCTATGTCCACCAAAGAAGTGGCGGAAGCTGGACTCGGCCCGATGGTGGTTCTCTTTGCACGCTTACTGCCTGGGTGCGCAAAACATTTAAAGGGTGAGTGGACCAAAAACAAAGTGTTAGAAAAATAGTATTTGAACATACTAACCCCCTTGTAAAAACATTTATAAAACTAAAACATTTCTTATATATATAACTCGTACTGAAATCCATGCATACCTAGTTATATCTATAGGCCAATCATACACTTAATCAAACATTAAGTCTCATATAAATACACGTACAGAAAATCACTCATACTGGAATCACTGTGTTCACATCTATATATGTATTTATATATAAAGTCAGTCACACATTTAATGAAAACATTAAGTCCTCGAAAGCATTGAAAATAACTTTAAATCTACCACCTAAGTGTACCCATTTAGCAATCCGTCAATTCTTTTAATTTCCGTCAATTCCATACTTGTGCCACCGGAGTGACACGTCCTAGCAGACCTCGGGAAACACAAGTCACCCGAGCCGCAATCCTAGCAGATTAAGGGGACACTTGGTCGGCCTGACCGCAATCCTAGCACCAAACGGTTCAGCGTCCCCGAGACTCGTGGGGCTGTGTCAAGCATGCTGACCTACCC
The DNA here is from genome assembly GCA_018703695.1 of Prunus fruticosa. Taxonomy (NCBI): domain Eukaryota; kingdom Viridiplantae; phylum Streptophyta; class Magnoliopsida; order Rosales; family Rosaceae; genus Prunus; species Prunus fruticosa. The sequence continues at coordinate 463,404 of CM031921.1, read as the reverse complement.
GAAGGCAACCTGGATGTCCGTCGACATCAATAATACTGTAGGCAACTAGATGTCCGTAGACATCGTTATAACCGAAGGCAACCATTTAAATCCGAAGGCAACCTTTATTGATCTTGGGTACCTATGATGGTTTCTAAGAAAATATAATTTTAGAAAAGCTAAAAAGAAATAAAATGAATTCTTATTTATTTCTAAACTCGCCTGCCATTTAATCTGTTATTTAATTAGATTTTTCTTTGTTCCTATATCCCTTAAGGATATCCCACTCGGCAGCATATAAATTGACATACTTAAAAGTATATAGTAATTAAAACATATAAAAGCGATAAATCAAGCTGTTAACACTCTTGATCAATGAATAACTTATTCCAGATCAAATAATAAGAATAAATTGCATAAAATCATTTATAAAACAAAAAGGTCCACTCACAGATACTCTGAGCTAGTTGGACCCTTTTGAAGGACTCTCCTGCAGGTCACCTGGTGCCTGGGTGCCTAATTCGTTCGATTTGGTGGCCGGATGACGACGAACGGAGCCGACGAAAATCTGCCAAAGCTGACGCGATTTTGTAGTTCTGCCCAGCGACCGTGGCGGCAGGCGGCGGGGAGGACGTCGGGCTGGGAGGCTGGGGAGTCACTGGTCCAATCTGGGCTGGCCGACGTCGATGGTGGTGACTGGGAGGAGGGGTGGTGTCGGCTGGAAAACCAGGGGGGGGGGGGATGTCGCGAGGAAGAAGAGAGAGTGGGGAGAGAGAAAGGGAGGGTCTGATTTTAAAATCTGATTTTTTTTTTTCCAAAATTTCAATTATGCCCTTTTTCGTATTTTGATCGTAATATCTTCAATACGACTCGGATTTGAGCCCACTACGTGTCTACGGACTCGTTTCTTCAAGCTCTACGCAACGGTACAAACGGATTTCCCAAATTCCTTCCCGGTCAAAAAGTCAACTTAAAACCAAATAAAATATCTCAAGGGCATAATTGTCTTCTCCTCTATTAAATTATTAATTAAATATTAATTAAGGTCTGGGTCGTTACAGGAAGCGCCTCATATTGAACCCAAGCCTCTACAATTGATCCTTCGGGCTTCCCTTTGTTGCATACGCTTTTTTTCAGCTCTCCGAGTAGCTTGCCAAAATAAAAAGAAAAGATGCAAATTAGCAAGTAGGAAGCATGAGATAATGAGGCATACACAAGTGATGATCATTATATACCTTTCTATTGGATACATCCAGCGATAGTTGACTGGACCAGCAAGCAATGCCTCTTCTGGCAAGTGAACCATCACGTGAATCATACTCGTGAAGAAAGCCGGAGGGAATATCATCTCAAACTTGCATAAGACTTGGACAATGTCATGGCGCAACTGATCAATGTTTGTCTTTCGCAACATTTTTGCCGTCAGTTGGGAAAAAAATCTGGACAACAATATGATTGGCTTGACTACATCTTCCAGCAATAGGTGTTGAATCCCCACAGGAAGTAGGCGTTGCATAAACACATGGCAGTCGTGACTCTTGAGTCCAGTAAATATACCCCCGTCAACCCTCACGCAACGTGCGATATTAGAAGCATACCCGTCAGGAAACTTTACAGACGATACGAACTGGAGAAACTCTTTGTTGTCATTCGGTTTCATGGAAAAAAATGCAAGATCCCGTATAGCTTTATCATTGCCCATTTTCAGCCATAAACCCTTTCGTATGCCCATTCTTTCCAAATCAAGACGAGCTTTTATCGTGTCCTTTGTCTTGCCCTTGATATCTAGAATCGTTCCCATCAATGTGTCAAACACATTTTTCTTAACATGCATAACGTCGAGATTGTGCCTCAATTTCAGTTTCGACCAATATGGGAGCTCAAAAAACATAGACTTGTGCGTCCAGTTTATATGCGTAGCAGGTCTGGTCCGACTAACTCTTTTCCCGAACGGAGCAAAATCCAAACGGTTAAGCTGTTCCATGATCTGATCATCGGACCATTCTCTAGGTTTTGCGTGACGCTCTTTGTTCCCGTCGAACTCTATATCCTTCTCCCGCCACTCGTGGTCCCATGGCAACCATCTTCGAAGCCCAAGGTAACACACTTTTTCAGCGTGCCAACCAGAAGTTACATCTTCCTTGCATACAGGGCATGCCATATAACCCTTTGTGCTCCACCCCGAAACCATTGCATATGCGAGAAAATCATTCACAGTCCACATAACTGCCGCCTACAAAGTGAACATCTTCCCATTAGATTTATCGTACGTGCGCACCCCGTTTGTCCATAAATCTTTGAGCTCATCAACCAACGGCCTTAAGTACACATCGATTGACTTGCCAGGATCCTCAGTTATCAAAACAGTCATCATCATGTACTCTTTTCTCATGCATTTCCAAGGCGGCAAATTATATGGGAATACCAAAATCGGCCAAGTGCTGTGGTGTTGGTTTAGAACCCCGTACGGATTGAACCGTCAGTGGCAAGTCCCAACCTTACATTTCGGGGATCAGCAGCAAACTCGGGAACGTTCGATCAAAATCTTTCCATGCCTCCCCATCTCCAGGATGCCGCATCACATCGTCGTCTACCCGTTTTTCCTTATGCCATCTCATGTCTGGAGCAGTATGCGTCGACATATACAATCGCTGCAACCTTGGTTTCAGGGCAGATAACACATAACTTTTTGTGGAATCTTACTCATTCTATTCTGAGATGTCTGTTTGAACCTCGACTCATTGCATATAGGGCATGTATCCAACGTTTCATACTCTTTGTAGAATAACATGCAATTATTTTTGTAAGCGTGGAACTTTTCGTAACCCAATCCAAGACCACTCAACATCTTCTGCGCCTGCCCGTGATCTTTCGGCAAACAATTGTCCGGTGAAAGCATTTTCTTGAAAACCCCCAAAAAGTAATCGAAACACAGGTTTGACATATCGATACTTTATTTTTCCGTGCATTAGCTCCACAATCGCCGTCAGAACGGAAAAACTCTGGCACCCGGGTATAACTCTTGGTTGGCATTTCTTAACAGGTTTTCATACTGTTCGAACTCTGCACTGTCCATTGGTGTAGGCACGTCATCTTCTCATTCTTGATTACTGTTGGTTCGATGCAAATGGAAAAGCATCATTTATAATATCCCTGACTTGTTCATTAGGATCCACAATGAGTTCAATATTGTCCACTCTTGTGGCCCTTGAAGATGAAGCGATGTCTAATTGTTCCCCGTGATAGTTCCAAGTGTTGTATGTCTCAATCATTCCATTCCTTACTAAATGAAATCGAACATGTTCAATTGTCTCCCACAACATGTTGTTACACCTCCTGCAAGGACACCGAATTCTAGTTGCACTCGGGTTGTGTGTCTGTGCAAAGTCAATAAAATCCTCGATTCCATCCAAGTATTCGTCTGCGCACCCATTCGGGTTCTGTATCCACCTCTTGCTCATCATTCCTGGAGCCACAATCACAATACAACAATCATGTCATGTAATTTACAGCTACATGAGATTAGATTTCACGTGGATGAATTTCAGCAGCATCTTGGTACAGTTCTTGAGGTGTACCGTAGATATAAAATACCTACGTACCACCCGAAGAACGTAATCCAAGATGACACTGAAATCTCGACAATCGAAACCTAATCCTGGAGCTGTAAACTATGTGACATGACTATGCATTTCCAAACTGTCCAAAATATGGGACAATTCAAGAATTAATTGGACCGTAGTCGTGGTTTACCCACCCATGCGCGGTCCAACTAACCTTGATCGGGAACTAAGCTTTACAAATAAAAAATGTACGAAGTTAATTTCAATTAACTTCGTGCATTAACGTACATGCATAATTTAACAACATATTATAAACATAATTTCATAAATCAATATAAACACAATGTAATAAATTTTATATTATAAAACAACGAAAATACCTTCTAAATCGTTATCCACCAATCGCTACTCACATATAATATTCATATATACAAAGAAATTAATTGCATTAGTATGAATTTACCGTAAAATTTTTACACTAGCGACAAAAAATGCATACCCAATGACCGTACCAGAGACAAAAGTAGCTCAAAAGTAGCCCAATGACCGTACCAAGACATCGATACTTTGAGCTTATTCCGTTTTGAAATCTGCGCTACGGAATCCTCGTCGCGCAATGTGCCGTCGAGCCGTTTTTGGCGCGAAATACTACCAACAGTAGTTCGTTTTCCGCGTTTGTTTTACGTGACGAATAATTTAAATTGTCGCAAAAAATATATTTGCACGACGATCTATTTGTCTCGCAAATTTCACCGCCAAATAAATTTTTCCTGCGTTTTCCCAACGGCTTTATGCGACGATTTCTATTTTGGTCGTGCATAATTTCTTTGCGCGACGAATTAGTTTGTCGCATTTTTTGCGCTACGCATTTTGTTACGCGTTGCGCAAGAGTCTTTTGCACAACGAATTCTTCGTCATTGCGCAAAAAATCGTCGCTCAAGGACTAAAATGTAGTAGTGATTGCAGTTATAAAGGCGGAAATGGGAAAAATAAAAACTTAACGGGATGGGGATGGGAATGGCATACCCACCCCCCAATTTGACCCATTGCCATCCCTAGTTCAAACCACTTGAGTTACAAGGTGGATGCATACACAACATAATCTTAATTTAAAAAAGATGAAAACTTTAGAAACTGATGTTTCCTTAGTCATTCATATAATCATTATATATATATATATATATAAGTCTGTAGAGAACAATCTACAATTACAGCAAGCCATTATCATAAATATAGAGTTATGACCTAATAACAACATAACTGACAATTGACCATTTCCTATAATTAGTAAGATTAATTATTGTAATTGAAATACTATTGTAACTCCCTAATCAAAACATAAATCCATTTATTGTAGAAACAATTGCTAGCTAGGTTTGGTTCTCCTAATACTTGATAGGCACAGCTATCAGAGGGTGAGCCATCTGTAAAGTGATGCCAAACTTCTCTTCCATGTTCATTTTTTCCGGCACAATTCCATCTTCAAGCTTCCAATTATCAAACGAGTTAATAAGTGAACCCAACATCAAATTCAACATTCTCATCGCCAAAGGCAACCCAGGACATATTCTCCTCCCGCCACCAAACGGAATAAGCTCAAAGTTCCGGCCAGTAACGTCGATATTCAATCCCAAAAACCTTTCAGGGATAAATGAGGTAGGGTTGTCCCAAATGCTGGGGTCTCTGCCGATGGCCCATGCGTTGACCAACACTTGTGCACCCTTTGGTACAATGTAACCGCAGATTTCTACGTCTGCTTGGGCTCTGCGAGGGAGAAGAAATGGGACAGCTGGGTGCAACCGGAAGGTCTCTTTGATTATGGCTTGTAAGTAAGGGAGCCGAGTGATGTCTGATTCCTCCACTGGTTTTCCTTTGCCAATGACCTGCTTCAGCTCCTCTTGAGCTTTTGACAGCTTTTCAGGGTTGCGTAATAGCTCAGCCATTGCCCATTCTAATGTGGCCGAAGTTGTATCCGTGGCCGCACCAAATAAATCCTAATTCACCAAAAAGTTAATTAGTCAATAAATTAATATACACATAGACATATAATGAGCAAATAAAATTGTTTATAGTACTAACACAAAACATAGATCAGGACATTGTTTATAGTACTAACATAAACAAAAACTGAAACAACAATAATAATTATATTTATAAAATCTAAGCAATTTAATTATGAATTCAGACAAGGTCATCAAGAACAATTAGTAGAGCTAGAGTAGAGTAGTATTATAGCAATAAGTAACAACTAACCAGAAACAAATGTTGAGTTTCAGCCATGTCCATATCCTCATTTTCCTCTTCGCTCATGTTTATAAGAGTATCCAACATATCATTCCCTGTGACATAAACACGTGACTTCCTTGATTCTAACCTTTGGACGATCATGCGGTCAAAAAGATCAATCATCTTCTGGAAGTCCTTGCCCAAACGGCGCCGTATACCCATGGGATCAATCTTCTTAAGCACAGGAAAATAGTCAGCCAAGTTTGGCTTCCCAGCCTCCTCCATAATACTCCACACCAACTCCTTGAACTCTCTAGCCCTCTCACTGTTCGGGTCCGCTAAATCCACAGAGAACATAGTCCGCGACATCAAATTGAGCGTAGTTTTAAAAGCAGCCCTTCCAACTTCAACCGCCTTACCTTTCACAACGCTTTCCTTAACGTCAGTTATGAGCTCCTGCACTTTTAGGTGACGGTTGGCCTGGTTGGCGTCGAGAACTTTGGCCGCGAAAAGCTGGGAGTTGCATATTTTGCGGAGGTTTCTCCACGTGGGGGAAACCGTCAGCCAGGGCATGCCATACTTGGCATGCTTGCAGGCTTGGACTGCATCCGGGATAGTTCGGTTGCAGAAGAATTGGTCGTGGGTGCGGAGGACTTGTTTGGCTACTGCGGATGAAGAAACAACAACCGTTGTTATTTGGCCGAGTTGCAGAGCCATAATGGGGCCATAGCGTTGTGAAAGCTTGGTTAGAGAGAGATGGGGTTTGTTTCCAAGCTCTAGAAGATTGCCAATGAAGGGAAATGGGTTTGGTCCAGGTGGAAGCCTTGTGGGATTTGATGATCTTCTTGCAAAGGAATAATAGAGGGCATGGATTGAGATCCATGCAACTATCAGACACAATAGTATGAAACTCAAGAAATCCATGTCTCTCTCTCTCTCTCTCTGTTTCTTCTCTCCCAACTCTTAATTTTTGGGACAATTGTTGAGAGAGGACATGTTGTCTTCCAATAAAAGTGTCTGAATTATTGCTGAATTATTGTCTGAATTATTGACAAAGTATATCTACTATTATTTATAACAAACTGACGTGACATAAAAAAAATAAAGGTATATGGGCCCTAGTTTACTGGTATAGTTCATAGCCGTGAATTATTGACAAAGGAAAAAGACAAGGAAAAATGCATAAAGTAATTTCTTTTTTCCTTTTTTGGTCGAAAACATCAAGTAATTTAATGTTTAATTAGAGAAGGGAGCTAAGACGAAAATTGTAAAAGTTGACTGAGAGAACTCGTTTTCGCATCGTGGTAAATATCAAAGCTTTTCAGTCTTTTTGTTAAGGTCAAAATTTCCCGTGCTTACACCTCTAATCCACTAACCTCTGTTTCTTTCTTCCACCACAACACCACCTCTTCCCTGTGCTTTCATCCGATGCTTTCATCATTTCCCTTCTTGTCTACATTGATTTTCTATATCTTTTTATAGGGATATCCTTGCTGATTTGGGTTTGGCTTTTACTTGGTCTTGGTATGAACTTGGCTCATTTTTGTTTCGTTTTGAGTTTGGTAACACATTTTCCTTTATCTTCACTAGCAGTAGTCCCATTTTTAAGATCCTTCTTCCAAACTTTCCTAGTAGGAACAACATTCCAGATACCAAAACCATTCTTATCCCCAGTGAGATCAATTGGGCCTTGTTGATTACCATAACGTCATTTTACATAACTTCTCCACTTGATGAGAACACATCTCTTCTTGAATATCCCTAGTCAGGTCCATATCAGTCTCATTGTCCTTATGGACAAGGTTAGCAAAAGGACAATACTCTTTATTGTGACCAACTCTATTGCAACTAAAACAAATTATAGGGAGACTTTCATATTCCACTCTCACATGCGTACCTTCAACAACTAGATAAAGGATGAGAGTCTTATTCAAATCAATTTCAACACATACACTTGCAAACTTACCTCTCCTCTGACCTACAATATGAACATCTACCTTATAGGTTGAGCCAATCAAATCCCCAATACACTTAATAGTCTCAGAATTGAAAAATTCAACTCCCATACCAGATAATCTCACCCAAACAATAAGGCGAGAAATATGATCCTCTCCTGCACAAAAATTTGGTCACCACACTTTTGAATATCAACATACTACCATGCTACTACCCAAGGACCCCCAGTTAACACATACAACAAATCCTCCTCAAGAACAAAATGAACAATGAAGAACCCATTGTCTAAATCAACTAATTGCATCGGTCCCTTAAGGTTCCAGCGTTGCTTCAAACGTGCAAAAACAAAATTATACATATAAGTCTTCCTAAAAATTTGATAATCGCAAAATTCGTCCCAGGTTTATAAATCTTATTCTTAACATGTGATACTTGTGTGATACTTCGAACATGTTAAGTTTAATCTCAATGTTGGACTTGAAAACAATTGATTAAGAACCAAAATTGTGCAATTTTTGGAAGTTGTTAACTTTGTCTATAAGCCTACTTCACGCCCCCCTCATTCTGTAGGCTTGTTCAAGACTAGTCATGGTTTTACAATTTTGTTCTTTATCGAGGATTCAACTTGAATTTCTGCATTGTTTCCTGTTCATCTTGCTATTTTCTTTTGTATTCAAATGTTATTTAATTAAATCATTGTTTCCTTTGCTTTAGAAAATCTTTTGAAGTATTTTTTTTAATTTTATTTTATCAAGTGCATAGGAAAAAACCTATATTGAGGCAATTCCCTATTCGATTCACAGTGACTTGATTTATAGGTTAGATTACATGGTGCTGAAGTTATTTTAAGCTAATTTAATTTTTGGCCTAATTATTTTAAGCACACAAGGACATGTAATAAAAAGATGCTGCAATGACTCGTCATGATAATGACAAAGAGAACAAGAAGGGTCCCTAGAAAGATGCCTTCTTACTCTCTGAACATTAGTTAAGATCTTCTTTTGAGTAATGAGCCAAATGAACACTTTAACACGAGCCCCTAAGATTTTCTTTTTAGCAATGAGCCAGATGCCTTCTTACTCTCTTAATATTAGTTAAGATCTTCATTTAATTTCGGGCCAAATTCTTTCTCTCGCACTTCATTTATGTTGTCACTTCGAGCCCCTAAATTGCACACAAAGGGGGAGTGAAGTAGGCTGACTGCCTTAGAAAGAAACGAATGAGTGCATTTAAATGCGCTCCACACGCTTCTCTTTCTTATGCGTTCTCTTGCCCGCCTTTTTCAAATTGGATCATTTCAATGGCAACTGGGTCTCATGCTTTTAGTTTTCCGGCTTGCCGCCCTTCGGAGAGTCTAGTTGTCATGAAAGATGGTTCTTCTAAACTTTTCCATTCTAAGGGTTTTGCGCCTCTTGAAGGTGATGATGGTGGCATGGATCAGTCCGATCAAATCCCTTCCATACCAGAGGTCAATTTCAAAGATAAGTTACTGAGCTCTTCTTGTTTTGAATATACTAAACAAATCAAGGTTGATATGTCATGCTTTTTGACCGTTGGGGCTGTTGGTAACAACTATGTACCCATCTCTATGGCTGTGATGGGGATCGCGGTTGCGTGTGAGGGCAAACGAAGACTCTGTGTCTACGATGCTTTTGATACGGTGGAGGAGACCAGCCTTGAAGGGTCTCCGAGGTCTCCCTAATCTTTACTCAGGAATGTTCATGGGCTTGGCATCCGATGAACGTTCCTTCAATGAAAATCTTTCTTCGGAAATTTGTTTAGGCTAAGAGGCCAATTTTGGTTGAATCTATTTGATACCCATAGTACGATTTATGGCTATGTACAAAGAACTATGATGCTTTCTCTAGATCATAGGAGACCTTCTTTAACAATTCCTCTCATAGTGATGGGATGTGCTTCAAGGGCTTTGTGGTTGGATATGTTTTATCTCCAGTATGTTTTGAATCTGTACAAAGGACTATGATGCTTTCTCTAGATCATAGGAGGCCTTCTTTGATAGTATCAGGAGAGTGTTGGGATTTGTTTTCAAGGTTTGTAGGTGGGTTCTATGTTCTATCTGTTTCGCATAAGCTGTTTGATTTATCTGTTTAGTCATTAGCATGGATGATACTCTTTCCTACCCCGGGTATTCTTTTCTTTGGGAAGGTTTTAACGAGGCTGCCTTTTATCATGCCAGTTTCTTCTCATGTATTGTTTCTTATGCATTTAATGAAATATTATATATATATTTTTTAAAATTCACATAATTGCATTTTCAATTAAATTCGCACATTGCCAAACAAAACCTTTTTCTTTTTTTTCTTTTTTTTTTGAGAGAAAAATGGTATTGCATTTAACCTAAAGAGAACATTACATGGTAAGAACAAGCATATTAACGGTGGCCTCGTTAAAACCTTCTCGGGAAAAACCATGACGGATAAAATCCCGAGATAGGAAAGAGCACTACCCATGCTAATGACTAAACAGAAGAGTCAACACTCCTAATACAAAGTCAGACAAAACGAGACAATTCTCCTTAACGCCATCTAGGAGCCAGGGAGGTTCATCACCCAACCAATAACAAAGCTCCTCCGCTCGAAGACTATAATGTGCAATATGATGAGCCACGTGTTCGCAGTATGAGGGACAAAACGAACACAGGAGGATAACGCCGAGAAGAAGATGCCAAATTTCAGTCACAAGCACTCCCTCAGGAGTTAAACATTCTTCCTCCTTTGATAGCAACTGCACTGCAGCTAGGAAGTCAGATTCAACTACCAATGGCAGAATCAATGCATCTAAGGCAAAAGAGAGACCACTTTGAGAGCGTAAAGCTCGGTAGCCAACACAAACAAAAGATTAGGTGCCCTCATTGCCACTGCCCCTATAAGAACGTCGTGTGAGTCCCGAAGAATCAGACCTACCCTTCGAAGACCATCCCGCAAATCCAAAGCACCATCGATATTGAGCTTAAAATAACCAACCTGAGGAGGACGCCAATGTTGGTCCGAAATGGGCAAAGATATACACCTATGAAGTAGTAACTGAGATTGATGATATTCCGCAACATAGTTCTTTGCATAGAAAAGGAGATGCTCCGCAAATATGGGATCAGAACCAAAAAAGACAACATTCCGATCATTCCACAATAGCCACAACATAGTAACAAAAAAGGTTGCTGAGCAGTTGGGATTAAATCCCATGCTGCCAACAGCCAAGTAGCAATGTCGTCCATAGTCAAACCAAGAAAAACTATCGGCAGTTTGAAGACTCCCATATGGGACTAATAGCTGGGCAATCTCGTAGGGCATGAATTGTTGTTTTGTAGCCAATGGAGCAACGAAACAAGTCGCATCCATGACGATCTTACGGTGAAAAAGGACAGCTTTTGTCAGGATGCCATTCTGAGCGAAACGCCAAAGAAAGTGTTGTATTTTCACCGGCACTTTCATTTTCCAAAGATGCTTCCATAATTTTTGTGACAGAGAAGAACCAGGTACCAGTGCCAGTGTGACTGGGAGCAAAATATGATATTCTAAGGCAGCCCAGTATCCACTCTTCACAGGTATATCGACCATGTGTAGTAAAGTGCCAAATTCTACGATCGATGTTATCACAGACCAAAGGTATAGACAAGATAGTCTCCGCTTCCATGAAAGTAAATAAACTATAAACCTTGGGAACATCCCACTGCCCACTTGCCGTAATCAATGTGCTAACCTTAGTATCCATAGGGTAGTGTGGAGCAGTTTGAGTAGTGAATATGCGGCGGTAGGGAATCCAGGCATCACCATAAATTTGTACCAGCCGACCCTCACCAGTCCGCCATCACAAACCACATAGTAAGAGCTCTCAACCTTATACAATAGACTGCCAAGTATAGGAAGGAAACGAACCCTCTTGTGCACTCAAGAAATTAGTACTAGGGAAATACCTAGCTTTCTGCATCTGAGCTACAAGGGAATTAGGAGATTGGAGCAAACGCCAACCTTGTTTTGCCAATAGAGCTTTGTTAAAATTTACTAACTCCCAGAAACCCAACCCTCCTTCCAACTTATGTCGGCATAGTACTTTCCAATTTCTCTAATGAATCTGATGAGCACAAAATAAATACAAGTTTTATCCTTAAATTTATATTTGTTAGTATTTTCTTTTGTATTATGTAAATTTATTAGAGTATTTGTCGATTCGTGCGCTTGCGAGTTTATAAATTTTAAAAGATACCGCTTTTGGTGACAACAGAATCCCTCATGCAGCATCCTTAGACCACCAAAACCGAGCAATAATACTTTCAACCTCATTGCAGATCGCAACGGGGAGCTTGAAGACTGTTTGTGCATAGAAATCTCGGCCTATGAGGCAGACCGAAGAAGCAACCTCTCAGCCGAAGCGCCTACCTGGAAGAAGAAAAGGCCGAGCGCGTCGAGTTTGTGTTTCGTTTCTCTCATAGGATAAAGGTTGAGCCGTGAAGGCAAAACCATCACGGCCTGTTTGTGCATAGAAATCTCGGCCTATGAGGTCGACCGAAGGAGCAACCTCTCGGCCAAAGCACCTACCTGGAAAGAGAAGAGACTGAGCACGTCGAGTTGTATTTCGTTCATCTCGTGGGATAAAGGTTGAGCCGTAAAGGCAAACCCATCACGGTCACGGCCTCGGTGAACATAAGCAAAGAAACTAATCTACTCCTTAGACGCACGGCCAAGATAGGAAAATCAAGTGGTGTCGCCACATGGCGTCAGGGTCCCATGCTTCATTTAATGAAGTAGCGCCTCTGACTACAGTAGAAGACCCACTAGCCATAAAAGAGCATTTAATGCACGAGGGAAGAAGGGAAGTGATTGAAGTTAGGCGAATCAGAGTGATTAGGCGCAAAAGTCTTACGACTTGAGAGGTTAAGTCACCAACCATCAGTCCAGAACATTAAATGCTCCTCCGAGGCCCAAGGGCGCAGAGCCCACGATCAGGGCGGCGGTATGGATTTATGGGGTTACACCACCATGCTTCACATTCCCAAATGCCTACTCGACTACCCACTAGCTCTGATTCGAATCCATCATGCAGCTTTTCGGCCTTGATTGTCCATCCAGGACTTCTCCTATAAATACCAGGCTCAAACTACGTTTAGAGGGTTCAACACCAAACACAAGCCTCCCACAGAGCATATTATATTTTCCTGTCATTTACTTCCTGTCATTTATCTTCTTGTAATGCATTTTCAATACCTTTACTTGCTTTCTTAGGGGTAGTTATAGTTTGTAGGAAAATCCATTCATCAATATATCATACGACCATTGATTTTCAAGGCGCCGGAGCACCATCTTTGTTACTCTCTCGTTCATCTCGTATATCATACGACCGTTGCCACCCGCAGTGCGCCGAAGCACCACCTAAAAACTCACCATCAACACCACCATCAACGGCCTTGTAGCTCAGGCCGTGAACCTGACGGGCGAGATTAGTTCCTCTCTCGGCCACAATCGCTCTGATTAGAAGTCAGACTCAAACAGGCGCACAACTTATCTATTCACCCAATCGCATCATCCTCAAACGCATGGTAAACCGTGCTGGCACGCCCGTGCACAACTGCACCGCACCAAAGAAGGACGACCTATGTTGACGCAGATCCCTTCGGCCTAGAGCACTAGGCCGTGAGATTCGCGTTGGTCAACAAAGATGCTCATTGAGTAAGTAGGCATAGCTTGGCAAACTGCCTTAATAAAAACCTCCTTCCTAGCTTTCGAGAGTAATCGACCTTCCCAGCTAGTGATCTTCTTCCAGATGCAATCTTTAAGAGTGCGAAACAACAGTTTTTTATTTTTCGAGCAACTGTAGGAAGTCCCAAATATTTTTCATGGCAGGGGACAATAGGAACATCCAACATGGCTTGAATTTAGGCTTGTGTAGCCGACGGTGTAGAAGGACTAAAACATAGGTCTGATTTCTTCACATTAACTTGTTGGCCAGAAGCCTCCTCATAGATATGAAATATCCTCTTGAGCTCAGTAACTTGACGGGGTTCAGCATCACAAAACAGTAAGCTATCATATGCAAAAAAACAAATGATTTAAAGAAGGTGTCGAAGCCGCACTTGAAATTCCATTGATTTTGGAATTTAACTTAGTTTGCTGTAGAAGAGCAGAAAATCCTTCAGCCACAATAAGAAAAAGATAAGACGAAATGGGATCCCCTTGGCGTAAACCTCTGCACGGGATGATCTTACCATAAGGGCGCCCTTGGAGTAATACTAAGTAAGAGGCTGTGGTAATACAACTCATAATCAAATTGACAAAGCGAGAAGGAAACTCCATAGTACGCATCATGCGATCAAGAAATGGCCATTCAACCCGATCATAAGCTTTTGCCATGTCCAATTTCAACACAAGCTTGCATCTTCCTGCTTTTCCTGCCTTTTAAACGTGAATAGTTTCAAAAGCTGCTAACACATTTTCCAATCATACGGTCAGGAATAAAGGCACTTTGGAATTCCGATATCACATGGGGCAAAGCCTTTTTTAGTATGTTAGCTATTGTCTTGGAAATAATTTTGTAGAGCACATTACCAGAGACTAATATGAAGATATTCAGTAACTTGGGTTGGTGACGCAATCTTCAGAATAAGAGCAATTAAAGTGTAGTTAAAACTCACGACATTATCACAACCATTGAGAATATTCAGATAGAGCTGGTAGACATCACCCCCCACAACATCCCAATACTTCTGGTAAAATAAAGCAGGCATCCCATCCGAACTTGGAGATTTAGTTGGTGTTAAGCTCATATTTTCATACATATACATGCCCAATTTACTTACTCATTTTGCTTAGTTTCTTAGATTTCTAAGTTATTTGCCTCTCTTTGTGTGTTTTGTAGGCCAAGAGAGCAAAAGAGCAAAAATTCATGCAATCCATGCATATTAAGGGCTGATTGGCATGAGAGGAATACACTTGAGGCATTTGAAGCAAGATGGTGCAAAAACGTGCAAAAACTGGAGCCTGGTTAGAAGTTCATTTCGGACTTATCTTCTTCATCCGAACTTGGATTGGGCCAATACCTGTGTGGTTGGATCAATGACATTCTGAACGTCAAAATGGACATCTTAAAGGCGTCATTTGATTCAGCCAAGCCCAATTCGTAAGCCCATGGAAATACACATCATGCCTGACAGGAAGATGAGCTCATTGCATGCTTGGTCATGGTGAGCTAGGCATGAGCTAGGGCTGCTGAATGGAAGCTTGGTCATGCTGACATGAGGATGAGCTAGGGCTGCTAGTGGTAGTTAGTGGAGAAGTGGAGCAACCATTTTCTGATTATCTAATGCAAGTGTTGAGTCCATTAGCCATATTCAATTCAGATTTCCCACTCCCCTCTCCCTATAAATACCACTTCCATTCCACATTCAAGATATCCTGAGATCCATCATTTACACTTCCATTGTACACAAAGAGAGGGAAAGTTGAGAGTCACAAAGGGAGAGAAGGGAGAAGGCAGCAGCTGGGAGGCTTTGGCCTCCAGGCAGCCATGGAGATGATTCTTTTCCATCTCTAGCATGCTGTCCTTATCTTCTTCTCCTCCCTTTGTCTTTTATTTTCTTCTTGTATTTCCTTTGTTTTACTTTGTTTTTCTGTTATTAGTTGTAATAAACATCTTGCTAGTCTTGTATCATGGTTTGAGTTTATAAAGTTTGATTTCATTCATGAATTCTTCTTCACTGTTTGAATGGAGCTGTTTTGCATCCTTTGATTGATCACCTAAGGTTTTATGCGTTATGCTCTTGTTGGGAAGGTTTGGGGATCATCTTCATTCCATCCATTAGCAACTTATGTGATTTGGTTTCTAGGTCTCCTAATGTAAACACCATGCTTGGGGTCCTTGTGATGTTCAATGGAATTTGATCCAAACACCATGGACTTATTTGTGAGCATCTTCATGAGTGAATCAATTTGTTTACTTGCTGCCATAACATGATTAGAACAATTAGGGTGGATTCTAAAACCTCACCATCTTGTCTTAGTTCTTTTCTTTCTTCTTGTTTTGTTTCTCTTGTTTTCATTTCTGTTTTGTGTAGGAAAACTGAATTGGATTATTCAATCACCAATCCCTGTGGAATCGACCTCGCACTTACATATGCTAAACTACCAACGGCTCGTGCACTTGCGAGTATCACAAGTTGAGGATGCAGCTGAATCCATTTTGGTGCAGCTGTAATCCACACAACAAGTTTTGGCGCCGTTGCCGGGACTGGTAACATTGCTTGATTCTATTTGGTTTTCCTACTTTTTTATTTTTCTTTTTTTATAACTGGACAGTTTCATGTTTTGAAGTTAATGAGGTTAATTGATAAGTTGTGTTTGTAGTCCAACGGACAAGGATAATTGCCTGACAAGCAAGAGAACTGGGTTTGAGTCCCAGCTTACACAACACAAAAAAAGGTTCAAGTAGCATGTTGATTATTGCTAGTTTCTGGTTTCATTCACTTGCTCTTAATTAAATATCTTGTCTAAGTTTACATAAACACCATATGACTCTTGGACCGATTAGTGAATGGATGGGTAGATATTGAAGACAAACACCATGTTTAAATTCTACTTGGTTCTTTATTGTTCTTCTTGTTCTTAATGGGTTTGGAATTTGTGTTTAGACTAAACACCATAGCTAAATACTTGTTCTGAATACTTGATTAAAACCACACACCATATGGATAATCATATTTGAGATAGAACGAACTCCATAAGCTAGTTTGATTTACTTTGATGCTTGTTACTTTGAAGCATGGAATTGGATGTTTGTGGTGAAGTTGAATCCCTAATCTTGATGTTTTAGTTTAGTTTATCCTTTTCATTTATGTTCTGGTTCCTAATCCAATAAATCTAAAAATCTGTTTCAAGTTTCCTTGTCTTTCTTTAAGCATTTCTGAAGTAGTTCAATAAGAAAGAGGGAGAGAGAGGAGACAACCCAATCCATAGAAACATGGAGTATGGAGTAGCGGAGAAGTCGACCTCCAGCTGCTATGGCCAACCACTCTCCAGCTAATCACTTCAAAGGGAGCATTCCGATCATATCTCTTTCATTTGTATAATAACTGCTACTCATTCTTAGTTGTGTCTCATTTTCTGTTTTGTTTTTGTTAGGGTTTTCTTTTCCTTGATGTGGGAGAAACATGATGAGCAGCTGACCCAAATACTCAAAGAGAACATGTGCTGCCATACTATGCATTACCCCTCTCATTGTCTTCAAGGGGAAGTTCTAAACTCTCTTTCTTTATTTCTTTCATTTCATTCCTTTACCCTTGATTTCATGTGCATTATTGTATGCTTTACATGGATTCAAACATTGAGGTCAATGCTTCATTTAAGTTTGGGGGTGCAGGAAGTTTTTTTTTAGTTTTTGTGTTTGTGTCTGAAAACGTAGGTTTCTTCATTGCTACAAATTTTTTATTTTCTGCTACTGTTTTGAAAGTTTGGTCCACGATGTGTTCTTCATTGTTTCATGTTGAATCCAACGACATAAAGAACGTTAAATTTGACCAAGTGGTTTGAAAGTTATAGGTCAAAACAGATTATATGTTGAAATTGAGCAAAACAGCAATTTGAAACCTCACGTTTTTCTTTTCTGTTTCTTTTCTTTGAGTCATTTTCAGTTTTCCTTCCCACACCAATGATAAATCTTGTGTCTAACTTCTAATATGGCTCTTAGGAATTTGATAAGCATTGTGTTAGGTCTGAATCTTATTCTTTTGCTAGCTAAGTCTCACATAATTATGTTTGAGCTTTCTATGCACTTTAGCCATGATTATACAACTCTTGCATGTCTTACCCAATTGTATGCATTTTTTGCTTGTGTGATTCACTGGAATGTTAAGTTATAACTAAGATATGATTTAGGCCATCTTTGTTAAGCCTCTTTCTTTTTCCTCCATCAACCCATACAATACATATTCCATTGTAAACCCTTTTGTGCCCAAACACTTAGCCATTTCTTTCTATCACCTTATCATCCATTAAACATCCTATCATCTAAGGGACTTGTAGAGTATGTTTGTATTTCAGATTATAATGCATTCAAGGCAACAAATGAGCTGAAAAAAAAAAAATTAAGAAAAAGAGAAAAGAAGTGTGGCCAATGTAGTCACGACCCTAGGGTGATATAAGGAGAAATCAAGGTGGTCTAGGGTGAAGAGCCGCAAAATTGGGCCAAATATTATACAAAGTGTGTAAATGTCAAAATCAAATTGTGAAGTGATTCAATTGCAAAATCTGGTGTTGTGAGCTCTTCAATTTTTGTGCCTTACATTTCAAATGTCAATGATCTTGTTTACATGTCATGCTCTATTTTGTTCCTTAGACCTTGTGTTTCCATATCCATTCTTTGTATAACCATTATCATAACCCCATTACATCCATAAGTAAAGTCCTATTGATTTTGGTTTAGCTTGGCAAACTTGTGTTCATTCTTGCAGGAATTCATATCGTTGTTTCAGAAGCATGAGTTGTATCTTCATGGCTATTTCACACACACACCTTGAGCATGATTTTCGTGAGATTGTGGTAGCACTTGAATAATGTTTAGAACTTACTTAGTGCTTGTTTTGTTCCTTGTTGAGCCATGTCTATGAAGTTTAAAATTTCAGTTTGGTTGGAAGGTTAACGTTTTTATATTTATGTTTGTTTTTGTTTTTTGTTTTGCTTAAGGACTAACAATCTTTTAAGTTTTCTAATTACTTTGTTTTACAGAGTCAGTAAAACGTTTGTGGGTATCGTATCTGTTAAAACCCTCAGGAGACACAACTCCTCCTACTAGGGATGCCTAGAGGTTTAAAGGCTTGTTGCATACGCTCAATGCAATCGAGTTACCTACGAAAGTGGTCTAGTTAACTTCTTATTTTGTTTTGTTTTTCTTTGTTTTTCTTTTGTTTTGCTCGAGGACTAGCAAAATCTAAGTTTGGGGGTGTGTTAAGCTCATATTTTCATACATATACATGCCCAATTTACTTACTCATTTTGCTTAGTTTCTTAGATTTCTAAGTTATTTGCCTCTCTTTGTGTGTTTTGTAGGCCAAGAGAGCAAAAGAGCAAAAATTCATGCAATCCATGCATATTAAGGGCTGATTGGCATGAGAGGAATACACTTGAGGCATTTGAAGCAAGATGGTGCAAAAACGTGCAAAAACTGGAGCCTCAGTTAGAAGTTCATTTCGGACTTATCTTCTTCATCCGAACTTGGATTGGGCCAATACCTGTGTGGTTGGATCAATGACATTCTGAACGTCAAAATGGACATCTTAAAGGCGTCATTTGATTCAGCCAAGCCCAATTCGTAAGCCCATGGAAATACACATCATGCCTGACAGGAAGATGAGCTCATTGCATGCTTGGTCATGGTGAGCTAGGCATGAGCTAGGGCTGCTGAATGGAAGCTTGGTCATGCTGACATGAGGATGAGCTAGGGCTGCTAGTGGTAGTTAGTGGAGAAGTGGAGCAACCATTTTCTGATTATCTAATGCAAGTGTTGAGTCCATTAGCCATATTCAATTCAGATTTCCCACTCCCCTCTCCCTATAAATACCACTTCCATTCCACATTCAAGATATCCTGAGATCCATCATTTACACTTCCATTGTACACAAAGAGAGGGAAAGTTGAGAGTCACAAAGGGAGAGAAGGGAGAAGGCAGCAGCTGGGAGGCTTTGGCCTCCAGGCAGCCATGGAGATGATTCTTTTCCATCTCTAGCATGCTGTCCTTATCTTCTTCTCCTCCCTTTGTCTTTTATTTTCTTCTTGTATTTCCTTTGTTTTACTTTGTTTTTCTGTTATTAGTTGTAATAAACATCTTGCTAGTCTTGTATCATGGTTTGAGTTTATAAAGTTTGATTTCATTCATGAATTCTTCTTCACTGTTTGAATGGAGCTGTTTTGCATCCTTTGATTGATCACCTAAGGTTTTATGCGTTATGCTCTTGTTGGGAAGGTTTGGGGATCATCTTCATTCCATCCATTAGCAACTTATGTGATTTGGTTTCTAGGTCTCCTAATGTAAACACCATGCTTGGGGTCCTTGTGATGTTCAATGGAATTTGATCCAAACACCATGGACTTATTTGTGAGCATCTTCATGAGTGAATCAATTTGTTTACTTGCTGCCATAACATGATTAGAACAATTAGGGTGGATTCTAAAACCTCACCATCTTGTCTTAGTTCTTTTCTTTCTTCTTGTTTTGTTTCTCTTGTTTTCATTTCTGTTTTGTGTAGGAAAACTGAATTGGATTATTCAATCACCAATCCCTGTGGAATCGACCTCGCACTTACATATGCTAAACTACCAACGGCTCGTGCACTTGCGAGTATCACAAGTTGAGGATGCAGCTGAATCCATTTTGGTGCAGCTAAATCTACGCAACAGTTGGAGCCATAGATTGTAAGGCGGCCTCAACTTCATCCCTTGTAAAATCCAAGTTTAGTGCACGTTGAGTCATCTGAGGGACACGCTTTTTCAGAGCGTCAAAAATTTCAGTCGCATATAACCGCGATTCAGAAGAAAAAACCAGGTGATAGAAATCCAGGAAAATGTCACCCACCTTTTGATAATCATACTGCAAGCGATTTTGGGCATCTAGTATACCATGCATAGAGTTCATCTTAGCCCTGTGATTTGCAACTTTGTGGAAATAAGAAGTATTTTGGTCCCATATTGAAGCCAAGTCACCTTAGACCGTTGTCGCCAATAAATTTCATCAAGTTCCGAGGAATTTATCCAACTCACATTCCAATAATTTTTTGCTGTGAAAATAAACATCGAGTTCGGTGGAGCAGCTCGAAAGGAACCAATATGTTGGTGCAGCACTTCAACTTTATTTTTGAGATCACCAAATTTCGCCTTTTCCAGGATGAAAGTTGCCGAGTACAGCGGGTGATATTTGCTACATGGGTAGCCAAAGATGACCAAGAATTTTTAATTACCACACCACATTCGTCATCCTTAGACCATAGCTCTTGGAAGTGAAACCGGCATCGCCCCCTAGGGTTCGACCAACCTGGGAGTCTTGAGTATCTGTGACAATAAGAAGAGGGTGATGATTAGAAGAAAACGCCACTAAATGATAAATTGTAAAGTTACTCCACTGAGATAGAAGCTGTTGATTTCCAAAACCCCGATCAAGGAGTGCTTGCACATTGTGTTCATTCTTCCTACTATTCATCCACATAAAAGGGTGACCCACAAAGTCAAAAGATAATAACTAGCAATTCAAAATAGCATGTTTGAAATCCTCAATCTGGGATTTAGAACGGGGTCTGTTACCACTCTTCTCATCAACCGACAAAACTTCATTAAAGTCACCACAACATAACCACGGAGCCATAGTGATACAGCTTAGACGCTGGAGTAATTCCCAAGAGTGTCGGTGCAGACCGGGCTCAGCTGACCGTAGAAACTAGTCACTCTAGTAACTTGAGAGGTAGGAAAAGTGACCCACACGTCAATATGCCCGACAGAAGAGGAAATCAACTGAACACTTAAACCTACCTTGTTTCCAAAGCATACACAAACCACTAGATAAACCATCACGGGGTACACACACAACCGCACCACTACCCAATCTCATGACCAATCTTCCCATATGAACCGCAGTCATATGGGTCTCTAAGCAAGAAAGATCAAGTCTGGCCTCTTATCCTGAAGAAAATTCTTCAGGTCTCGGAATGTTCGTCGGTTGCCAAGCCCATCAACGTTCCAGCTGAATACTTACATTGAGACTTGGGAGACCCCTCAAGGTTGGTCTCCTCTGCATGTCCAGTTGAACCATCAATACACAACCGACGCTTGCCACCACAATTGATCGGTGCATATTTACATATCATTTTGTACCCTTCTAATTTTTGATTTGGTTATGTTTTTGAGTTAAACTTGTGCTTTTAATAAGTTTTGTGTTTGTTTCAGTGTAATAAGCTTAAGGACTCACTAATTGCATTTTGGAGACAAATTAGCTCATAACGGTGTCTGCAGATCAGTCAACTTCACAGATTAGACTGTACTTACTCAAGAAGAATCAGATAATGAGCCATACATCATTGGAAATCTATGGAAGTCTATTTTCTGTAGAATTTTACGGTTCATGATTCCGAGTCTTCTAGAGAAAGTTATACATGTTTTGGCAACTTAAGGTCAAATTCGGCAGCATCTGCGTTACTGGGCCAAAAATCACATTTGAAGGCCTTCCCGATTTTTCCTTGAGTTGGGCTGCATATGCTTGGAATGATAAGACAAAGAGCTTCAAGATTCATATTTTTCCAGATTTTTCAGAATGAATCCACAAGCCCAAACTGAGCCCACAAGCTGGCTGCAATGCATTGTCATGCATGACATATGCATGATGATGTGTTGTTGTTGTGGGAAAGTTTGGTGAAGCATATTCAATACCTATTTTTGAGTGGAATTTTGCAGCAGCCAAATGAGCCAAAAGATGTTGAAGTGGATGATACAACACTAAGCCTAAAGACAAGAGGAATTGTTTTCAAATGCAATTGTGTGTTAGGTTAGGTTGGTGAATTAAGTGTTGTGTGTTAGGTGAAGTTAGTGTGGTTAGTGAATTCAATTGTATATTCAGATTTTCATCTCCCCTAAGCCTATAAATAGGGAAGTTCTCTAAGCTTGTAATCACACCCCAACGGGGGGAGCTCTCAAACACTTCTCTAGAGCTCCCTTCCCTTCTCTCCCTCAAATTCTCTTAGTTTCCCTTTATAGTTCTCAATTGTTGTAATAAGATCATTCTACTAAATTTTCTTTCTTCAAATTTCCCAAACACTTCTCCCATTCCTTCATCAAATTCTCTAAAGTTCTCAAACACGTTTCCTTTCTCTCCTCCAAATTTCCCAAACACATTTCCCTTCTCTTCCAAAAGTCTCCATGTCTCAAACACTTCACAAACACATTTCTCTCCCTTCCCTAAGTTCTCAAATTCTCCAAGTTCACAAAAATTCCCCAAGCTTCCCAAACACCTTACTTTCTCTTCCAAATTCCCCATGTTCTCAAACACATTCTCTTCCAAATCCTTAAGTTTCTCAAACACATTCTCTCGTTCTCTCCAAAAACTCTCCATGTTCTCAAGTGTTGTACAAAATCCTTGTTTTATGTTCTTTTGTTTTCATTTCTATTTTGTGTAGGAAAACTAAACAGGATCATTCAATCACCAATCCCTGTGGAATCGACCTCGCACTTACATACGCTAAACTACCAACGGTTCGTGCACTTGCGAGTATCACAAGTTGAGGATGCAACTGAATCCATTTTGGTGCAGCTGTATCTACACAACAAGTTTTTGGCGCCGTTGCCGGGGAATCGGTAACATTGTTTGATTCTATTTGGTTTTCCTACTTTTTATTTATTTTTATTCTTTTTTATAACTAAACAGTTTCATGTTTTAAAGTTAATGACGTTAATTGACAAGTTGTGTTTGTAGTCCAACGGATAAGGACAATTGCCTGACAAGCAAGAGAACTGGGTTTGAGTCCCAGCTTATACAACGCAAAAGAGGTTCAAGTAGCATGTTGGTTATTTCTAGTTTATGGTTTCATTCACTTGCTCTTAATTAAAGGGAGCTGATTTTCCCACTCCCCTTTTCTACACTTACACTCCCTTTTGCTTTTTAATAATTTTTAATAATTTTTGTTCTTTTTTGTTCTCCCCTTTCCTATTCTACCCTTACCCTATTCTCTGTTTCTCTCTCTTCCCCACTCTCTCTATTTCGATAGTGCGCCAAGAGCCCCATTCTCCATCATTATCCAGGAAATCTCTTCCCTACCATTATCCTAAACTCTCAGGAAATCTCTCTTTCCCCATATTTCTCTTTGAATTACCCAAAGAAACAAACTAATAACCAAGAACAACAAGAGCAATCATTCAATGATGCTGATACAAGTGATCACATAGCCAAGGTAGAAGAAAGTTGAAAGCCTAAGCAAGCCCAGCGATAATGAAAATTCAATTAAGTTAAAATCATCAACCTCAAATGTTGAGAATTTCCCCATTCTCCCCCCCTTTCTTCTCTCCCACCAATGTATTCATGAAGGTTATATAATAACCCAGAAAACCAAAAAACATATTATTCAATCTCATGGACGCCGGCGAGATTAGAACCCAGAAAACCCACAATCCCATGGACTATCAGAAGGCAAGATTGGACAGCTGGGTTGATTAGGTTTTCGATCTCGTTGATGTATTTGTAGGAGAAGGGGTGGAGTGAAATGATGTCGCATTCGAAGTGCGACATTTTCTTATTTTGTCGTTGCATAAGGTTCGGGAAATCAAAGCCGCCTTTGGCCCATGGGGCCGTCGGCAGCAAGGGTGGTAATTCCGAGAACTATGGGGGTTGGGACGATGGTTTGAAATCTTCGAACGATTTGAGGGGAACCGGTGACTTTAGAGGTGGAGGTGGGTGGTGCTGGATGGAGGAGGCATGTCGACCCAGCTCCACATATTCAAATATGACAGAGAATGGGGCTCTTGGCTCACTATCGAAATAGAGAGAGTGGGGAAGAGAGAGAAACAGAGAATAGGATAAGGGTAGAATAGGAAAGGGAAAGAACAAAAAAGAACAAAATTGATTAAAAATTATTTAAAAGCAAAAGGGAGTGTAAGTGTAGAAAATGGGAGTGGGAAAATCAGCTCCCTAATTAAATATCTTGTTCAAGTTTACATAAACACCATATGACTCTTGGACTGATTAGTGAATGAATGGGTAGATATTGAAGACAAGCACCATGTTTAAAGTCTACTTAGTTCTCTATTGTTCTTCTTGTTCTTAATAGGTTCGGAATTTGTGTTTAGACTAAACACCATAGCTAAATGCTTTTTCTGAATACTTGATTAAAACCACACACCATATGGATAATCATATTTCAGAAAGAACGAACTCCATAAGCTAGTTTGATTTACTTTGTTGCTTGTTACTTTGAAATATGGAAGTGTTGATTTTTCCTTTTCGTTTTTTAGTTCTTTTTTTATTTATTTCCTAATCCTTTTAATTCTGTTTCAAGTTTTTGTTTGTGCTTGTTCTAGCAATTTATGACAGCTTCATAAAAATGGAGAGAGATGACAACCTCAATCATAAGAATGGGAAGTGTGGAGCAGTGGGAGAAGTCGCGACCTCCAATTGCATCACGCTCGACCTAATCGCTTCAAGGGGGAGCATTTCAATCCTTTCTCTTTACTTGTTATTATTTTAAATTTCTGTTTCTTTTTTATAAAAAATTAAAAAAATTAAAAATTAAAAAAAATTAAATTTTTTTTTTTATATGAGCTGACTTATGGTAACTCCAGGAAGCACTTCCGTCAATACAGTGTCTAGGAGTTCTTTAGGCGACACCTTCGGTATTTAAGAAGTTTGGGTTTTAAGCGGGACCATTGTGACCCCTCCAACCTTCCCGGATCCCCTGGCTGTGTTTTCTGAGGCCCTTAACTGGTCATCCGTGAGTTGCTTGTATACTCGTGTGTTTTTAAATTAAGTTTTTTTTTCTTTGTTTTCTTTTCTGTTGAGTCTTTGCTTTTGTTTTTGTTTTGTTAAGTTAGTTTGTGTATTTATTTACGTGGTTTGGTTGGTTAGTTTATTTCTAAGTGTTAAAAATAAAAAAACAAACAAACAAACTTTATTTCACTTAAAAAAAAAACAAAAAAAAAACATTCAAGTGAATTAAAAAAACAACATCATCATCATTTTCTTCATCTTCATCTTCATCTTTATCTTCTTCATCTTCATCTTCATCTTCATGGCATGCCTCTATTTTCTCGCACTTGCAAAATTTGCAGCAGCTCCACATGGTCCTCATTCTTTTTTCTGCAATGCTTTCACGTGCTGATTGGCACGGTGAGCCGCTTCTGGAGGTCCGCCACCATAGCCTTCAAGGAAGCTACTTCCTCGCTCAGCGCGGCACACTCCTGTGTTCTCGCCAACAATCGCATGCCTAAATTGGTAGCCGAGACCGCATGGAGCACCGTTAAATTGTGGGACTCCTCCACCGCAGCCTTGTTGGACCTCTGTGCCACATGCAGGTGATCTGCCGATGTGAGTTTACTGCCAATCATGCTGCCCAGGAGTCCTCCCTGTTCGGCACTGCCTCAGAAAAAGTTCGGTACTACCTCAGCAAAGTTTGAGGCCGTACCGTGATGATATGTGGAGTTTGGGAAGACAGGGTTTGGACGAGCCCTTCTCTGTGCATTCGGTGGTGCAAGTGAGAGCTCAAGGTTGAGATCATCAAGGTGAGTGCATGAGGATGCCATTTGTTTTGCTTCTGAATTTTTTGATGTTTTTCCTTGAGTTTACAGGAAGAAATGCTGGGTATCATCCGCTTGGAGAGATGTGGTTTAAATAGAAATATGCTGATAGAGAGAGCCAACACCACTTCGGATTTCCCGGGCATGCTCGACCTAATCGCTTCAAGGGGGAGCACATTAACTTTCACTTTATTTTACTTTTTTTTTTTCCGTGTTTTCGGGTGTTTTATGTTTTTGCCCGTTACTTTCATTTTCTAGTATTTTGTGTTTTTCCCTTTCGGCTATCATCTTTGTTTTATTTTAGTTAGGGAACTGTGCTTTCTTTCCATTTGTCATCTTTGTTTTATTTAAGTTTGAGAAGTGTGCTTTCTTTTCCGTTTGTCGTTTTTGTTTGATTTAAGTATGGGAAGTGTGTTTTCTTTGTCTCTTTCTTTTTCTTTCTGCAACTTTACTTTTTTATTTATGAAACAAAAATAACAAAAACAAAAACAACCAAAAAATAAAAACAGTAGAAATCATTTCTTCAAAGCGCTAGGTGTCTCGACCATAGGAGCTTTGAGTTTGGCCCTCTGGCTGTCCTCTTCCGGGGCTTCACGCACAACCTCTTGGGGCTCACCACTTGAGCTCCCAAAGATCGCAATCTTAGCTTGAGCATAACTACTCTCGCGATCTGCTTGCTTGCGTTTTACCCGGTCGGTCTAGGTCCTCCAGCTGCTTTCGCATGTCGCGAGAATACAACTCTACCATCTTTGATAGGCTTTTATTCTCGTCCCGCAATACTTCTAGCTGGTGTCGATTCACCTCCACTATCCTTGCCCTCTCCCTTTTCAAGCTTTTTATAGCACTCTGACACTCTTCAACCATACTTCGCTCCGCCGCTCACTGACCTTTCAGAATCTCTACCTCATGGGACTTCGCAGTAGGCGATGACCCAAACTTGCAACACATGTTGTACTCTGCACGCTCAGTGCCAGGGCATCACTCGTGACCCAGTTGTCATCCCTTGTCCCGAACACACGTATATCTTTAGGAGTTACTAAATTTCTGCCAACTCCAATGGCAACATCGTTGTCCAGGAGTATTGAGTCATTGACAGTCACAGGCCCCCTTGCGGAGGCAAAGTAGGGTACCCATTCCTGGTGCCGCCGCTTGGCCCCATGTCTAGTCGGTGGAGCTAGGTTGAGATCCAACGAAAATGGGTAGGAAGAGGCCATTTGATTTCTCACTTTTTTCTTTTTCTTACTTCTTTTCTCTTTTGTTTTTCTGAGTTTGTTTTTCCCATTCTTTTTCTTTCTTATAGATATAGTCTTTGACAAACCCTAGCCATTGCAGCGTCTAACCATTTTCTGAATCTCTAGCGTTCCTCGAGTCCCACAACCTTCGCGTTTTCCAATTGTACCCAACTCATTTATCACGACTTTGCTTTGTCTTGAACGGACGCGTTCAACAAAGTCTTTGCGCCTTTCCATGAGCCCGTAATTTCCGCTTGTAAAAAATACGGTGCCTCTACTTGTCAACACGTGTCTCGCTCTGTCGAAACATCAAGGACCACATTATCTCTTTTCAGGAAATCCCGCCTTCGCGCTTCGGAAAAAATAATATAAATAAATAAATGTAAAAAAAAAAAAAATTGAAACGTGTGGGTTTCGGATTTCATTTTGGGTCAGGTTTTACCGTTGTTGGGTTAATTTCATTGTGGGCTTTGGGCTTTCAAAAAAATAAAATTGGGTCTTAGTTTGCGTAAGACTGCTATTTAGGGCTTACTGTTTTGAGTGTTTTACTGTTTCGTTTTATTTTTTTAATTTTTTTAATTTTTTTATTTGATTGTTTGTTTTGTAATTTTTATTTTTGTAATTAGTTTCTTTTATTTTATTTTTGTTATTTTTTATTTGCTTTAATACCTTCATTTGTTATTATGACATTGCTTGTGGCTAATTTTTAAACATTGAGGACAATGTTCATTTCTAAGTTTGGGGGTATTGAAGTTTAGCAAATAAATTTGGTTTTTCCTAAATTTTTTTTAAAAAATTATATATATAAAAAATTAAAAAATTTAATTGCTTGTTTTTCTTTTATTTTGAGTCTTGTTTTGTTTTGTTTTTGAGTCACTTTCCGAACACATATGATGAGATTATGATAAATGTTGCATGACTTAAATGAAAATTGAATTTTATTTATTTATTATTTATTATTTTTCTTTTTTGTAACTTTTTATTGTAAAAAAAAAAACTTTAAATAAAATAAAATAAAAATTGGCATTGTTCTAACATGATATGTTTGAAACCTTCTTTGCACTTGCCATTTGTTTCATAATTTTTCAATTAAAGGATTTGCATGATCTAAAGAATTGTATAAAGTATAAATTAGAGTTACATAACCAACCATATAAAGTGAGCTTTTGAGCCTTGTACTTCATTTCTTTGAGTGTTATACACATACTCTTATTTTCTTGTCATCTAAGTTGTTGTTTGATCTCATTATTCATTGATTTGGTTGAACACTTAAAAGTCATTCATTCTTATGCAATTTGATTCCATGACATTTAAGAAATGATATTAAGGCCCTCTTTGGATCGTTTGTGCCTTTCAAGCTAACCTTATGCATGCTTAAGCATGATTTTCCATTGTTAACCATTTTGAGCCTACATGTAAACCTTTTCTTTCATTTAACCAATTATATTTCCTCGCCTTAGCCTGAAAAACAAATATTTACCTTTCTAAGGAACTCATGAGCTTTAATTGGGATGTGTTTTTCATACTAGGTTTGGGAAGAGGTGTTACATTTCAAAAAAAAATTATATATATTCACACTATTGGTGAAAGAAAAGAGTAAAGTTGTAATTAAGTGGTGGTTGATTGAATTTCCATTTTTGGGCCTTCAAAATAAATTGGTAGTTGTTCAGGAAAGGAGTGAATCATTGTAAATGAAGGTATAAGGAGTTTTGATCGTGTAAAAAAGTAAATTCTTATTGTGATGATTCGAAGTCTTGTAAACAATTGTTTTATGCTCTTATATTTTGAGTTCCTTGGACTTTGTTTTATTCATACCCTTCATTTATTACTCACCTTACACCCTTGGCCCCATTACAACCTATGTTAAAAACCTAAATTGATCTTAAATGTCATGTGGTTGAATTGCATTCATTTTTCTACTTTTAAGTGTTTGGCATCCTTCTTGAGATCATATTAATGCAAGTTCTTCATCTTTCTATTTCGAGTTAAGTCTTTATGGTTTAACTCTAATCTCATGTTTATAACTGAGTGTTGCATTATAACCCTCTTTTGAGTGATTCATTTGTGAGAGGACAACTTTGGTAAGATTTGAAGTTAAACTTGTGCTTTGTATGATTTTTGAAATTGTGTGAAAACTAAGATTGAGGAATTTGTTGCATTTGGCTATCACACTACCACACTTTGAGCATGTTGTGTTTTGAAATTTGCCACCTTGTGAATAATTGAGCTTTTATTGTTAAAACTTTTGAATCATGTGCATGAGTCATTTCTCTTCAAAAATATTTACATATCAATTTGTACCCTTCTAATTTTTGATTTGGTTATGTTTTTGAGTTAAACTTGTGCTTTTAATAAGTTTTGTGTTTGTTTCAGTGTAATAAGCTTAAGGACTCACTAATTGCATTTTGGAGACAAATTAGCTCATAACGGTGTCTGCAGATCAGTCAACTTCACGGATTAGACTGTACTTACTCAAGAAGAACCAGATAATGAGCCATACATCATTGGAAAGCTATGGAAGTCTATTTTCTGTAGAATTTTACGGTTCATGATTCCGAGTCTTCTAGAGAAAGTTATACATGTTTTGGCAACTTAAGGTCAAATTCGGCAGCATCTGCGTTACTGGGCCACAAATCACATTTGAAGGCCTTCCCGATTTTTCCTTGAGTTGGGCTGCATATGCTTGGAAAGATAAGACAAAGAGCTTTAAGATCCATATTTTTCCAGATTTTTCAGAATGAATCCACAAGCCCAAAATGAGCCCACAAGCTGGCTGCAATGCATTGTCATGCATGACATATGCATAATGATGTGTTGTTGATTGTGGGAAAGTTTGGTGAAGCATATTCAATACCTATTTTTGAGTGGAATTTTGCAGCAGCCAAATGAGCCAAAAGATGTTGAAGTGGATGATACAACACTAAGCCTAAAGACAAGAGGAATTGTTTTCAAATGCAATTGTGTGTTAGGTTAGGTTGGTGAATTAAGTGTTGTGTGTTAGGTGAAGTTAGTGTGGTTAGTGAATTCAATTGTATATTCAGATTTTCATCTCTCCTAAGCCTATAAATAGGAAAGTTCTCTAAGCTTGTAATCACACCCCAAGGGGGGGAGCTCTCAAACACTTCTCTAGAGCTCCCTTCCCTTCTCTCCCTCAAATTCTCTTAGTTTCCCTTTATAGTTCTCAATTGTTGTAATAAGATCATTCTACTAAATTTTCTTTCTTCAAATTTCCCAAACTCTTCTCCCATTCTTTCATCAAATTCTCTAAAGTTCTCAAACACGTTTCCTTTCTCTCCTCCAAATTTCCCAAACACATTTCCCTTCTCTTCCAAAAGTCTCCATGTCTCAAACACTTCACAAACACATTTCTCTCCCTTCCCTAAGTTCTCAAATTCTCCAAGTTCACAAAAATTCCCCAAGCTTCCCAAACACCTTACTTTCTCTTCCAAATTCCCCATGTTCTCAAACACATTCTCTTCCAAATCCTTAAGTTTCTCAAACACATTCTCTCGTTCTCTCCAAAAACTCTCCATGTTCTCAAGTGTTGTACAAAATCCTTGTTTTATGTTCTTTTGTTTTCATTTCTATTTTGTGTAGGAAAACTAAACAGGATCATTCAATCACCAATCCCTGTGGAATCGACCCCGCACTTACATACGCTAAACTACGAACGGTTCGTGCACTTGCGAGTATCACAAGTTGAGGATGCAACTGAATCCATTTTGGTGCAGCTGTATCTACACAACAACAATGCTCGGCACTAACAATTACCGGTGAAATTAGCGAGATATCCTCTATTCGCTTTCTTTTATTGCCAACCTTGTCACCATCTGATCCATGCAGACCCATTTCTCCTGCCAATATTGTTTTGGGGCAACCCCTACCACACTTTGTACTAAGTCTTGTTGACTGTTGAATAAGAGGCATAAAATTAAACGGATCCGAATCCGACAGTGGTAGCCGCACAGGGACGTCACCCTATCCACCCTGCATAATAGCTTCGCGTACAGGGACGTCAAGTAATTGTACCACCGGGGTCGCAGCCTCCACTAGTTGCTTAGTTTGTGCCTCCAGCTCCATAGGCAACATAGGATTTAACTTAGAGATAGCTGATCAGTGCATATTTACATATCATTTTGTACCCTTCTAACTTATGATTTAGTTATGTTTTTGAGTTAAACTTGTGCTTTTAATAAGTTTTGTGTTTGTTTCAGTGTAATAAGCTTGAGACTCACTAATTGCATTTTGGAGACAAATTAGCTCAAAACGGTGTCTGCAGATCGGTCAACTTCACGGATTGGACTGTACTTACTCAAGAAGAACCAGATAATGAGCCATACATCATTGGAAAGATACAGAAGTCTATTTTCTGTAGAATTTTACGGTTCATGATTCCGCATCTTCTAGAGAAAGTTATACATGTTTTGGCAACTTAAGGTCAAATTCGGCAGCATCTGCGTTCCTGGGCCAAAAATCACATTTGAAGGCCTTCTCGATTTTTCCTTGAGTTGGGCTGCATATGCTTGGAACGATTGTTGCGTAGATTCAGCTGCACCAAAATGGGTTCAACTGCATCCTGAACTTGTGATACTCGCAAGTGCACGAGCCGTTCGGTAGTATAGCATATGTAAGTGCGAGGTCGATTCCACAGGGATTGGTGATTGAATGATCCAATTCAATTTTCCTACACAAAACAGAAATGAAAACAAAAGAAGCAAAAAGGTTTTGTACAACATTTGAGAACATTGAGAGTTTGGAAGAGAGGAGAGATGTGTTTGAGAAAGAGAAGGGAGGAGTGTTTGGGAACTTGGAGAATTTTAGAACTTAGGGAAGGGAGAGAAGGGTGTTTGTGAAGTGTTTGAGACATGGAGACTTTAGAGAATTTGAAAGAGAATAAAGAAGTATTTGGAGAATTTAGAAGAAAGAAAATTTAGTAGAATGATCTTATTACAACAATTGAGAACTACAAAGGGAAACTAAGAGAATTTGAGGGAGATAAGGGAAGGGAGCTCTAGAGAAGTGTTTGAGAGCTCCCCCCCTTGGGGTGTGATTACAAGCTTAGAGAACTTCCCTATTTATAGGCCTAGGGGAAGTGAAAATCTGAATTATACAATAGGTTTACCTACCACACTCACTTCACCAACTTACAACACTTAATTCACCTAACACACTATTACATTTGAAAACAATTCCTCTTGTCTTTAGGCTTAGTGTTGCAACTCCCACTTCATCATCTTTTGGCTCATTTGGCTGCTGCAAAATTCCACTCAAATATAGGTATTGAATATGCTTCACCAAACTTTCCCACAATCAACAACACTTCATCATGCATATGTCATGCATGACAATGCATTGCAGCCAGCTTGTGGGCTCGTTTTGGGCTTGTTTCTCCATCCATAAAATTCTACAGAAAAAAGACTTCTGTAGCTTTCCAATGATGTATGGCTCATTATCTGGTTCTTCTTGAGTAAGTACAATCCAATCCGTGAAGTTGACTACTCTGAGACACCATTTTGAGCTAACTTGTCTCCAAAATGCAATTAGTGAGTCTCAAGCTTATAACACTGAAACAAACACAAAACTTATTAAAAGCACAAGTTTAACTCAAAAACATAACCAAATCATAAGTTAGAAGGGTACAAAATGATA
This sequence comes from Prunus fruticosa, assembly GCA_018703695.1. Lineage (NCBI taxonomy): Eukaryota > Viridiplantae > Streptophyta > Magnoliopsida > Rosales > Rosaceae > Prunus > Prunus fruticosa. The sequence goes on along the minus strand of CM031921.1, from coordinate 430,536 downwards.
TGTAAATATGCACCGATCAAATACCCCCAAACCTAGATTTTGCTAGTCCTCGAGCAAAACAAACGGAAAACAAAGATAAAAATAAAATAAGAAGTTAACTAGACCACTTTCGTAGGTAACTCGATTGCATTTAGCGTATGCAACAAGCCTTTAAACCTCTAGGAATCCGTAGTATGAGGAGATGTGTCTCCTGAGGGTTTAACAGATTACGAAATACCCACAAACGTTTTTCTAACTCTACAAAAGAAAATGGTTAGAAAACTTATTATATGTGTTAGTCCTTAAGCAAAACGAAAAAATAATAATAATAATAATAATAAACAAACAAACACAAAAACAAAAAATATAAATATATAAAAAAAACAAAACAAAACAAAACAAAAAACTCAAAACAATTTTCCCGAACGTTTTGAAGAGAAATGACTCATGCACATGACTTAAACGTTTTAACAATAAAAGCTATATTTTAGACATTATTCACAAGGTGGCAAAGTTCAAAACACAACATGCTCAAAGTGTGGTAGTGTGATAGCCAAATGCAACAAATTCCCCAATCTTAGTTTTCAGACAATTTCAAAAATCATACAAAGCACAAGTTCAACTTCAAATCTCACCAAAGTTGTCCTCTCACAAATGAATCACTCGGAAGAGGGTTACAATGCAACACTCAGTTATAAACATGAGATTAGAGTTAAACCCTAAAGACTTAACTCGAAATAGAAAGATGAAGAACTTGCATTAATATGATCTCAAGAAGGATGTCAAACACTTAAAAGTAGAAAAATGTATGCAATTCAACCACATGACATTTAAGATCAATTTAGGTCTTTAACATAGGTTGTAATGGGGCCAAGGGTGTAAGGTGAGTAAGAAATGAAGGGTATGGATAAAACAAAGTCCAAGGAACTCAAAATATAAGAGCATAAAACAATTGTGTACAAGATTTCGAATCATCACAATGAGAATTTATTTTTACATGATCAAAACTCCTTATACCTTCATTTACAATGATTCACTCCTTTATTGAACAATCACCAATTTATTTTGAAGGCCCAAAAATGAATTTTCAATCAACTACCACTTAATCACAACTTCGCTTTTTTCTTTCACCAATTGTGTGAATATATATATATTTTTGAAATGTAACACCTCTTCCCAAACTTAGTATGAAAAACACATCCCAATGAAAGCTCATGAGTTCCTTAGAAAGGTAAATATTTGTTTTTCAGGCTAAGGTGAGGAAATATAATTGGTAAATGAAAGAAAAAGTTTACATGTATGCTCAAAATGGTTAACAATGGAAAATCATGCATAAGCATGCATAAGGTTAGCTTGAAAGGCACAAACGATCCAAAGAGGGCCTTAATATCATTTCTTAAATGTCATGAAATCAAGTTGCATAAGAATGAATGACTTTTAAGTGTTCAACCAAATCAATGAATAATGAGATCAAACAACAACTTAGATGACAATAAATTAAGAGTACGTATATAACACTCATGAATTGAAGTACAAGGCTCAAAAGCTCACTTTATATGGTTGGTTATATAAGTCTAATTTATGCTTCATACAATTCTTTAGATCATGCAAATCCTTTAATTGGAAAATTATGAAACAAATGGCAAGTGTAAAGAAGGTTTCAAACATATTATGCTAGAACAATGCCAATTTTATTTTATTTTATTTATTTTTTTAAGTTTTTTTTTTACAATAAAAAGTTACAAAAAAGAAAAATAATAAATAATAAATAAATAAAATTCAATTTTCATTTAAGTCATGCAACATTTATCACAATCTCATTATATGTGTTCGGAAAGTGACTCAAAAACAAAACAAAACAAAACTCAAAATAAAAGAAAAACAAGCAATTAATTTTTTTAATTTTTTTTTATATATAATTTTTAAAAAAATTAGGAAAAACCAAATTTATTTGCTAAACTTCAATACCCCCAAACCTAGAAATGAACATTATCCTCAATATTTAAAAATTATGAACAAGCAATGTCATAACAAGAAATGAAAGGTACTAAAGTAAATATAAATCACAAAACACACAAGAATTAAAATACACAAATAAAATAATTACAAAAATAAAAATTACAAAACAAACGAACGAAAAAAAAAAAATGAAACAGTAAACCCTAATCACACAATTTTGAAACCCAAAAAAAATTTGAAGCCCAACGCCCACAATTAAATTAACCCACCTTGAAACCCAAACAAGGTGAAAAACCGACCCAAAATGAAATCTGAAGCCCACACGTTTTTTATTGTTTTAATTTAATTTAATTTTTCTTTTTAAGATGAAACGTGAATTGGAAGTGCAAAGGCGGGATTTCAGAAAAGATAAAATGTGGTCCCTAATGTTTCGCAGAGCGAGACACGCGTCAACACATAGAGGCGCCACAAATCCACCAGCGAAAATTACGAGCCCCATGGAAAGTAGAGACGACTTTGCTCGAACGCGTCCGTTCAGAAAAGACATCTCGTGATAAATGAGTTGGGTATGGTTGGAAAGAGAGAAGGTGGTGGGACTCGGAGGAATGCTGGAGATTCAGAAATGCTCATACGCTGCACTGGCTAGGGTTTGTCAAAGACTATGTCTATAAGAAGGAAAAAGAAGGGGAAAAAAAACAAAAAACACAAACTCAGAAACTCGAAAGAGAAAAGAAGCAAGGAAAAGAAAAAGTGAGAAATCAAATGGTCTCTTCCTACCCATTTTCGTTGGATCTCAACCTAGCTCCACCGACTCAGACATGGGGCCAAGCAGTGGCACCAGTGTGGGTACCCTACTTTGCCTCCGCAAGGGGGCCTGTGACTGTCAATGACTCAATACTCCTGGACAACGATGTTGCCATTGGAGTTGGCAGACATTTAGTGACTCCTAAAGATATACGTGTGTTCGGGACAAAGGATGACAACTGGGTCACGAGTGATGCCCTGGCACTGAGCGTGAGAGAGTACAGCATGTGTTGCAAGTTTGGGTCATCGCCTACTTGCGAAGTCCCATGAGGTAGAGATTCTGAAAGGTCAGTGAGCGGCGGAGCGAAGTATGGTTGAAGAGTGTCAGACTGCTATAAAAAGCTTGAAAAGGGAGAGGGCAAGGATAGTGGAGGTGAATCGACACCAGCTAGAAGTATTGCGGGATGAGAATAAAAGCCTATCAAAGATGGTAGAGTTGTATTCTCGCGACATGAGAAAGCAGCTGGAGGACCTAGACCGACCGGGTAAACGCAAACAAGTAGATCGCGAGAGTAGTTACACTCAAGCTAAGATTGCGATCTTTGGGAGCTCAAGTGGTGAGCCCCAAGAGGCTGTGCGTGAAGCCCCGAAGAGGACAGCCAGAGGGCCAAACTCAAAGCTCCTATGGTCGAGACACCTAGCGCTATGAAGAAATGATTTCTACTATTTTTATTTTTTTGCTTGTTTTTATTTTTGTTATTTTTGTTTCAGAAATGAAAGAGTAAAGTTGCAGAAGGAAAAAGAAAGAGACAAAGAAAACACACTTCCCATACTTAAATCAAACAAAAACAACAAACGGAAAAGAAAGCACACTTCTCAAACTAAAATAAGACAAAGGTGATAGCCGAAAGGGAAAAACACAAAACACTAGAAAATGAAAGTAACGGGCAAAAACATAAAACACCAGAAAAACACGGAAAAAAAAAGTAAAGTAAAGTGAAAGTTAATGTGCTCCCCCTTGAAGCGATTAGGTCCAAGCATGCCCGGGAAATCCGAAGTGGTGTTGGCTCTCTCTCATCAGCATATTTCTATTTAAACCACATCTCTACAAGCGGATGATACCCAGCATTTCTTCCTGTAAACTCAAGGAAAAACATCAAAAAATTCAGAAGCAAAACAAATGGCATCCTCATGCACTCACCTTGATTATCTCAACCTTGAGCTCTCACTTGCACCACCGAATGCCCAGATAAGGGCTCCTTCAAACCCTGTCTTCCCAAACTCCACATATCATCACGGTACGGCCTCAAACTTTGCTGAGGTAATACCGAACTTTTTCTGAGGCAGTGCCGAACAGAGAGTGCTGCTAGGGCAGCATGATTGGTAGTAAACTCACATCGGCAGATCACCTGATGTGGCACAAAGGTCCGACAAGGCTGCGGTGGAGGAGTCCCACAATTTAACGGTGCTCCATGCGGTCTCGGCTACCAATTTGGGAATGCGATTCCTGGCGAGGACACGGGAGTGTGCCCCGCTCAGCGAGGAAGTAGCTTCCTTGAAGGCTATGGTGGCGGACCTCCAGAAGCGGCTCTCCTTTGCCAATCAGCACGTGGAAGCACTGCAAAGAAGAAATGAGGACCATGTAGAGCTGCTGCAGATTCTGCAAGTGCGAGACAATAGAGGCATGCCATGAAGATGAAGATGAAGATGATGAAGATGTTGTTTTTATTTTTAATTTACTTGAATGTTGTTGTTTGTTTTTTGTTTTTTTGTTTTTTAATGCGGTGGTTGAATAAAAATGTGTTTTTAACACTCAGAAATAAACTAACTAACCACACAACATAAATAAATACATAAATTAACTTAACAAAACAAAAAACAAAAAAAAATAAAAAAAACAAAAAAAACAAAGAAGTTCCAAATTGATTTTTTTTTAAAATTTATTATTATTTACAACTAACTGACCACACAACAAAAAAAAAACAAAGAAATTCCCAATTGCAATTTACAAGGAAAAATAAAAACCCAAATTTCAATTTTTAATTTTTAATTTTTTTTAGTTTTTTTAAAAAAAAATTTTAAACACACAAATATACAAGCAACTCATGGATGACCAGTTAAGGGCCTCAGAAAATACAGCCAGGGGATCCGGGAAGGTTGGAGGGGTCACAATGGTCCCGCTTAAAACCCAAACTTCTTAGACACAGAAGGTGTCGCCTAAAGAACTCCTAGACACTGTATTGACGGAAGTGCTTACCTGGGGTTACCATAAGTCAGCTCATATGAAAAATCTTTTTGAATTTTTGAATTTTGAATTTTTAGTTTTTAAGATAAGAAAAAAAAATAAAGATAAAATGAGACAACAAATCATAAATGAAAATGAACTAAGTACTCTAAACAAACTCAAACAAATGACATAAATTGTTGTACTAAAAGAAACAAACCAAGAAATAAACAGAATTTAAAGAAGAGAAAGTATTGAAATGCTCCCCCTTGAAGCGATTAGGTCGAGCATGATGCAATTGGAGGTCGCGACTTCTCCCACTGCTCCACACTTCCCATTCGTATGATTGAGGTTGCCATCTCTCTCCATTTTTATTAAGCTGTCATAAATTGCTAAAACAAACACACAAACTTGAAATGGATTTAAAAGGGTTAGGAAATAAAAGGAAAATCAACACACATCCAATTTCATGCTTCAAAGCAACAAGCAACAAAGTAAATTAAACTAGCTTGTGGAGTTCGTTCTTTCTCAAATATGATTATCCATATGGTGTGTGGTTTTAATCAAGTATTCAGAAAAAGCATTTAGCTATGGTGTTTAGTCTAAACACAAATTCCGAACCCATTAAGAACAAGAAGAACAATAAAGAACCAAGTAGAATTTAAACATGGTGTTTGTCTTCAATATCTACCCATTCATTCACTAATCAGTCCAAGAGTCATAGGGTGTTTATGTAAACTTGAACAAGATCTTTAATTAAGAACAAGTGAATGAAACCATAAACTAGAAATAATCAACATGCTACTTGAACGTTTTTTCTTTTTGTGTTGTGTAAGCTGGGACTCAAACCCAGTTCTCTTGCTTGTCAGGCAATTGTCCTTGTCCGTTGGACTACAAACACAACTTATCAATTAATGTCATTAACTTTAAAACATGAAACTGTCTAGTTATATACAAAAAATAAAAATAATAAAAAGTAGGAAAACCAAATAGAATCAAACAATGTTACCGATCCCGTCAACGGCGCCAAAAACTTGTTGCGTAGATTCAGCTGCACCAAAATGGGTTCAACTGCATCCTGAACTTGTGATACTCGCAAGTGCACGAGCCGTTCGGTAGTATAGCATATGTAAGTGCGAGGTCGATTCCACAGGGATTGGTGATTGAATGATCCAATTCAATTTTCCTACACAAAACAGAAATGAAAACAAAAGAAGCAAAAAGGTTTTGTACAACATTTGAGAACATTGAGAGTTTGGAAGAGAGGAGAGATGTGTTTGAGAAAGAGAAGGGAGGAGTGTTTGGGAACTTGGAGAATTTTAGAACTTAGGGAAGGGAGAGAAGGGTGTTTGTGAAGTGTTTGAGACATGGAGACTTTAGAGAATTTGAAAGAGAATAAAGAAGTGTTTGGAAAATTTAGAAAAAAGAAAATTTAGTAGAATGATCTTATTACAACAATTGAGAACTACAAAGGGAAACTAAGAGAATTTGAGGGAGATAAGGGAAGGGAGCTCTAGAGAAGTGTTTGAGAGCTCCCCCCTTGGGGTGTGATTACAATCTTAGAGAACTTCCCTATTTATAGGCCTAGGGGAAGTGAAAATCTGAATTATACAATAGGTTTACCTACCACACTCACTTCACCAACTTACAACACTTAATTCACCTAACACACTATTACATTTGAAAACAATTCCTCTTGTATTTAGGCTTAGTGTTGCAACTCCCACTTCATCATCTTTTGGCTCATTTGGCTGCTGCAAAATTCCACTCAAATATAGGTATTGAATATGCTTCACCAAACTTTCCCACAATCAACAACACTTCATCATGCATATGTCATGCATGACAATGCATTGCAGCCAGCTTGTGGGCTCGTTTTGGGCTTGTTTCTCCATCCATAAAATTCTGGAAAAATATGGATCTTGAAGCTCTTTGTCTTATCTTTCCAAGCATATGCAGCCCAACTCAAAGAAAAATCCGGAAGGCCTTCAAATGTGATTTTTGGCCCAGTAACGCAGATGCTGCCGAATTTGACCTTAAGTTACCAAAACATGTATAACTTTCTCTAGAAGACTCGGAATCATGAACCGTAAAATTCTACAGAAAATAGACTTCCGTAGCTTTCCAATGATGTATGGCTCATTATCGGGTTCTTCTTGAGTAAGTACAATCCAATCCATGAAGTTGACTGATCTGCAGACACCATTTTGAGCTAACTTGTCTCCAAAATGCAATTAGTGAGTCTCAAGCTTATAACACTGAAACAAACACAAAACTTATTAAAAGCACAAGTTTAACTCAAAAACATAACCAAATCATAAGTTGGAAGGGTACAAAATGATATGTAAATATGCACCGATCAAATACCCCCAAACCTAGATTTTGCTAGTCCTCGAGCAAAACAAACGGAAAACAAAGATAAAAATAAAATAAGAAGTTAACTAGACCACTTTCGTAGGTAACTCGATTGCATTTAGCGTATGCAACAAGCCTTTAAACCTCTAGGCATCCCTAGTAGGAGGAGTTGTGTCTCCTAAGGGTTTAACAGATATTATACCCACAAACGTTTTTCTAACTCTACAAAAGAAAATGGTTAGAAAACTTATTATATTTGTTAGTCCTTAAGCAAAACGAAAAAAAAAAAAATAATAATAATAAACAAACAAACACAAAAACAAAAAATATAAATATATAAAAAAAACAAAACAAAACAAAACAAAAAACTCAAAACAATCTTCCCGAACGTTTCTAAAGAGAAATGACTCATGCACATGACTTAAACGTTTTAACAATAAAAGCTATATTTTAGACATTATTCACAAGGTGGCAAAGTTCAAAACACAACATGCTCAAAGTGTGGTAGTGTGTTGTGTAGATTCAGCTGCACCAAAATGGGTTCAACTGCATCCTCAACTTGTGATACTCGCAAGTGCACGAACCGTTGGCAGTTTAGCGTATGTAAGTGCGAGGTCGATTCCACAGGGATTGGTGATTGAATGATCCAATTTAGTTCCCTACACAAAACAGAAATGAAAAAGAAAGGAAATAAAACAAGAAGAAAGAATGTACATTACAAGAAAAATAAATTACAACTTAGAGAACATTAAAGAGAGCATTTGAGGAAGGAAGGAAAGTGTTTGAGAGATTTGGAGAATTTTCGAAGAGAAGGGAAATGTGGAAGAGAGTAGAGAAGTGTTTGGAAAGCTTGAGGATTTTGGAAGAGAAAGTGTTTGAGAACTTTGAAAATTTGGAAGAAAGTGTTTGAGAACTTGGAGAATGTTTGTGAACTTGGAGAATTTGATAACTTAGGGAAGGGAGAGAAAGGTGTTTGTGAAGTATTTGAAGAAGAGAGTGTTGAAGAATTTAGAAGAAGAGAAAGGAAAAGTAGAATGATCTTATTACAACAATTGAGAGCTACAAAGGGAAACTAAGAGAATTTGAGGGAGAGAAGGGAAGGGAGCTCTAGAGGAGTGCTTGAGAGCTCCCCCCCTTGGGGTGTTTTTACAAGCATAGAGAACTTCCCTATTTATAGGCCTAGGGGAAGTGAAAAATCTGAATTCAATATGGCTAATGCATACAACACTTGAATTATAAAATCTGAAATGGTTGATGCACTTGTAATAGAAAATCTTGAATGGGTGATGCACTTGTATTAGAAAATCTTGAATGGTTGATACACTTCACCAATTAATCCCACTAGCAGCCCTAGGTCATCTTCATGTCACCATGACCAAGCTTCCAACCAGAAATGATAGCTCATGCCTAGCTCACCATGACCAAGCATCCAACCAGCACATGCTGAGGTCAGCATGACCAGCAACTTCAAGGGCTTACAACTTGGGCTTCTCTTAATCAAATTAGGACTTTAAGCACTCGAAATTGAAGTTCAGAATGTCTTCTTTCCAGCCATATGTTATTTGGGCTAATCCAAGGTCGGAGGAAAAAGTTAAGGCCGAAACAAATTGGTAACTCATTTTCCGCGCTGATAAGATCCATCCTGAGCATGGTTCTGTGTTTGCTAGGTAACGGACTCCAGATTTATCCAATGGGGCTGAATTTTGGATATGTTATAGTAAACACCCATTGGAACAACTTTCATGAAGAATGTGGCCTCATTCGAGCTATGTAGGTTGCTGAAACAAAGCTTGCAATATGACCTACGAAACTGGACTGGCAGGGGGCTGTAGCAAAAATGAGTTTGTCTTTAAGCTCTTCTTCCCTTCATCCAAATCAGGCCTTCACATGCTTGGATTGCATCATTTCCTATCCAAAGCCATCATTATTACCTAAATCTCAATTAACTGAAAGATACACACAAAAAGGATTAAAAGCACAAGTTTAACTCAAAAACATAACCAAATCATAAGCTAGAAGGGTACAAAATGATATACAATTATGAACCGATCAAATACCCCCAAACCTAGATTTTGCTAGTCCTCGAGCAAAACAACACAAAACAAAGTTAAAAACAAAATAAGAAGTTAACTAAACCACTTCCGCAGGTAACTCGATTGCATTTAGCGTATGCAACAAGCCTTTAAACCTCTAGGCATCCCTAGGAGGAGGAGTTGTGTCTCCTGAGGGTTTAACAGATATCGATACCCACAAACGTTTTTCTAACTCTACAAAACAAAATGATTAGAAAACTTAAAAGATTGTTAGTCTTTAAGCAAAACCAAAAAAAAAAAAAAAAAAAAAAAAAAAAACATAAATACATTAACAAAAATAAAAACAAAAAAACAAAAATAAAAAAAACAATTACAAAAATAAAACGAACTCAAAACAATCTTTCCGAACATTTTCTGAAGAGAAATGACTCATGCACATGACTTAAACGTTCTAACAATAAAAGCTCAATTTTTAGACATTATTTGCAAAGCGACAAAGTTCAAAACATAATATGCTCAAAGTGTGGTAGTGTGATAGCCAAATGCAACAAATTCCTCAATCTTAGTTTTCACACAATTTCAAAAATCATACAAAGCACAAATTCAACTTCAAATCTCACCAAAGTTGTCCTCTCACAAATGAATCACTCAGAAGAGGGCTATAATGCAACACTCAGTTATAAACATGAGAATAGAGTTAAACCATAAGGACTTAACTCGAAATAAAAAGATGAAGAACTTGCATTAAAATGATCTCAAGAAGGATGCCAAACACTTAAAAGTAGAAAAATGAATGCAATTCAACCACATGACATTTAAGATCAATTTAGGTCTTTAGTATAGGTTGTAATGGGGCCAAGGGTGTAAGGTGAGTAAGAAATGAAAGGTATGGATAATACAAAGTCCAAGGAACTCGCAATGTAAGAGCATAAAATAATTGTTTACAAGACTTCGAATCATCACGATTAGATTTTTTTTTTTTTTACATGATCAAAACTCCTTATACCTTCATTTACAATGATTCATACTCCTTTCCTTTAATTGAACAAACACCAACTTATTTTGAAGGCCCAAAAATGAAATTTCATTCAACCACCACTTTTCTCTTTTCTTTCACCAATTGTGTGAATTTTTTTTTTTTTTCGAAATGTAACACCCATTCCCAAACTTAGTATGAAAAACACATCCCAATTAAAGCTCATGAGTTCCTTAGAAAGGTAAATATTTGTTTTTCGGGCTAAGGCGAGGAAATAAAATTGGTAAATGAAAGAAAAGGTTTACATGTAGGCTCAAAATGGTTAACAATGGAAAATCATGCTTAAGCATGCATAAGGTTAGCTTGAAAGGCACAAACGATCCAAAGAGGGCCTTAATATCATTTCTTTAAATGTCATGAAGTCAAATTGCATAAGAATGAATGACTTTTAAGTGTTCAACCAAATCAATGAATAATGAGATCAAACAACAACTTTGATGACAAGAAAATAAGAGTACGTATATAACACTCATGAATTGAAGGACAAGGCTCAAAAGCTCACTTTATATGGTTATATAAGTCTAATTTATGCTTCATACAATTCTTTAGATCATGCAAATTCTTTAATTGGAAAATTATGAAACAAATGGCAAGTGCAAAGGTTTCGAACATATCATGATAGAACAATGCAAATTTTTTTTATTTTTATTTTTTTAATAAAGAAAAAAAAGAAACACTAAAATAAAATGAAATCCAATTTTTATTTAAGTCATGCAAACATTTATCACTATCTCATCATAACTGTTCGGAAAGTGACTCAAAACAAAAACAAAACTCAAATAGAAGAAAAACAAGCAATTTTTTTTTTTTTAAAATTAAGAAAAAAAAATAAAATAATACATGCTAAACTCCAATACCCCCAAACCTAGAAATGAACATTGTCCTCAATGTTTAAAAATTAGCCACAAACAATGTCATAACAACAAATGAAAGGTATTAAAGCAAATAAAAATCACAAAACATACAAAAATAAAATAAAATAATTACAAAATAAAAATTACAAAACAAACAATCAAACAAACAAAAAAAATAAAAATAAAACAGTAAACCCTAATCACATAATTCTGAAACCCAAAAATATTTTGAAGCCCAAAGCCCACAATTTCAAAACACAAACCACGGTGAATTTAACCCACTTAGAAACCTAAACTAAAGTGAAACCCGACCCACAATTTGTTTTCATTTCCGGCTTTTTTTTATTTATTTATTTATTTTAGTTTTGTAAAAACAAACTATCGAACCGTGATTAGAAACATAAAGAGCGGGATTATTTTTTTTAAACATGGGTCATGATGTCTCGGTTCAGTGTAAGGGACCAACAGACAGGGTGAGACACGTGTCGACGCATAGAGGCGCCGCAAACTCCACAAGCAGAAATTACGGAGCCATGGAAAGGCGCGACAACTTTGCTGAACGCGTCCGTTCAGAAAGGTCACGTCGTGATGAGTGAGTTGGGTGTGGTTTGAAAGCGAGAAGGTTGTGGGACTCGAGGAACGCTTGGGGATTCAGAAAATTCTTAGACGCTGCACTGGCTAGGGTTTGTGAAATCATGTCTATAAGAAGGAAAAAGAAGGGGGAAAAAAACAAAAACACAAACTCAGAAACCCAAAAGAGAAAAGAAGCAAGAAAAAAAAAACTGAGAAATCAAATGGCTTCTTCCTACCCCTTTTCGTTAGATCTCAACCTAGCTCCACCGACTCAAACACGAGGCCAAGCAGGAGCACCAGGATGGATGCCCTACTTTGCCTCCGCACGGGGCCTGACTGTCAATGACTCAATACTCCTGGACAACGATGTTGCCATTGGAGTTGGCAGAAATTTGGTGACTCCTAAAGATATACGTGTGTTCGAGACAAGGGATGACAACCGGGTCATGAGTGATGCCCTGGCACTGAGCATGCAGAGTACAGCATGTGTCGCAAGTTTGGTTCATCGCTTACTTGCGAAGTCCCATGAGGTAGAGGTGCTGAAAGGTCAGTTGGCGGCGGAGCACAATATGGTTGAAGAGTGTCATAGTGCTATAAAAAGCTTGAAAAGGGAGCGGTCAAGGATAGTGGAGGTGAATCGACACCAGCTAGAAGTATTGCGGGATGAGAATAAAAACCTATCAAAGATGGTAGAGTTGTACTCTCGCGACATGCGGAAACAGCTGGAAGACCTAGACCGACCGGGCAAACGCAAGAAACCAGATCGCGAGAAAAGTTATACCTGAAGCTAAGATTGCGATCTTTGGGAGCTCAAGTGATGAGCCCCAAGAGGCTGTGCGTGAAGCCCCGGAAGAAGACAACCAGATGGCCAAACTAAAAGCTCTTATGGTCGAGACACCGAAGGCCAAGGAGAAATGATTTCAGTTTTTATTTATTATTTACTTTAAAATGTATGTTTGTTTGTTTTTTTTTTTTAATTGGGAAATAAAAAGTTATGTTATCTCAAAGACACGAATGATCCTAAATTTAAAGAACGACGATCAAACAAAAACATGAAAACCCAAACATGCATTTTTATTTTTAGTTAAGTAAACACACAAGTAACTGCTTTTTCTTTTAAGAGAAAAACTTAAGGATCACCAGTTAAGGGCCTCAGAAAACACAGCCAGGGGATCCGGGAAGGTTGGAGGGGTCACAATGGTCCCTCTTAAAACCCAAACTTCTTAGACACCGAAGGTGCCACCTAAAGAACTCCTAGACACTGTATAGACTGCGGTTGCTCATCTGGAGTTACCAAAAGTTTAGCTCCTTCAAAGAATATCCTATGAGTTTTAAATTATACTAACTAATTAAATAAAAACAAAATAAATAAATAAATAAATAAATAAAAACTAAAATAAACACGCAATTCAAACAAGAATTTAAAAGAAGAGATGAGATTCTTGCACCAGGTGTCCAAGACGCATCTTTAATTTTGTCTCTACTTCCACTACATTCTTGAGAAACCTGACAAACAAGAAGAAAACAATTGAAAAAAAAACAAAATAAAATAAAATAACAACTGAAAAAAAGAAAAAAACACAAACATCAGAAAAACAGGGAGGCAAAAGTAAGTGAAAGTGTAGTCATGCTCCCTTTTTTAAAAAACGTGCTCGCAATTTGCGGCAGAAATGAAGGGATTCGAGAGAAAAGAGCACAGGATAGCACCCTCGAGATCCGAAGTGCTTTCGGCTCCCTCGTCTGCATAAGTCTATTTAAACTCATCTCGGTGAAGTAGAAGAGCACCCCGCATTTCTTCCTGCAATTCAGAGAAAAACATCAAAAAATCCAAAAACTAAACAATGGCATCCTCATGCACTCACCTTGATGATCTCAACCTTGAATTATCCCTTGCGCCACCGAATGCGCAGATAAGGGCTCGTCCAAACCATGTCTTCCCAAACTCCACATATCATCACGGTACGGCCTCAAACTTTGCTGAGGTAATACCGAACTTTTCTGAGGCAGTGCCGAACAGAGCAGCGCTGCTGGAAGGCATGATTGGCAGCAAGCTCACATCGACAGATCATCTCCATGTGGCAAAGAGGTCTGACAAGGCAGCAGTGGAGGAGTCCCACAATTTAACTGTGCTCCACGCGGTCTCGGCTACCAACTTGGGCATGCGATTATTGGCGAGGACACGGGAGTGTGCCGCGCTGAGCGAGGAAGTAGCTTCCTTGAAAGCTATGGTGGCGGACTTGCAGAAGCGGCTCTCCTGTGCCAATCAGCACGTGGAAGCACTGGAGAGAAAGAATGAGGACCATGTGGAGCTGCTGGAGATTCTGCAAGTAAGAGAGAATAGAGGCATGCCATGAAGATGAAGATGTTGTTTTTATTTTTAATTTACTTGAATGTTTTTTTTTTTTTTTTTTTTTTTTTTAATTTTAACTTTTTTTGTCTTTGTTTGTAATGCAGTGTTTGAGTGAAATAAAAATATGTTTTTAACACTCAGAAATAAACTAACTAACCACACCACGTAAATAAATACATAAACTAACTTAACAAAACACAAAAAAGAAAGCAAAGAAGTTCCAAATTGATTTTTTTAAAAATTTATTATTATTTACAACTAACTGACCACACAAAGAAAAAAAAAAAACAAAAAAGTTCCAAATTTCAATTTACAAGGAAAATAAATAAAAACTCATATTTCAAATTATTTTTTTTTTTTTAAATTTTTGTTTTGTTTTGTTTTTTTTTAAAACACACAAATATACAATCAACTCATGGATGACCAGTTAAGGGCCTCAGAAAACACAGCCAGGGGATCCGGGAAGGTTGGAGGGGTCACAAAGGTCCCACTTAAAACCCAAACTTCTTAGACACCGAAGGTGTCGCCTAAAGAACTCCTAGACACTATTTTGACGGAGACGCTTCCTGGAGTTACCACGAGTCAGCTCATATAAAAAATCTTTTTTAATTTTTTTTTTTTAATAAAAGAAATAGAAAATTAAAATTACTGAAATAATAACAAAACAACTAAAGAGAAAGGATTGGAATACTCCCCCTTGAAGCGATTAGGTCGAGCGTGATGCATTTGGAGGTCGCGACTTCTCCCACTACTCCACACTCCCCATTCTTATGATTGAGGTTACCATCTCTCTCCATTTTTATTAAGCTGACATTACTTGCTAAAACAAACACAGAAACCTTGAAACAGAATTAAAGGATTAGGAAATAAAAACTAAAATGAAAAGGAAAATCAACACACGTCCAATTTCATGCTTCAAAGTAACAAGCAACAAAGTAAATCAAACTAGCTTATGAAGTTCGTTCTTTCTCAAATATGATTATCCATATGGTGTGTGGTTTTAATCAAGTATTCAGAAAAAGCATTTAGCTATGGTGTTTAGTCTAAACACAAATTCCGAACCCATTAAGAACAAGAAGAACAATAGAGAACCAAGTAGAATTTAAACATGGTGTTTGTCTTCAATATCTACCCATTCATTCACTAATCAGTCCAAGAGTCATATGGTGTTTATGTAAACTTGAACAAGATATTTAATTAAGAGCAAGTGAATGAAACCATAAACTAGAAATAATCAACATGCTACTTGAACCTTTTTGTTTTTGGGTGTTGTGTAAGCTGGGACTCAAACCCAGTTCTCTTGCTTGTCAGGCAATTGTCCTTGTCAGTTGGACTACAAACACAACTTATCAATTAACCTCATTAACTTTAAAACATGAAACTGTCCAGTTATACAAAAGATAAAAATAAATAAAAAGTAGAAAAACCAAATAAAATTAAACAATGTTACCGATCCCGGGCAACGGCGCCAAAAACTTGTTGTGTAGATTCAGCTGCACCAAAATGGGTTCAACTGCATCCTCAACTTGTGATACTCGCAAGTGCACGAACCGTTGGCAGTTTAGCGTATGTAAGTGCGAGGTCGATTCCACAGGGATTGGTGATTGAATGATCCAATTTAGTTCCCTACACAAAACAGAAATGAAAAAGAAAGGAAATAAAACAAGAAGAAAGAATGTACATTACAAGAAAAATAAATTACAACTTAGAGAACATTAAAGAGAGCATTTGAGGAAGGAAGGAAAGTGTTTGAGAGATTTGGAGAATTTTCGAAGAGAAGGGAAATGTGGAAGAGAGTAGAGAAGTGTTTGGAAAGCTTGAGGATTTTGGAAGAGAAAGTGTTTGAGAACTTTGAAAATTTGGAAGAAAGTGTTTGAGAACTTGGAGAATGTTTGTGAACTTGGAGAATTTGATAACTTAGGGAAGGGAGAGAAAGGTGTTTGTGAAGTATTTGAAGAAGAGAGTGTTGAAGAATTTAGAAGAAGAGAAAGGAAAAGTAGAATGATCTTATTACAACAATTGAGAGCTACAAAGGGAAACTAAGAGAATTTGAGGGAGAGAAGGGAAGGGAGCTCTAGAGGAGTGCTTGAGAGCTCCCCCCCTTGGGGTGTTTTTACAAGCATAGAGAACTTCCCTATTTATAGGCCTAGGGGAAGTGAAAAATCTGAATTCAATATGGCTAATGCATACAACACTTGAATTATAAAATCTGAAATGGTTGATGCACTTGTAATAGAAAATCTTGAATGGGTGATGCACTTGTATTAGAAAATCTTGAATGGTTGATACACTTCACCAATTAATCCCACTAGCAGCCCTAGGTCATCTTCATGTCACCATGACCAAGCTTCCAACCAGAAATGATAGCTCATGCCTAGCTCACCATGACCAAGCATCCAACCAGCACATGCTGAGGTCAGCATGACCAGCAACTTCAAGGGCTTACAACTTGGGCTTCTCTTAATCAAATTAGGACTTTAAGCACTCGAAATTGAAGTTCAGAATGTCTTCTTTCCAGCCATATGTTATTTGGGCCAATCCAAGGTCGGAGGAAAAAGTTAAGGCCGAAACAAATTGGTAACTCATTTTCCGCGCTGATAAGATCCATCCTGAGCATGGTTCTGTGTTTGCTAGGTAACGGACTCCAGATTTATCCAATGGGGCTGAATTTTGGATATGTTATAGTAAACACCCATTGGAACAACTTTCATGAAGAATGTGGCCTCATTCGAGCTATGTAGGTTGCTGAAACAAAGCTTGCAATATGACCTACGAAACTGGACTGGCAGGGGGCTGTAGCAAAAATGAGTTTGTCTTTAAGCTCTTCTTCCCTTCATCCAAATCAGGCCTTCACATGCTTGGATTGCATCATTTCCTATCCAAAGCCATCATTATTACCTAAATCTCAATTAACTGAAAGATACACACAAAAAGGATTAAAAGCACAAGTTTAACTCAAAAACATAACCAAATCATAAGCTAGAAGGGTACAAAATGATATACAATTATGAACCGATCATAGTGTGATAGCCAAATGCAATAAATTCCCCAATCTTAGTTTTCACACAATTTCAAAAATCATACAAAGCACAAGTTCAACTTCAAATCTCACCAAAGTTGTCCTCTCACAAATGAATCACTCGGAAGAGGGTTACAATGCAACACTCAGTTATAAACATGAGATTAGAGTTAAACCATAAAGACTTAACTCGAAATAGAAAGATGAAGAACTTGCATTAATATGATCTCAAGAAGGATGTCAAACACTTAAAAGTAGAAAAATGTATGCAATTCAACCACATGACATTTAAGATCAATTTAGGTCTTTAACATAGGTTGTAATGGGGCCAAGGGTGTAAGGTGAGTAAGAAATGAAGGGTATGGATAAAACAAAGTCCAAGGAACTCAAAATATAAGAGCATAAAACAATTGTGTACAAGATTTCGAATCATCACAATGAGAATTTATTTTTACATGATCAAAACTCCTTATACCTTCATTTACAATGATTCACTCCTTTATTGAACAATCACCAATTTATTTTGAAGGCCCAAAAATGAATTTTCAATCAACTACCACTTAATCACAACTTCGCTTTTTTCTTTCACCAATTGTGTGAATATATATATATTTTTGAAATGTAACACCTCTTCCCAAACTTAGTATGAAAAACACATCCCAATGAAAGCTCATGAGTTCCTTAGAAAGGTAAATATTTGTTTTTCAGGCTAAGGTGAGGAAATATAATTGGTAAATGAAAGAAAAAGTTTACATGTATGCTCAAAATGGTTAACAATGGAAAATCATGCATAAGCATGCATAAGGTTAGCTTGAAAGGCACAAACGATCCAAAGAGGGCCTTAATATCATTTCTTAAATGTCATGAAATCAAGTTGCATAAGAATGAATGACTTTTAAGTGTTCAACCAAATCAATGAATAATGAGATCAAACAACAACTTAGATGACAATAAATTAAGAGTACGTATATAACACTCATGAATTGAAGTACAAGGCTCAAAAGCTCACTTTATATGGTTGGTTATATAAGTCTAATTTATGCTTCATACAATTCTTTAGATCATGCAAATCCTTTAATTGGAAAATTATGAAACAAATGGCAAGTGTAAAGAAGGTTTCAAACATATTATGCTAGAACAATGCCAATTTTATTTTATTTTATTTATTTTTTTAAGTTTTTTTTTTTACAATAAAAAGTTACAAAAAAGAAAAATAATAAATAATAAATAAATAAAATTCAATTTTCATTTAAGTCATGCAACATTTATCACAATCTCATCATATGTGTTCGGAAAATGACTCAAAAACAAAACAAAACAAAACTCAAAATAAAAGAAAAACAAGCAATTAATTTTTTTAATTTTTTTTTATATATAATTTAAAAAAAAATTAGGAAAAACCAAATTTATTTGCTAAACTTCAATACCCCCAAACCTAGAAATGAACATTGTCCTCAATGTTTAAAAATTATGAACAAGCAATGTCATAACAAGAAATGAAAGGTACTAAAGTAAATATAATCACAAAACACACAAGAATTAAAATACACAAATAAAATAATTACAAAAATAAAAATTACAAAACAAACGAACGAAAAAAAAAAAAATGAAACAGTAAACCCTAATCACACAATTTTGAAACCCAAAAAAAATTTGAAGCCCAAAGCCCACAATTAAATTAACAGCTCGTGCACTTGCGAGTATCACAAGTTGAGGATGCATCTAAATCCATTTTGGTGCAGCTGAAATCTACGCAACAAGTTTTGGCGCCGTTGCCGGGATCGGTAACATTGTTTGATTCTATTTGGTTTTCCTACTTTTTATTATTTTTATTTTTTGTATATAACTAGACAGTTTCATGTTTTAAACTTAATGACGTTAATTGACAAGTTGTGTTTGTAGTCCAACAGACAAGGACAATTGCCTGACAAGCAAGAGAACTGGGTTTGAGTCCCAGCTTACACAACACAAAAAAAAAGGTTCAAGTAGCATGTTGATTATTGCTAGTTTCTGGTTTCATTCACTTGCTCTTAATTAAATATCTTGTTCAAGTTTACATAAACACCATATGACTCTTGGACTGATTAGTGAATGAATGGGTAGATATTGAAGACAAACACCATGTTTAAATTCTACTTGGTTCTTTATTGTTCTTCTTGTTCTTAATGGGTTCGGAATTTGTGTTTAGACTAAACACCATAACTAAATGCTTTTTCTGAATACTTGATTAAAACCACACACCATATGGATAATCATATTTGAGAAAGAACGAACTCCATAAGCTAGTTTGATTTACTTTGTTACTTGTTACTTTGAAACATGGAAGTGTTGATTTTTCCTTTTCATCTTTTAGTTTTTTTTTTTTTATTTCCTAATCCTTTTAATTCCGTTTCAAGTTTTTGTGTGTGCTTGTTCTAGCAATTTAAATAGCTCAATAAAAATGGAGAGAGATGGCAACCTCAATCATAAGAATGGGAAGTGTGGAGCAGTGGGAGAAGTCGCGACCTCCAAGTGCATCCATGCTCGACCTAATCGCTTCAAGGGGGAGCATTTCAATCCTTTCTCTTTACTTGTTATTATTTTAAATTTCTGTTTCTTTTTTATAAAAAATTAAAAAAAAATTAAAAAAAATTAATAAATTAAAAAAGATTTTTTATATGAGCTGACTCGTGGTAACTCCAGTGAGCGTCTCCGTCAATAATACAGTGTCTAGGAGTTCTTTAGGCGACACCTTCGGTGTCTAAGAAGTTTGGGTTTTAAGCGGGACCATTGTGACCCCTCCAACCTTCCCGGATCCCCTGGCTGTGTTTTTCTGAGGCCCTTAACTGGTCATCCTTGAGTTACTTGTATATTTGTGTGTTTTAATAAAATTAAAAAAAAATATTCAATTTGCAATTTGAAACCTCTCGTTTTTCTTTTCTGTTTCTTTTCTTTGAGTCATTTTCAGTTTTCCTTCCCACACCAATGATAAATCTTGAGTCTAACTTCTAATATGGCTCTTAGGAATTTGATAAGTATTGTGTTAGGTCTGAATCTTATTCTTTTGCTAGCTAAGTCTCACATAATTATTCTTGAGCTTTCTATGCACCTAAGCCATGACTATACACCTCTTGCATGTCTTACCCAATTGTATGCATTTTTGCTTGTGTGATTCACTGGAATGTCAAGTTTATAACTAAGATATGATTTAGGCCATCTTTGTTAAGCCTCTTTCTTTTTCCTCCATCAACCCATACAATACATATTCCATTGTAAACCCTTTTGTGCCCAAACACTTAGCCATTTCTTTCTATCACCTTATCATCCATTAAACAGCCTATCATCTAAGGGACTTGTAGAGCGTGTTTGTATTTCAGATTGTAATGTATTCAAGGCAACAAATTAGCTGAAAAAAAAATTAAAATAAAAAGAGAAAAGAAGTGTGACCAATGTAGTCACGACCCTAGGGTGATATAAGGAGAAATCAAGGTGATCTAGGGTAAAGAGCCGCAAAATTGGGCCAAATATTATACAAAGTGTGTAAATGTCAAAATCAAATTGTGAAGTGATTCAATTGCAAATCTGATCTTGTGAGCTTTTCAATTTATGTGCCTTACATGTCAAATGTCAATGATCTTGTTTATATGACATGCTCTACTTTGTTCCTTAGACTTTGTGTTTCAATATCCATTCCTTTTCTAACCATTACATTACATCCATAAGTAAAGTCCTATTGATTTTGGTTTAGCTTGGCAAACTTGTGTTCATTCTTGCAGGAATTCATATCGTTGTTTGAGAAGCATGAGTTGTATCTTCATGGCTACTTCACACACACACCTTGAGCATGATTTTTGTGAGATTGTGGTAGCACTTGAATAATGTTTAGAACTTCCTTAGTGCTTATTTTGTTCCTTGTTGAGCCATGTCTATGAAGTTTAACATTTTCGTCCGGTTGGAAGGTTAACGTTTTTGTTTTTTGTTTTTTTGTTTTTGTTTTTGTTTTTGTTTTTTTTGTTTTGTTTTGCTCAAGGACTAACAAATCTATTAAGTTTTCTAACCTCTTTGTTTTGTAGAGTCAGTAAAACGTTTGTGGGTATTCGTATCTGTTAAACCCTCAGGAGACACAACTCCTCCTACTAGGGATGCCTAGAGGTTTAAAAGCTTGTTGCATATGCTAAATGCAATCGAGTTACCTACGAAAGTGGTCTAGTTAACTTCTTGTTTTATTTTTATCTTTGCCCTTCTAACTTATGATTTAGTTATGTTTTTGAGTTAAACTTGTTCTTTTAATAAGTTTTGTGTTTGTTTCAGTGTAATAAGCTTGAGACTCACTAATTGCATTTTGGAGACAAATTAGCTCAAAACGGTGTCTGCAGATCAGTCAACTTCACGGATTGGACTGTACTTACTCAAGAAGAACCAGATAATGAGCCATACATCATTGGAAATATACAGAAGTCTATTTTCTGTAGAATTTTACGGTTCATGATTCCGAGTCTTCTAGAGAAAGTTATACATGTTTTGGCAACTTAAGGTCAAATTCGGCAGCATCTGCGTTACTGGGCCAAAAATCACATTTGAAGGCCTTCCGGATTTTTCCTTGTGTTGGGCTGCATATGCTTGGAAGGATAAGACAAAGAGCGTCAAGATCCATATTTTTCCAGAATTTTATGGATGGAGAAACAAGCCCAAAACGAGCCCAAAAGAAGACTGCAATGCATTGTCATGCATGACATATGCATGAGGTGTATTTGATTGTGGGGAAGTTAGGTGAAGCATATTCAATTCCTATAATTGAGTGGAATTTTGCAGCAACCAAATGAATTGAAAGATGTTGAAGTGGATGATGCAACACTAAGCCTAAAGACAAGAGGAATTGTTTTCAAATGCAATTGTGTGTTAGGTTAGGTTGGTGAATTAAGTGTTGTGTGTTAGGTGAAGTTAGTGTGGTTAGTGAATTCAATTGTATATTCAGATTTTCATCTCCCCTAAGCCTATAAATAGGGAAGTTCTCTAAGCTTGTAAAAACACCCCAAGGGGGGGAGCTCTCAAACACTTCTCTAGAGCTCCCTTCCCTTCTCTCCCTCAAATTCTCTTAGTTTCCCTTTGTAGTTCTCAATTGTTGTAATAAGATCATTCTACTAAATTTTCTTTCTTCTAAATTCTCCAAACACTTCTTTATTCTCTTTCAAATTCTCTAAAGTCTCCCTTCTCAAACACTTCCTAAACACTTCTCTATTCTCCTTCAAACATTCTCCAATTTCTCAAACACAATTCTCATTCTCTTCCAAAATCCTCAACATTCTCAAAATACCTCTCTACTTCCTTCTCCAAAAGCCCCCATGTTCTTGAACACTTCCCAAACACTCCTCCCTTCTCTTTCTCAAACACATATCTCTTCTCTTCCAAATTCTCAAGTTCTCAAATGTGTACAAAACCTTTTTGCTTCTTTTGTTTTCATTTCTGTTTTGTGTAGGAAAATTGAATTGGATCATTCAATCACCAATCCCTGTGGAATCGACCTCGCACTTACATATGCTATACTACCGAACGGCTCGTGCACTTGCGAGTATCACAAGTTGAGGATGCAGCTAAATCCATTTTGGTGCAGCTGAAATCTACGCAACAATAGCCGTACCTGCAACTGGCAGCTCAAGAAGGGTAGACTGCCGAACACTTCGTTCTGGAAAATCAACCTAAACTGACAAATTCTCAACAGGAGCCAGTATTTTTCCTGCCTACACTTGCTCGGGGAAGAAACAGAATCAACCATGTCTTCACGCCCACGGTTCTCCTGGCGCCTAGTAGGGCTCACCAAGACCCCCTGCCATGGCCTATCACTTGGCGATAAATGGGAGCTACCGCGTGAATGTGATAGTGGCGGGGTGGACCGCCGAGCCAAAGTCCCAATAAGTTTTCCTCGTAGGTTTGTATCGGCTTCCAATCCTGCAAACGCCGTTGTGAACTGATTTAGGGAGGGAACAGGAACCGACCAAGCACCTCTTCATATGCCCTGACACAAACTTGAGTCGAGTGACCAAGTCTACCACAAGCAAAACAATACTCCGAAAGGTATTCATACTTGAACTCTATCAGTCTCTCTCCAATTTCTGGAAAAGTAACAGGTTGGGGATGTATTAAAGGCAAATCAACATCAAAACAAACTCAGATACGAATAAAGCAACCCACACAATCATCCCCATCTCGATTGTCCACCCATAATACCTCACCCAAAAGGTCCCATAACGTAACGGCGATGTGTGGATAAGGCCATCATCTGGCGTCTCCGCCTGCAGGATGAGGGACCTCCGATAGGCCCATGGTTCCATAGTAAGAGCTCGACGGTGATCATCATCAAGACAAACCGAACCCAAAATCGATTTTGTGCAATTTCCTTAATTGATACATCCTCCTTACCTTTTCATAAGCTGGAAAACATTCTTGATAAAAGCATTACGATTGACTTCCTGCGGCGTTAGTACTTTGGCAACAAGGCCATAAATAAAACTCACAAATCGATCGAATACTGCAGAAGCCCCTATCACCACCCCTACCGTCTCCCGACCTGTGAGCATAAGTTGTCGCTCAAGCGAAGTCCCAATCTTGTTGAGGGTCGGCTCCCAGCTAAAAGAGGGGTTCCCCTCTCCCCCATACAAGCAGGACTGAAAACCAAAAACACAGTCTGCTGTTGGCACGATTCAGCTGCACCAAAATGGATTTAGCTACATCCTCAACTTGTGATACTCGCAAGTGCACGAGCCATTCGGTAGTATAGCATATGTAAGTGCGAGGTCGATTCCACAGGGATTGGTGATTAAATAATCCAATTCAGTTTTCCTACACAAAACAGAAAAACAAGAAAGAAAAGAAAATAACTCAAGTAGATAAGTTCCCAAGTTCAATTAGATTAACGGATTGATTCTAGCTAACGTATGATTAAGCCATGGTGCATGGTCCTAACCTTGTATTCCTAATTCCTTAATTTGATCATCTGTTATCTAACTTAAACTAAGCATTAGGAATCCATTAAGCATAGAGGAACGTTTTAAACAACCAAGTATGTATCTAATCCCTATTGTTGAATGTCCATACATACTCTTCCTATTCATAGTTCAATTCGAATTAAAGCATGGTGGCTACTCTTAATTCAAACCAAGATAGCTAACATGCAAACCTAAATGGTGATCAATCATTCAAACTAGCATATTAATTTATAAGCATAATGAATAAGAACAAAAACCATAATTGAAACTAGGAAACTAATCAAACTTGAAACTAAAGAAAAGAATTTACATAACAATAAAAAGTAAAGTGGAATTAAGAAAAACTTAAGGGGAATTTCAGCACAAAAATTTCATTACAACAATTGAAAACTAGAAAGAGAAACTAAGAGAATTTGAGGGAGAGAAGTGAGCGGAGCTCTAGAGAAGTGTTTGAGAGCTCCCCCCTTAATGGTGTGTTTTGAAGCTTGAAGACTTCTCTATTTATAGGGCTAAGAGGGAGGAACATCATGATGAATTCCAACACCACCATTCCTCTTTTAATACAACCCATAACTCTCACTTCATCTTGTCTATGTGAGTGTGGTTGGAATCAATTTCATCCCATACTTCTTTTACTGCTGCACCTCCAGCTTTTTTCACATGGGTTATCAAAGGTGTTCAATTGTGACTGCCTTTTGCTGCCAACCCATGTGGGTTTTTTTTGGTTGCTGAAAAAAAGATTCTTCTGAACCAGACTTGGTGTAGGAAGGCCTGAGGTTTTAATATGTATCCAATGGGGCTCAAATTTGGATATGTCATAATAGACACTCATTGGAACACCTGTTATGAAGAATGTATTCCCATCTGAGCAGTACAAGTGTACGTTTTGGGCCTTGCAAGTTGACTGCCCAAAATAAACTGGAATTGACTTCATATCTTTTCTTTCCTTTCTTTTTGCTTCACATGCATGCATATTCTTTCTCTTTAATAGCTCTAGCATGTACCAACTAATCCCACTAGCAGCTTGGAAAGTGCTTCAAGATTTATCCAAACATGTTTCCCACAATGTCTTGTTTTTGCTCATTTAGACTTTCATAGCTGGAATGCCTATGTCATGCATGACAATGCATTGCAGTCAGCTTGTGGGCTTGTTTTGGGCTTGATCTTCCCTCCTAAAAAATCTGGAAAAATCTGGATCTTCAAACCCTTTGAATTATCTTTCCAAGCATATGCAGCCCAACTCAAGAAAAAGTCGGAAAGACCTTCAAATGTCATTTTTGGCCCAGGAACGCAGGTGTTGCCGAATTTGACCTTAAGCTGCCAAAACTTGCATAACTTCCTCTAGGAGACTCGGAATCATGAACCGTAAAATGATTCAGAAACTAGACTTCTGTATCTTTCCAATGATAGGGCTCAGCATATGGTTCATCCTGAGAAAGTACAGTCCAATCCGTGAAGTTGACAGATTTGCAGACACAAATGAGCTAACTTGTCTCCAAAATGCATTTAATGAGTCTCAAAGTTTATAACACTGAAACAAACATAAAAAAAATATTAAAAGCACAAGTTTAACTCAAAAACATAACCAAATTATAAATTAGAGAGGTACAAAATGATATGTAATTATACACCGATCATTTGCGTCAACCAAAAATCGAAGAGCCCAAGTCTCAATACAAAACGTGCCAGACACGATACAAAATTGAGAACCACCGCCAAATTGAAACAATAAAAACCAAATCAGAGGAGGAAACAACGAGATCCAGATACCCGATACCAATCCGGATAGCACTATGAGAGACTATTTCAAGAAAAACGTAGAGGACCAATATTCTTCACGTGGGAGACAAGGAAGACTCTCCTCGTATAAACGAGAGAGCGACCCAATATTCTTATACGAGGTATTTATCATTACAATTTACAAACGTGGCACATTGATAGAAGAAAAAAGGGGAGGGTGTAAAGTCACATATTAGAGGTGTGAGATAATTGTTGTGTAGCGTCCCACTAATGGGCCCTAAACCAACGAATTGAATGTTGACATATATATTAGTAATTAATAAATAAAATAAATAAATTTTTGTTTGGTAAATGGTTTACGAAGAATAACCTTATTTTAAGAAACTTCGGGTCAGTACTAATAGTTATTTAAGTTAACATTTTAAGATTTAGTCCAATTTCCATTGGCTTAAATGCTAAAATAATTCTATGTTTTATCCCGTTCGTCAATTTAGTCCATGTGTTTTCAATTTGGCCAATTTAGTCCATATGTTTAGCATCATTAGCCAATGTCACCCATCCCATTAAAATTACTGTTAAATAAACATGATAATCTTTTTTCTCCCTTCGCTTTTGAAAACATATAAACTTGTTTTAAATTAATTTAAAAATATATTAAACCTTCATTAGAACTAAAACATAGCATTAGGAAAAAGAAAAACAAAAACAATATGGGCGTGTTCAGGGAGGGGAGTAGACCTGGCATTCGTGTCGTGTTATCAGTGTTCGTGTCGTGTTCGTGTCAACCCGCTTTTCTTAACGGGTTGACACGACATGACACGATAAGAAAAAACGGGTTGAAAATGCCCAACACGAACACAACCCGCTACGATTCGCGAATCACACTACACGACACAATTAACACGATAAGAATTAAAATTAAAAATTAAAAAATTAAAAACAGAAATATTAAATAATTAAAAATCAACTAGTTCGATTTATAAATAAAAAAATTATACATTTTTTAATGATTTTGAAGAGAGAGAGATGGGGTAGTGAGAAAAGCAGTGGAATAGGGGAGGAAGAGACAAAAGAGAAGAAGAAAAAATAAAAATAAAAAAAGAAAGAGATAAATTTACAAAAATGCCCCTGAGCTTAACGTGTTAACGGGTATTCGCGAATTTACACGACACGACACGATAACTTATCGTGTGGCTAACGGTTGACACGATAACAACACGACACGATAACATAGACCCGAATACTGAAATTTTTTTGCGAATTCGTGTCGTGTATGATATTGCCAGGTCTAGAGGGGAGGGACTGCTGAGCGTGGAGGCGAGGGAGAGTGGGACTACAACCGCGTGGAGACAAAAGGCCAGGGAATGGTTGCGTTGGGGAAGATCCTACTGGGAGGTGGTCAAGAGTTAGGGATTGTTCTTGAGAGAGAGAGAGAGAGAGAGAGAGAGAGAGAGAGAGAGAGAGAGAGAGAGAGAGAGAGAGAGAGAGAGAGAGAGAGAGAGAGAGAGAGAAGGGTAGGGCAGGGTTTGGTGGATTAGAGTTCGAGAGGTGGCTCTGGCTTGGGGCTTTTGGGTGTGGGTGGGGAAAGTAGCCGGGGAGAGAGCGAGAAGAGAGGGGTGTTGCGGTTGAGATCCTTTGGTTTTTAATTTCTTTTAGCTTTTAAAATTTATTTTTATTTCTTAATTATTTATTTGTTAAATTGAATTCAAATATTTATAATTCTTTATTATTATTTTAACAGTAGTTTAACTAATTGAATCACATTGGCTAACGAAGCTAAACACAGGAATTTGCCAAATTAAAAACACAAGGAGCATTTTAGCATTTTAGCCATTTCCATTTGACTATTTACTATTTTAGCTTAAATGCAAAAATGGTCCTTGTGTTTTATTACGTTGGCCAATTTAGTCTCTGTGTTTTTAATTTGGCAAATTCGGTCTCTGTGTTTTAGGATCACTAGTCAATGTTATCCATTTCGTTAAATTGTTGTTGAAAAAATTAGAAACTATTTAAATATTAATTTTAAAAAATAACTATTTGAATACAACTTAAAGTTCAATAAATAAGAGCAAAACTAAAAAAACTAAAAATCTAAAACAAAAAAATCAAAAAAAGAAAGACGCCAACTCTAATCCCAACCGCCACCACCACCTTCAATCCCACCCACCGCCACCATCTCCAATCCCAGCCACAATTCACCACCCTTCTCTCTTTTCTCTTTCTCCCAACAACAACCCACCACCCCAACTCCGATCAACCTCACTCTCTCTCTCTCTCTCTCTCTCTCTCTCTCTCTCTCTCTCTCTCTCTCTCTCTCTCTCTCTCTCTCTCTCTCTCTCTCTCTCTCTCTCTCTCAAGAACAATCCTTAACTTCACGTTTCCGAATATTTTAGTAGGTAGTGACCTGTGGGGATATCCTTGTATTAGTTTTTGATTTCGTTTG
This sequence comes from Prunus fruticosa, assembly GCA_018703695.1. Taxonomy (NCBI): domain Eukaryota; kingdom Viridiplantae; phylum Streptophyta; class Magnoliopsida; order Rosales; family Rosaceae; genus Prunus; species Prunus fruticosa. The sequence continues at coordinate 402,265 of CM031921.1, read as the reverse complement.
TTTCAATCCCTCTTGGTCTAGCCCCTCCACTCATCACTCTCCTTCCCACCTCTCCATTCACTGGGCAAACCATCCCCTCCCCGACAACATTTTTTTTCTTTAAGTTTCTTTTCTTCTCATGTTATGATTTACTTTTAATGAATTTTTAATATTTTTAGATTAATTTTAAAAAGTTTTATAGGTTTTTAAAAGACACAAAAATGTTTATTGTGTGTATTTAACGGAATGGACAAAATTGGCTAACAGTCCTAAACACAGAGACCAAATTGACCAAATTGAATACACAGAGACTAAATTAACGAACGTAGCAAACCACAAGGATCATTTTTACATTTAAGCCTACTATTTTCAGGGTCATGATTTTCCATAATTTTTTCTTCTTGGCATCATAATGGCCTACTAATTCTACCAAAACTAAATTTGGATTGGGTATCAGATACCTTTCCCTAAAAAATGTGTCGAGAAATAGAATGATCAAAAGTAGTAACGTTGAAAATTCATGTGTCGGGTTTACCTGGTCAAAGCTATTCGATATTTGCATTTGCTTTTAGCATCTGTAGATTTTGTACAGGGATACATCAAAGCATAGAACACACTAGGAGCTACCTAGAGCTCTTCACACACAAATAGGTTGTTATTATGCTTACAGGCTATCATGGAGAGAATAAAATTCCAAATGCGCAAAATATATATTATACAAATACAAAGGGGACTGCGACGGTCTGTCGCCCAACAATACAAACACACGCATCCATGATGATCCTTGCACTGCAGTTTCCATGTAAAACATCTCAATCCCGCAATCTAATTATCAGAATATGTAGTCGGGCACCTGGAGGGGGAACTGCGCCACTGCAACATCAAATGGGCCGCCCTTTGGCTCCCTCAAACTAAAACCAACAGAAAGAAATATGTAACTAGTAAATGTTAATCAATATATCAGTTCAATAATCCCATACAACACATTCGAATGGGAATTGAATATTTATGTCCATGATTGTTACAAGAAAATTATATGCAAACAGTCATAATTTGTATATTCATATAGATAGATTAGAGCTGAAATCAAAGTTCAGAATACACAAAAATCAAGTTGGTGAAAGATCAGTCAAGTAGAAACATTCTTCAACATAACTACTTTGATATGTTGGAAGTTGCATCTTTGTAGCCCCAACTAACATAACACAAACTCCTAGCTTTCGGGCCTTTGATTCAACTACCCTCTCCTGCTCCTATTACTCATCTAACTAACCCATTTCATGTCCCAAACTAAGCTCATAAGCAAATCAAGCTCAAAGGTGTTGTTTTGGTTTTTTCCATGAATTATATGCAATGGTCTTTCTAAGGTTCATCACGTGTTAAAGCAACTTCTTTGAAATTCTACATTCTAAGCAAAGTTCTCACTCATCCGAACCGTCTTCAACCAGCAAGTCAACAGGCTCAGTGTGGCTCAACTAAGATCCCAGTCATATGCAAGGTCAAAATCTGAACTAAAAGCTTGAACACATATCTACTTAGTCAGGTGCTTGACACAGAAGAAGTAAAAAGTTAGGAGGGAAAGAAAATCATATAGTATTTTCTCTCTTCTCAATGAAGAAAGCCTAAAAAAGCATATCAAAGATGCAGAAGCCCTAAAATTTTTAGTACACGTGGATAAAACATAAAGAACTGAAACATTTTCTGCAAACCCCCTTTGCTCCAACGTAAGTACATAACCACAGTAAAATGTTTCGACACAAAAAAAATCACAGTAAAATCCTTTTCAATCAACATTTTGCAGACCACATAATTTTTTAGGAGAAAATTATTATATGCATAATGTATTCAGGTCGAGTACCTGCCAGGGATAAAACCAAAAGAACCTTCAATAGAACCGGAAGAAAATGGTAGAGGTGTGCAACTCTCATAAACAAATTCGCTGTCGCCTGGATGCAAAAGTGGGTACTGCAAACATGAAAGTACAAGATTTATAACAGACATTTAGCCTCTTTCAATGCATAGTTTAATTACAAGCAGAAGTTTACCTTCAATATTTTTATTTTTTTTTCAAACACTTGTCTATTAATACAAGCAGAAGGTTAGATGAAACAATACTTTTTCTGTTGGTCCTTACGGAAACCACGATCAAAGTCTTACATATTGGTCCTTACGGAAACAATGGAGATCCAGAAACCCGGAAATATCAATAAGATAAATATTGGTAAAAATTGAAAAAAATAAACAATGGAATTTGTGAGAAAGCTATGGAAACTTTGAGATATGTTTATTTGATCAATTATCTATTAATTTGATAAAAGAAATTGATAAAAACTAGTTGCATGGTGGGCTTGTGTTACTGAGATTGAATGTGAGACAGGCTGACAGGCAATTTTACTTAGAAGGTCCACTAGTTACTACAGTTTAACTAAAACACATCAATTTCAATTATAATGATTTGTTACAACTGTTTGTTATTCATATATTTCATGGTGAATTAATAACAGTATTATTTAAACCAATTAAGTAGTTAACAATAATAAAAATAAAAAAATAGAGAGAAATAATAAACAGATATGGAGAATGTCGAATTTAAGATTTGCAAAAACAAAAAAACAAAAAAATGAAAAGATTAAGTAATTGAGAATAATAAAGTTACTTTAAGCATTAGGAGATTTGTGAGAAAGAGGTCATTTTTCTATGGACTAAGAGAGATATAATTTCATTAAAAAATCTGACAAAAATTTGTGAACGAGAGGAGCTTACAATTGATATACAATATTTATAAGAGTGGAGGTGAGTAAATTGTTGGTGGGATCAGATGTTATAAATTATAGCTTACCTTAATAAAAGTCAACGTTTTCTTTCATATAAGTATAATACGAATGTAAGATAAATTCCTTAAATTTCAAGAGAAATTAACCAAATCAAACATTCAAACAACTGGAAATATCACCCCAACAATTTCGCAGAAAAAGAAAGAAATTATTGATGAAAAAATGGAAAAACATACGATAAAGTGAAGTATCTTGCCAAAATATCAGGATGTGAGAGAAATGGAATATCGGCCACAACATTATCAATATTTAAGACCATGACAATGATACATCAATTGATAGCTTTACAGTTCAACAAGAAGGAAGACTACCTGAACTCTACAGTGACCGAAGCCCAAAGGGCAGACCAAAAACTAATTCGAACCCCAAAGCTCACCCTCCCCTTACTAATCCTCAGAACCTTCTATTTGGCTCCATCAATATGACCCAAAACAGAAGTCGCCACAAAGACTTGGCTTCCAAAGGGTATCTCCACAACCACTTCCCATGCAAGGCTTTATTCTCTCCACTAATTGCCCACACCTATTCCCCCATCTTGTTGCTTCTAGCCAAAGATGAAAATATCGGCGATACAGATATTATCGGGCCTTCAATTTACGGATATTTGGGGATATATTGATGTCGTTTTAGGTATTGGGGAAAATTGACAAAAAAGACAGATAATGGCTTATAAACACGGAATTTTGAAGTGAAACTTTCATAGATATTAAGCACATTATCAATGAACGCATTGAACTAATAAATTCAAAATATACCAAGTATAAGATATGCATATGATAAAATGTACATGTATATATAACGCACGATGAAAATCCTGAAAATAAATACAATTAGACTTAACACAACGAAGACAACATTATTCAATCATAACCCAACCCAACCCATTAACACATAACCCAATTACAAGAATCAGACTTAATGATAAAGGAAATGAGGGATAGAAGATTAGGTGAAAAATAAAATCAAACACACAAGAAACCGATCAACTAGAGAGAGGAGAGGAAGAGCCAAAGATAGCTGAAATGACTAAGAAGGGATGCAAAGAGAAGCTACTAAGTATTAGAGCTTGGTTTTTGACATTGATTCAGTGGCTGGGACCTATGATTACTTTCAAAACTGAAGACAAATTTCTGGGTTATTTGTCTGGTATCGGGAAATATTGGTAAATATCGAGGATATCGGGGATATATCGCCGATAAGGAGGAAGAAATAAGCTTAACCCCTTGTATCTTTATTGACACTTAAAAAAAGGGATATATCGGGAGTTATTTTCATCCTTGCTTCTAGCCACCGTGCAATCTTTCTTTCCGTACTATCTACCCAACCACAAGATATTTCTCATCAATCTTTCTAGACTCTTTGCCGCTGCAATAGGAATCTTGAACAAGGACTAATAATAAATTGGATGCAACACACTTGAATTAAAAGTGAATCTGCCGGCTCGTGATTAAATTTTTTGATTTTCCTTCAAATAGCAGCGTTGTCCTTGTTAATTCACTCTATGTTAATGACTTGATTAATTTCATGAGGATATATGGGAGGAATCTGAATTCTCAGAGTATTACCGGGTTCATAAGCAAACAAGTTCTCAAAGTACTATTATTCATATAAAGGAATGTAGATGGATTTTTAAAAAGTCAGGTCTCACGATAAGACTAGCACACTTCAGGCAAGTAAACTATATGGATTAAGCAGGTCATTAGACTAGAAGCTCTAATACATAACATCAGATGATTTGTTTTCTTGAAACAAAAGCATCAGAAGATTGTTATAAACTAATTTGAAATACGTTCTAGGGTCATGTATTTGGAAAAAAAAAAAAAGAACCATCCATTTAAAGATAATGATGAATCACTTGTGATCTGCTAAAAGAAAGAAGTAAGGGTGTCAATTAAGATTCTGTAAAAATAAAAAATAAAAAAGATATTTAAAAACATTGGACAATGGAAGTAATTGACCAAGTGAAATTGTACCTGGCCTACAACAGCTTCTCCATTAACATCAGCTATCACGACATCTTTAGCGCGGATGATCCAGTGCCTCCAATGCAGTTGGCAAGAGCTGAATGTCATTCCATTGATGATGCATCCTTCAGGAAGAAGGGACATGCGGATTGAATAAGCAAATGAATACTTTAGAGAAGCATGTTGGAGGTTAGCCTGCTCCGGGACAAACACAGCAGAAGCACGAACCTAAGATAGAATTCAAATAAGAATAAATTTATATAACAGAAAGGTGTATAGTAGTCATTATAATTGCATTCAGAATTAATGTCAAATATATCATTATAAAGAACAGGATTTTTGTAAGAATAATGGACAGGCCAATAGAGTTTTAGAACAATAAATATATCTGTAATTTTTCTAGTAATGTTCAAAAACTTAATAGTTCCTCATACATTGCAGGTGGAGGGATGCTGCCAGTGAAAAAAAAATTTATCCAGCCTGCCTGAAGCTCGTGTTTGACACTTGAGATGCCTAAGGTTTTTTAATATGTGGAAACTAGTGGGCCCTGTTTCAACAACATAGACACTACCTGCTTATTTCCCAAGACGAGGTAACTAGGAATTAAATATGGGTTTGCTGACTTGAACTGAGACACGGTCACAAACTATGAGCAGTTAATTCTCGATGCCAGTGCCCATTTGACAAAGTTAAATTTGTTCATTCCAATATACATCAAATGCGACATATATTTGCCATATTTTCTTGTTTTCTACTAGGCCCAAGAGAGAGGAACCAAAAGAAAATTATTATGCAAAGAATTGCACATGCACATGTTCAAACACACACAATTGCCTACCTTTACACCATTTGTTATAGCAGTGGAACAGAGAGGGGATTCTTCTGGAAACTGACTGATGCTTCTGAAATTTTCTTCTTGACGAAGTTTAATAATGCCATTTTCTAAACGACGGCCGTGTTCTTCTAACCAAAGCAGCATTGCATCCTGCTGTTGATCAACACTGCAATCATGAACTGAACTAATCAACGCATTTGGTACACAAGGAAGCATTTCCCCATCAGCTAGAAGATTGCTGGTACCAACATAGAGTTGACCACTTGTACAGTTCAGGAAAAACAACTTCTCAATATATGTACAAGATGCAGCCACAACAACATACTTCGATCTGACAGAAAAACCCAGTTTGCGTATTATCTCCTTTGTTTCTGAGATGACCTGATGTAAAGGCAACAAATACACAGTTACCAAGTGGTTATAAAATGAATAACCACCTATGATGCCCAATGGACAGCCAACCAGGCTATTTTGAAAATGTTTGTCCTCAAAATCTTGACCATCATGAAAACGATAGAGGATCCTCGTTGAGAGAGGAAGTTTAACTTTTAAGATTTTCTCCAACTCTTGAATATCAGCTTCTGATGCACCCTTGTTCAGCGTAGACTCAGCCTCTGGAAAATTAATAATCAACCAGTTTCTAAGTTTGTCCCAACATTTTTTGACTCGCTTTACAAGCGACCAAGGATACATATTAAAAGCTTCACGCCATAATTGGTAACTTTCCTGCAGAGAGCAGGTGTGTTAGTACAGAGATAATATCCTTTTAACAGATATTAAATATACAACCAACTCAAAAAGGCCTAAATTCTAGTTACTTCAAGGATGATAAGCAAAAAGAAATCTTTCACTAAGACTCGGAAACAGACTCACAACTTCAACAAGTTTCATCCCACACCCCAAACCTGAATGAAACATTGTCCTCAATGTTTAAAAGAAAGGAAACAAAATGCAAAAACCAAACTAAACATAAAACGCAGGAAATGAATCAACTCTAAACTAAAACAAAAACAAAAACAACAAAACCTGGTTGGGTTGCCAATAGTTAGGGTGTGGTGAACTCAAGAGAGTCCACAGCTCGTGTTTCCACTTCATCATCCAAGTATTGTTTCAATCGCTGCCCATTCACCTTGAAAGTTGTCCTGTCCCTTAGGTTCTCAATCTCAACAGCTCCATGAGGAAAAACTTGAAGCACCTTGAACGGCCCCAGCCATATAGATTTCAATTTACCTGGAAAGAGACGCAAACGTGAGTCATATAACAAAACTTTCATACCTGGCTTGAATTCTTTCCTGAGGATGGCCTTGTCATGATAGCGTTTGGTCCTCTCTTTGTAGATTTTTGAATTCTCATAAGCTTCGTCCCTTAGCTCCTCCAATTCATTGATCTGCAATTTTCTGACATTCCCAGCTTCTTTGAGATCAAAATTGAACTTTTTAATTGCCCAATATGCTCGGTGCTCAAGTTCCATTGGTAGGTGACAAGCCTTCCCAAACACAAGTCGATAAGGGCTCATCCCAATGGGGGTCTTATAAGCTGTCCTATATGCCCAGAGTGCATCATTGAGTCGCAGTGCCCAATCTTTTCGAGTCGGATTGACAGTTTTCTCCAAAATATTCTTGATCTCTCTATTGCTGATCTCAACTTGTCCAGAAGTTTGGGGATGATATGGAGTTGCCACTCTATGTGTGATATTGTACTTCTTCATTAAGGCCTCAAATGGTTTGTTACAGAAGTGGTTGCCACCATCACTAATGACAGCCCTAGGGGTTCCAAACCTAGTGAAAATCACATCTTTTAGGAATTTCAGGACAACTCTATGATCATTAGTCCTTGTAGCCAATGCCTCCACCCATTTGGATACATAATCTACAGCAACAAGAATGTAAGTATAACCCAAAGAGGAAGGAAAAGGTCCCATGAAATCTATACCCCATATGTCAAACAGCTCCACCACCAAAATGTTGTTCAGTGGCATCATATTCCTCCGGCTTATGTTTCCCATTCTTTGACACCTATCACATTTAGAACAGAAATAAAATGCATCTTTAAAAAGAGAGGGCCAAAAGAAACCAGATTGAAGAACCTTAGCTGCTGTTTTCTTGGCACCAAAATGACCTCCACATGCAAATTCGTGACTAAACTTGAGTATGCTTTGCTGCTCATTCTCTGGGATACACCTCCTTATGATTTGGTCGGGGACATGTTTGAACAGATATGGATCATCCCAAAAGTAATGTTTGGTTGTGGCAAGGAACTTCTTTCTTTCCTGAAAAGTTAGATCATCTCTCAAAACACCACTAGCAAGATAATTAACAAGATCAGCATATCATGGTTCATGATCATGAATGGCCAATAGTTGTTCATCTGGAAAAGATTCATTGAGGGGCAGGACATCCTCAAACTTGTGGTTACCATCGATGAGACGAGAGAGATGATCAGCAACAACATTCTCACACCCTTTCTTATCTCGGATTTCTAAATCAAATTCTTGCAACAGCAATACTCATCGAAGCAAGCGTGGCTTAGCATCCTTCTTGGTTAACAAGTACCTAAGTGCTGCATGGTCAGAATATACAATCACTTTAGAACCAACAAGATATGAACGAAACTTCTCTAAAGCAAAAATTACAGCAAGCAACTCCTTTTCAGTTGTTGAGTAATTGAGCTGAGCATCATTTAATGTTCGGCTTGCATAATAGATGACATGAGGGAGCTTGTTCACTCTTTGACCTAGAACTGCACCAAGAGCATAGTCAGAAGCATCACACATTAATTCGAAAGGTAAAGACCAATATGGTGCCTTGATAATTGGAGTTGATGTTAGTTCAAGTTTCAAAGAGTTAAATGCATTCAAACAATCTTTATCAAAGTTGAAAACAGAATCTTTAGCCAAAAGATTGTATAGAGGACGAGTGATTTTGGAGAAATCTCTAATAAAACGACGATAAAAACCTGCATGTCCAAGAAAACTCCTCACACCTTTCACTGAAGTAGGGGGTGGTAGATTAGAAATCAAATCAATCTTTGCTTTGTCTACCTCAATACCTTTGTTGGAAATGGCATGGCCTAACACAATACCTTGCTTCACCATGAAGTGACATTTCTCCCAATTCAGAATTAGATTAGTTTCCTAGCATCTTTTAAGCACTAATGACAAGTGGTTAAGACAATCATCAAAAGAGGATCCAAAAACAGAAAAGTCATCCATAAATACCTCAATGAACCTCTCTATCATGTCTGAAAAGATAGCCATCATGCATCGTTGGAAGGTAGCTGGGGCATTGCATAAACCAAATGGCATTCGTCTATACGCAAAGGTTCCAAAGGGGCAAGTGAATGTTGTCTTCTCTTGATCCTCAGGGGCTATTGCAATTTGATTGTAACCTGAAAAACCATCAAGGAAACAATAATGTGAGTGACCAGCTAGCCTTTCAAGCATTTGATCAATAAAAGGCAAAGGAAAGTGATCCTTTCTAGTGGCAGTGTTTAGCTTCCGATAATCAATGCACACTCTCCATCCTGTGATTGGTCTTGTTGGCACCAGCTCATTGTCCTCATTCTTGACCACTGTGATGCCTGACTTCTTTGGGACAACTTGGATAGGACTCACCCATTTGCTATCTGAGATAGGATAAATGATTCCTACATCAAGTAATTTGAGTATTTCAGTTCTTACAACATCCTTCATATGTGGGTTGAGTCTCCTCTGGGCTCACGAGTTGGCTTGGCATCCTCCATCAAAATTCGATGCATGCACATTGTAGGGCTTATTCCCTTGATATCTGCAATGGTCCATCCGATGGCATTCTTGTGCTCTCTCAAAACTGTGATCAACTTATCCTCTTCTAATGGTGAAAGGTCAGAAGCTATAATGATGGGAAGGGTTTCTGTCTCACCAAGATAAACATATTTAAGGTGTTGTGGAAGAGGTTTTAGCTCAAGTTTAGGTGGCTTGACAATGGAGGGAACTAGTTTAGTGGTGGCAGGTTTAAGAGGCTCAACAATGGGTGAAATGGAAGAATTGAATGGTTTCAAAACCTCAAGGGCAGCTGCCACTTCAATGAACTCAGATTCATCATCAAGATCACCTAAAGGTTGTGTCAACACAATTTCTAAAGCATCATCAGATTGTGCCTGCACAAACTTAGACAAAACCAGGGAATCCAAACTATCAATTGAAAAACAATCAAGTGAATTAGAAGGATGAGTTAAGGATTCAAACACTTTGAATTCTATGGTTTGGCCAAGGACTGTCATTTTCAGAATGCCATTTTTCACATCAATAAGAGTGTTTGCTGTGACCATGAATGGTCTTCCAAGCAAGATAGGCAGCTCACGGTCATGAATGGGTGCATCTTCCATGTCTAACACTACAAAATCAGCAGGCAATATTAGCTTATCAACTTGAACCAAAATATCTTCAACTATACCTCTAGGATATTTCACTCAGCGATCAGCAAGTTGTAAGCTGAGTGTGGTGGATTTTAGCCTTCCCAAACCTAGTTGCAGGTACACTGAATAAGGCATTAGATTGATACTTGCACCTAAATCCAACATGGCTTTCTCTACTCGTTTATCTCCAATGGTTATGCCGATGGTAAAACTGCCTGGATCCTTGAGCTTAGGAGGAAGTTTTCTTTGAAGGACAGCACTCACATTTTCAGACACCAACACCTTCTCATGAGGGCTATACCTTCTCTTGTGTGAGTTCAACTCCTTAAAAAATTTAGCATAAGTTGGCATATTCCTGATCATATCAAGTAAAGGCAAGTTAACATTGACTTTACTAAGTATATCATAAATTTCAGTAAATGACTTATCCTGTTTGCTTTTAGCAAGACGTCCAGGGAAAGGAATTGGTGGCACATAAGGGTTCTCGGCCTTGTGCAATGTAGGTGAACTTGTTGACGTGCCAATGGGAATTTCTTCTTTTGGTGTCGTCTCTTCCTTGTGTTCATCACTTGCATTCACAACATCATGATTAGTAACTTCTTTGCCAACTTTATTATCAATAACCTTACCACTTCTAGAACTGAGATTGCTTTGGCATGCTCATGATGGTTGGGATTCACATTTGGCTGGCTAGGGAACTTTCCAGCTTCTCTTTGGTTCAAACTATCTGCAATTTGCCCTAATTGAATTTCCATTTTGGTCAAGGCAGCAGAATGTTGTTGAAGAGCACCATTAGTAGTTTGCTGGAATTGCAAAGTATTTTGAGCCAACAACTTGACTGTGTCCTCCAATGAACTTGGTTTCGGTTGGAATGATGAACTCGCTTGATTTTGATTTTGATTGTTGCTCCAAGAGAAATTTGGGTGATTCCTCCAACCAGGATTATAAGTGTTCGAAAAGGGATCATTTCTTGGCCTTTGGTTGTAAGAATTCATCATGTGGGCTTGTTCTTGGACAAACTCAGGATAAGCATTACTAGCTGAACACATGTGAGTTGGGTGTCCTTGAACATTGCAAATAGCACAAACTTCAACTTGAGGAGCTTTAGGTACCATATTGAGCACGGAGTCAAGCTTCCTTTGTAAACCAGGAACCTGTAAAGCAAGCTCATTGTTAGGACTAATCTCATAGATACCAGCCTTACCTCTTGTATCTTTGTGTTGAGCATTGGATCCCAACATCTCAAATATGTCATATGACTCTTGAGCATTCTTTTTCTTTAAAGCTCCACCTGCAACATTATTAACAGTAGATTGACAAGTTTCGGTTAGTCCGTCATAAAAAATTTGCATTTGCAAGTATAGAGGTAACCCATGATGTGGACATTGCATTAGAGTTCCTTTGAAACGCTCCCAGCATTCGTTGAATGGTTCTCCATCATGTTGTGAGAAGTTGAAAATCTTGGACCTCAAGGTGGCTGTCTTTTGGGCAGAGAAAAACTTCTCCAAGAACTTCTTAGCAACAACATCCCAAGTGGTTAGTGATCCAGGGGCTAACGACATCAACCAAGTCTTTGCTCTATCCTTCAAAGTGTAAGGGAAGACCCTCATCCTCATATTTGCTTCAGATACATCCTTCAAAGGCAAAGTACAAACAACAGTATAAAATTCTTTAATGTGAGCCAAAGGATCTTCGTTAGGTAAACCATAAAAAGAAGGAAGCATTTGAAAGTGAGAAGATTTAAGCTCATAGTTTCTAGCTTCTCTGGACAGCAAGATGCATGAAGGTGAATTTGGTATGATTGGTTGAGCAAGATCCTCCAAAGCAAGTTGGTCATTAGCTGCCATCTTTTCTTCTTCCTCTTCTTCTTCTTGATCTGAGTTAAAGATGTTGAACAAAGAGTATTCTTCTGAGCTTGCTGAATTGGAGGTTTCAGCTTCTAAGGGATTGAGAATAGAT
>CM031921.1:383016-390199 GCA_018703695.1 Prunus fruticosa | reverse complement strand
GACGGGAGTGTCTGTACGAGTGATGTACGCAGAGTCCTCAGATCGATATGGGACTGGGAGGGTTCCGGAAAAAAAGTTAAAGTTTCCGGATCCTCGATGCAGAGTGCGCAGATGTCTGGTGCCTGGGGGTTTCCAAGGCCTCGAACAGTGACAAAGTCCCGGATCTGCGGGAGTATCTGTACGAGTGACGTACGCAGAGTCCCCAGATCGATATGGGACTGGGGGGGGGGGGGGGGATCGCGGAAAAAAGTTAAAGTTTCCGCGGCCCGACTTGCAGAGCGCGCAGTGCTCGGAAGCCTAGGGGTTTCCCGAGGCCTCACACAGAGGCAAAGTCTCGGATCTTCGGGAGTGTCTGTACGAGTAATGTACGCAGAGTCCCCAGATCGATATGGGACTGGGGGGGTTCCGGAAAAAAAGTTTAAGTTTCTGGAGCCCGACTTGCAGAGCACGAAGTGCCCGGAAGCCTTTGGGGTTTCCAAGGCCTCGAACAGCGTTAAAGTCCTGGATCTGCGGGAATGTCTGAACGAGTGATGTACGCAGAGTCCTCAGATCGATATGGGACTGGGGGGTTCCAGAAAAAAAATTAAAGTTCCTGAAGCCCGGTGCCGAGCACGCAGAAACGCGAGCTTTGCGGTCCAGATTCGGCCAGCGGGTGAGCCTCGACGGGGACCGGGCACGCAGGTCACGAACCTCGACCATTTTATGACGTTCCGGTCACTGCCGAAATCCGGAATTCAGGAGAGGGTCTGTATCCGTGATGTACGCAGTGCCGAACGCATATGTAAGGAGAGCACCGTCTCGAGTCCCCAGCCCGGGGACTCGATCGAAGGCGGGAGCGAGAGCGGGCCGGTTGCCCTAACGGAGTGTCTCCTTCTCCGGTGTCCGCATTCACGTGCGGTCGAGCAGCCGAGCCCACGCAAAAATCTGAGCAGGTTCGCCAGAAACTTGGTCTCGACCAATTTATGACGTTCCGGACACTGCCGAAATCCGGAATTCAGGGGAGGGTCTGTATCCGTGATATACGCAGTGCCGAACGCATATGTAAGGAGAGCACCGTCTCGAGTCCCCAGCCCGGGGACTCGATCGAAAGGCGGGAGCGAGAGCGGGCCGGTTGCCCTAACGGAGTGTCTCCTTCTCCGGTGTCCGCATTCACGTGCGGTCGAGCAGCCGAGCCCACGCAAAAATCTGAGCAGGTACGCCAGAAACTTGGTCTTGACCAATTTATGACGTTCCGGTCACTGCCGAAATCCGGAATTCAGGAGAGGGTCTGTATCCGTGATATACGCAGTGCCGAACGCATATGTAAGGAGAGCACCCGTCTCGAGTCCCCAGCCCGGGGACTCGATCGAAAGGCGGGAGCGAGAGCGGGCCGGTTGCCCTAACGGAGTGTCTCCTTCTCCGGTGTCCGCATTCACGTGCGGTCGAGCAGCCGAGCCCACGCAAAAATCTGAGCAGGTACGCCAGAAACTTGGTCTTGACCAATTTATGACGTTCCGGTCACTGCCGAAATCCGGAATTCAGGAGAGGGTCTGTATCCGTGATGTACGCAGTGCCGAACGCATTATTAGAGGAGAGTGTCGTCCGGGTCCTAGCAGGGCTCGGGGAGTGAGAACGGCACGTGGATTTTCGTTTCCGCCTCGGCCATACACCCTTTCAAGAGCGGGTCCCTATGCCGAGATGTATCGAAAATTTTGGGTTTGAGTCGCTTCCCAGACAAAAGAGTCGACCTCGAGCGGGGCGGATACAAGAGCATTGACTCCGTACCCCCAGCGATCCACCAGTTCGGCGGGGAGGCTTGAGTGCCCCCTACAGGATCGCGTGCTCGTGGAAGCTGTGGACTAGAGATTTCAGTACGATCCTAGGCTCACGCTTCGCGCCGACCCCAGGAAACGAGTGCGTCAGAGAGCTTTGATGATGGGGCACCGGGGCTGGCGGCCCGGTCGCTCCGGCGCACGTTCGTCGCAAAATTTCCCGCTCCCACAGCACGTCCGCGGCCCTCTGTCGCCCTAGGCACGGTCATATGCGGACACCAGATCGCAAAAAATTAACGTCCCGCAGCGGACTTCATTGACTCTCTTCTTTCCGTGCGAAAGTAAGACAATTCACGCTGAAAAAGCAAAGACGATCGGTAATCTACCGAAGAGTGGAAGGAGGAGTTTGAAGCTGAAGGAAAGGCGGACCCGTCGAGGCCCCTTCGAAATGAAAAACGCCGTGACATTTCTCGCCCGAGTGCACGGAGCCGGTAGACGGAAAAAGGGAGGTGCGAGCCTTAAGAGCGGCGCGCGTACGTACGGGGTGTCGCTACGAGTCAGTTCGCGTCAAGCTTGAGCGACCAGACACCCCCCAAAAAAAACGAACGCCGCTTTTCTCGTGCTCGCATCGTCCGTCGCAAAGGGAACGGCTCCCCAAAAGGCAACCGGGCGGGTGTGGAACGCGCAAAAAGTTTGCTAAAAAGTCTGGACCCAGGAGGGCTCTGCCCTCGGGTCGCTAAACAGACGCATGAAGCCGAATATTCGGTGGATAACAGCTACCTGGTTGATCCTGCCAGTAGTCATATGCTTGTCTCAAAGATTAAGCCATGCATGTCTAAGTGCAAGCCAAATTAAGGTGAAACCGCGAAAGGCTCATTATATCAGTTATGGTTCAATAGATCGTACTCAGTTACATGGATAACTGCGGAAATACTGGAGCTAATACATGCCAACAGAGTCCCGACCGGTGACGGAAGGGACGCTTTTATTAGATCAAAACCAATCGGTCGTTTCGGCGATCGTGCAGTCTTGGTGACTCTGAATAACTTTGGGCTGATCGCACGGCCTCCGTGCCGGCGACGCATCTTTCAAATGTCTGCCTTATCAACTGTCGATGGTAGGTTCTGCGCCTACCATGGTTGTAACGGGTAACGGGGAATCAGGGTTCGATTCCGGAGAGGGAGCCTGAGAAACGGCTACCACATCCAAGGAAGGCAGCAGGCGCGCAAATTACCCACTCCCGGCTCGGGGAGGTAGTGACGAAAGATAACGATACGGGACTCATCCGAGGCCCCGTAATCGGAATGACTACACTTTAAATCCTTTAAGGAGTATCAATGAGAGGGCAAGTCTGGTGCCAGCAGCCGCGGTAATTCCAGCTCTCATAGCGTATATTAAAGTTGTTGCGGTTAAAAAGCTCGTAGTTGGATCTGTGTCCCGCACCGTCGGTACGCCGCCCGTCGGTGCTAACTGGCGTGCTGCGGGACGTCCTGCCGGTGGCGCGTCTAGCTGGTGGTGCTTT
Organism: Prunus fruticosa; assembly: GCA_018703695.1. Taxonomy (NCBI): domain Eukaryota; kingdom Viridiplantae; phylum Streptophyta; class Magnoliopsida; order Rosales; family Rosaceae; genus Prunus; species Prunus fruticosa. Next base: position 386,926 of record CM031921.1, on the reverse strand, counting down.
CGGGCGCCATCGGGCGGCGCCGATTCAATCCCGCTGCGGTGCTCTTTACTGAGTGTCGAGGTGGGCCGGCACGTTTACTTTGAACAAATTAGAGTGCTCAAAGCAGGCTGGATACGCCTGGATAATTTTGCATGGAATAATGGAATAGGACCTCGGTTCTATTTTGTTGGTTTTCGGAGCCAGAGGTAATGATTAATGGAGACAGGCGGGGGCATTCGTACTGCGACGTTAGAGGTGAAATTCTTGGATCGTCGCATGACGAACCGAAGCGAAAGCATTTGCCAAGGATGTTCTCGTTGATCAAGAACGAAAGCGGGAGGTTTGAAGGCGATCAGATACCGCCCTAATTCCCGCCGTAAATAATGTCTGCTAGCGATCCGCCAACGTTCCATTGATGACTTGGTGGGCAGCTTCCGGGAAACCAAAGCTTTTGGATTCCGGGGGAAGTATGGTTGCAAAGCTGAAACTTAAAGGAATTGACGGAAGGGCACCACCAGGAGTGGAGCCTGCGGCTTAATTTGACTCAACACGGGAAACCTCACCAGGCCCGGACACTGGAAGGATTGACAGATTGAGAGCTCTTTCTTGATTCAGTGGGTGGTGGTGCATGGCCGTTCTTAGTTGGTGGAGCGATTTGTCTGGTTAATTCCGATAACGAACGAGACTCTAGCCTGCTAACTAGTCGTCTCCGGCATCCATAATGCTGCCGGCGAACACATATCTTCTTAGAGGGACAGGCGGCTTCTAGCCGCACGAGATTGAGCAATAACAGGTCTGTGATGCCCTTAGATGTTCTGGGCCGCACGCGCGCTACAATGAAGGTATCAGCGTGTCTTCCCTGGCCGAAAGGTCCGGGTAACCCGCTGAACCACCTTCGTGCTTGGGATTGGGGCTTGAAATTGTTCCCCATGAACGAGGAATTCCCAGTAAAGGCGTGTCATTAGCACGCCTTGATTACGTCCCTGCCCTTTGTACACACCGCCCGTCGCTACTACCGATTGAATGATTTAGTGAGGTCTTTGGACCGGTGCGCGGCAGTCTCTCGAGAGTGCCGATGTCGCTGGAAAGATGACCGAACTTGATTATTTAGAGGAAGTAAAAGTCGTAACAAGGTTTCCGTAGGTGAACCTGCGGAAGGATCATTACCGTATTCTAGCAAACATGCTGAGTACTATGAAGGAGAATGATGATGATGGAGTCCCTCGCGGCTGCCTGAGGGATACGCGGGTCAGGCCAGACGGTCGCCGCTCCCGAGGCCGTGCACAGGGCGAAACGCAAAAGACATTCTGGTCCCGTTCGCGGGCCGAGAATACAAACTCTGTGCAAAACGTACGACCAAAAAGTTTGACCGCACGCGCCGTAGAAGCGCTCGCCTCTTGGCTTGCAGTTCCGGCGGAATCAAAGACTTATCGTGCGGGCGTACGAGAGATGGAACCCCGTAAGAAAGGGATCCAGAGGAAGCGAACGGTATCGGATACGCGCCCCCTTCACGCCGCAAAAAAAGTTGGGAAGAATGACACGCCGAGAGGATTCACAAGTGTCTTCTTTCTTCCCTGGCTGGAGCGAATGGGCGCAACCGATGGTCAAGGCGAGGTCCGCCGAGAAATTTGTTGAGGAATACCGTGGGAGAGGAGCGAACGTCTCCTCACACGGGTCGCCTCACATTTGTTTTTTCGGCTCTGGACCTTTTATATACGCGCCGTCGCGACTCGTACGTTTAAAAACCGTATTGCCGTTTCATGCCAACGTCTCGATCACTCTCCATCTCCGTAAGAGCGTTGAAGGAGATGAGAGAGAGGACGACGACGATGGGACGGTCCAATCGGTCGGAGATATTCGGAAGTTCCAAAAGAGGGAACGGAAGAGACACTCCTCCCGTCTTGCGAAACCTAAGCAAAAACGATGCTTCTGACCGAATCCGTTGGGTTCTTCGCCTCGCGCGGAGACGAAAACGATCGGCGAGCAAAATGTAAAAATACAAACCACTTCAGTGGATCCCTTGGCTCGTGGGTCGATGAAGAACGCAGCTAATTGCGCGTTGACATGTGAACTGCAGGACACATGAACATCGACATTTCGAACGCACATTGCGGCCCTGGGACTTGTTCCCGGGCCACACCTGACTGAGGGTCGGACGACCAAAAATTATACCAGACTGTCTCACGCGGGCGGGCGCCTCCTCCGGTTCGTCCCGGGAGTGTGGTCGGCGCGCTGTGAGCGATCTTGGGAGCTTCGGGTAACCCAGGTTCTCCTGGGCCTCGTCTCCTTAAATGCCGTACGTGGGGTGTTATTGATTTAACATTGCTCCGGCTCTTTGTGTCGTCTCGGACAGGCCTAAGAAAATATACGATTTTCCTGGCTATACCCGTGAATTCCATGCGCTGTACGCTACATGGGCTGAGAACCTTCGAGTAACGGACCCGTTAAATACTACCCGTATCTCCTTGATGTAACATTCTAAGGGGTCGGGTGTGGTCCGCTGAAAGATAACCCTCAAACGCCCGTACAGTCCGCTCACTCACGGGGTCAACGCTGGAAATATCGTTTTAGCGTCCTGGCCCGATTCGATGCGCGCGTTGGAAAGAAAGTCGGTAAAACGACCGTTTCCTTCGCCTCTTCGACCTCAGTTCAGGTGAGATTACCCCCTGAATTTAAGCATATTACTAAGGGGAGGAAAAGAAACTAACCAGGATTCCCTCAGTAGCGGCGAGCGAACAGGGAGAAGCCCAGCGCTGAATCCCCCGGGCCTGGCTCGGCGGGAAATGTAGCGTTAGGGAGGGTTCATTAACCCGGATTCTCGCGACTCGTTCAAGTCCAACTTGAATGGGGCCACAAAGAGGGTGACAGGCCCGTAGAGCAGTCGCGGGGTTCGGGTGAGCCTCTCCTCAGAGTCGGTTTGCTTGAGAGTGCAGACCTAAGTGGGTGGTAAACTCCATCTAAGGCTAAATACGACCACGAGACCGATAGCACACAAGTACCGTGAGGGAAAGGTGAAAAGAACTTTGAAGAGAGAGTTCAAGAGTACGTGAAACTGAAGTGGTGTAAACGGACGAGACTGGAAAGTCCGAATGGGGGCATTCATGTTCGTCCGGGGCGGTCGCCCCTTGGGTTCAGATGGTGCGGTCGGCTCGGGGTCCCTCTGTGGACCCTGGGATTCGTTCCGTATCCACTCGTCCCTCGGGGTTCGTTTCCGTTCCGGCGAGCTGCACTTGTTTCCTAGTAGGACGTCGCGACCCGTTGGGGTTTTCGTCGGTCTGTGGCCCGTGGTGGAGCCCGATCCCGGGCGTGGCTCTTGTGGCCGCGTCGCGGTGTTCGGACCCGCGGTGACCTGGCCGGCACCCGACGGTAGCAAAGATTTTGGGCGAGGGACCGCACACTGTTGCGTTTGATGCTCTTCGCGGGGCTATCACTCGAACAGGTCCGCACCCGGTCAGCGGCGCTACTGCTTTCGGTACTCGTCCGACCCGTCTTGAAACACGGACCAAGGAGTCTAACATGTACGCGAGTCATTGGGCTCACGAAACCTAAAGGCGAAATGAAAGTGAAGGCCGTGCACTTGTGCTAGTGCCGAGGGAGGATGGTCGGTCCTGAGTGGCCGACCCGCACTCCCGGGGCGTCTCGATCTCTTTGAGATGTGGCGCACCCAGAGCGTACACGTTGGGACCCGAAAGATGGTGAACTATGCCTGGCCAGGACGAAGTCAGGGGAAACCCTGATGGAGGTCCGTAGCGATTCTGACGTGCAAATCGATCGTCGGAGCTGGGTATAGGGGCGAAAGACTAATCGAACCATCTAGTAGCTGGTTCCCTCCGAAGTTTCCCTCAGGATAGCTGGCGCTCATTCCGGACGTGAGACGAGTCTCATCCGGTAAAGCGAATGATTAGAGGCCTTGGGGCCGAAACGACCTCAA
>CM031921.1:375516-378016 GCA_018703695.1 Prunus fruticosa | reverse complement strand
CTCAAAGGTTGGGGCATAACCGAGCCCCGCTGGACGTGCAGCGCGACCTAAGCGTCCCCGCCCTGGGAGAGCCACTGCGCCGATACCAGACTACCGCCCCGCAAGTCCGGTGGCGATCGCGCCGACGGGGACGGCGTCAGGGCCGGTTCCCGTAGAGCATACGGTCCCCGCTTGGTGTCCTCCAGGTTCTCGGCCTATTTCGGGCGAACGGCGCGTCCTAGCGCAAATGATCCCGAGACCGAAGTTGTAGCGCTCGACGAGCCTCGCATTCTATCAGCGGCGCGACGTTAACACTCTGAAGGTGACGGAGATAGGGGCCTCCTTGTAGGCGGACACGTAGAGCTGTCTAGAGGCCGAACGCGCGCCCCGGTAGAGAAAGTCACTTCGACAAAGTTGTAGGGCTCGTCGACATGAAGAGGAATACGAGTTTGCACGGTAAAGATGCGCACCGTTCGGCCGGACTTCCCTCTCAAAGTTTCGGAGACAGTCGCGCCCTGCTTGTCGTGCAGCGCGATCCGAGCGTCCCCGTGCCGGCAGAGCGCCTGCCCCGAAGCCGGACCACCGTCCCCTTGGGTTCGGTAGCTCCCGCGAGACGGCTGACGGCGTCTGGACCGGTTTCCGTAGAGCCCACGGTCTCCCCTTGGTGTGCTCCAGGTTCGGGGCCTACTACGGGCGAACGGCGCGTCGGAGCGCAAACGACCCCGAAACCAAAGTTGTAGAGCTCGACGATCCGCGCAATCTATCAGCGGCGCGTCGTTAACACCCTTAAGGTGAGCGAGATAGGGGCCTTCATGTAGGCGAACAGGTTTTTCGTCCGTAGCGGCCGAACGCGCGCTCGGAGAGCAAAAGTCACAACGACAAAGTTGTAGGGCTCGTCGAGCTGCGTCGGGCACCAAATTTTCAGAGTCGTGGCGGCGGCGCTTCATGACGGCCTTCCCCGTCGAAATTTTTTTTGTTCGCGCTCTCAGTCCCGAGCGCGCGCCCGGAGAGGGAAGTTCACTTCGACAAAGTTGTAGCCCTCGGTGGGCTCTACGCGCCCGCCGAGTTTCGCGCGGATCGACACGGCCGCCGCCGTTAAAATCGCGATTGAAAAATCAGGGTACCACGTTTGGCACTCCTTGTAGGCGGGGAGGAGGACCTCACGCGCGTCGACTCGTGGGGCGGTGCGGAGCGTCCGCCCGAGTCCCGCGGAGCGACCTAGGTCACCCCCGGACGCGCCGGAGTCGTGTTCGTACACCGACACGCACTACTTGGTGTCGACCGGGAGCGACGGCGCCCGGGCCGGGTCGGCCGACACCCGAGGAGGCAACCCCGGGCACTCGAGCACAAGTTCGGTCGGGCGGGGTCCTGCCCCCCACCGCAGATTTTTCCGGCCGACCCCCTTTGCGTAGCCGAGGATCCGGGCAAATGACCGTTTCTGCGGGAGGGTCTGTATCCGTGATGTACGCAGTGCCGAACGCATATATAGGGGGAGGTCGGTCCCCGGGGTGCGATCCCAAAAAATTTTACAAGTCCCGCGCCGACTCCGCGGAGACGAGGAATTGACGGGAGGCGAGCCGGCGGGCCCCGAGGACTGGGACTCGGGCCGGGCTCGAGCGGACGGAAAATTTTCTAAGTCCACGGATCCTCGATGAGTGGGCCGATCCTCGATGGATCCTCGATGCTGCCCGGATCCTCGATGAGTGGGCCGATCCTCGATGGATCCTCGATGCCGAGCACGCAGCATATGGGGAGTTGACGGGAGGCCAGGCGGCGGGCCCCGAGGGCACGGACTCGGGCCGGGCTCGAGCGGACGGAAAATTTTCCAAGTCCCCGGTCCCCCACCCCGAGCACGGGGAGTGCGGACGAGGACTAATTTCTGATGGCACGAACAGTGCCAAACTGCCGAATCGGCGGAAGTGTCTGTACGAGTGATGTACGCAGAGTCCCCAGATCGATATGGGACTGGGGGGGTTGAGGAAAAAAGTTAAAGTTTCCGGATCCTCGATGCGGAGCACGCAGTGCTCGGAAGCCTAGGGGTTTCCGAGGCCTCGAACAGCGGCAAACTCCCGAATTGGCGGGAGTGACTGTACGAGTGATGTACGCAGAGTCCCCAGATCGATATGAGACTGGAGGGGTTGAGGAAAAAAGTTAAAGTTTCCGGATCCTCGATGCGGAGCACGCGGATCTTTCGGCCGACCCCATTCCCGTAGCCGAGGATCGCGGCAAATGACCGTTTCTGCGGGAGGGTCTGTATCCGTGATGTACGCAGTGCCGAACGCATATATAGGGGGAGGTCGGTCCCCGGGGTGCGATCCCAAAAAAATTTTACAAGTCCCGCGCCGACTCCGCGGAGACGAGGAATTGACGGGAGGCGAGCCGGTGGGCCCCGAGGACTGGAACTCGGGCCGGGCTCAGGGGACTGAAAAATTTTCAAAGTCCCGAGTCCCGCTCCCGAGCACGGGAAGCGCGGACGAGGAAGATTTTCTGATGGAACGAACAGTGCCAAACTTCCGAAAAA
>CM031921.1:102500-375416 GCA_018703695.1 Prunus fruticosa | reverse complement strand
TCATTTGACATGTAGACAAATACTCCATATGAGAACTACAATTATTCGTTAGATGTTTTCTCATCACTAATGAGCACCCACATACTTGACAATTAGTGTCAACTACACAAATAGTTTGAGACTAACCATCCTCCCAATTGAGCATACATAATATGCGTGAATCTTGACGGTTTATCAATGCCCATTTGATAACCTATGATTAGGAACATTTTGGGATACTACAGTTAGAGATTAATGTCTCATGAATCTAATCTTCTTTAGATTACTTTATCTCTTATTTAACATACCCTACATTTGTTTCTTTAGACGATGTAAAAGATAACAAATAAGTTTGCCCTTTATATATCATATACGAAAATGTATTCTAAGGAGATTACATCAAATGTATTGGCTCTCTTAGGCACATTTCTAACAAATATAGCACTTCTTTTAGCGTCGTTAAGAATGGCATCCCGATAAAAGCCGTCATTTTCACCGTAAGATTACCATCCTTGACGCGACTTGTTTGTTGTTCTTATGGCTATCAAACGAATAGTCATGCCTGATGAGATTGCCCAGTGATTCGCCCCGTATGGGAGCCTTCCGGAACTGCCGATTCTCTGGTTTGACTTTGGACAACACCGCTACCACTTGGCTATTGGGGCGGCATGGGATTTAATCCCACGTCTAGGAATTTGTTATGATGTTGTGGCTATTGTGGAATGATTTGAATGCTTGGGCTTTTGGTTCCCTACCTTATGTTTGCCAAGATCTCCTTTTTTGTGCAAGTAACTATGTTGCGGAATATTATCAATTGCAGTCTTACTACTTCATAGGTGTATTTCTTTGCCCATTTTGGACTACATTGGCGTCTCTCCTAGGTCTGTGATTTTTAAGCTCAATGTCGATGGTGCTTTGTGATTTGCGGGATGGTCTTGGAGGGGTAGGTCAGATTGTTTGGGACTTACAAGGTGTTCTCTGGGGTAGTGGCAATTAGGGCACCTAGTCTTTTGTTGGGCCACCGAGTTTACGCTCTCAAAGTGGGTCTCTCTTTTCCTTACATCCAGTCGCTTCTCCCTTGGTAGTTGAATCTGACTCCCTGGCTGGGATGCAGTTGCTATAAAGAAGGAAGAATGTTTAGCTCCTAGGGAGTGCTTGTGACTGAAAATTCGACGTCTTCTTCCTAGCGTTATCCTCTTGTGTTCAATTTGTCCCCCGTACTGCCGACACTATGGGTCATCGTATTACACGTTATAGTCTTCGAGCGTGAGAGAGCTTAGTTATTGGTTGGATGATGGACCTCCTTGGCTCCTAGATGGCCGTTAGGGAGGATTGGTCTTGTTTTGTCTAACTTTGTAATAAGGGTGTTGACTCTTCTGCGTTAGTCATTAGCATGGGTGGTGCTTTTTCCTACCCCGGGGTTTTATCCCTTGTGGTTTCTCCCGGGAAGGTTTTAACGAGGCCACTACTAACATGCTTGTTCTTACCATGTAATGTTTTTTTTGGGCGTTGAATGCAATATCATTTTCTCTTAAAAAAAAAAAAAGAAGTCTACTTTAGCATGACATATTATACAAAAACTCATATAGAACCAATTAAAAAAATGACAAGTGGTTACTTTTGGGTTTTTCTCCATAAGGGTTTTTATATAATATGTCATGTTAGAATGGACCTATTTGTGCAAAGCCCTAATTTTTAAGTGAGGCTAATGTAAACATCATTCCCAAGGTTTCCATCATTCACAGTGAGGATGTTCTCATTTTTCTTACATCTAAATGTCCTCATTTTTCTTATATCTAAATGTCCTCTTATAACATAATTATATATAGAGAGATTTCAACAATTTTAGGTATTATCATCTTCTCCAAAAAATCACTTCACTCAAAAGTTATTTGACCAATCAATTATGTGGCATACACCATGTCACTAATACTAAGTTAATAAAATGGTGACATGTGGTTAGGTATTTCATTTAGTAGAGAAATTATAAAAATCAATAATGTTTAATTTAACAAAAAGTCACCACCGCATAGTGTATCCCACCACTGCCTACATTACCGTTGTTGCGCCACCTGCCACACCACCATGGTGCCTAGCTTTCGATCATCTTGGCTTTCCACATTAATTAGAAGCCTAAGGCCATGAGAGCGGATCTTTAAAGAGTTGTAATCTAAAAATAAGATAAACTCCTCCCACTTGAGAACTCTTGGAAAATTTATTTTTTGCGTGTAACATTTAATCTCAAAATTCAATACTATATCATTCATAAACCAACCAAATAACCTTCAGTTTCAAATTTTCTTATCGGATGGAGCACCCGAATATTCAAAATGTAAGGATCTTGATAGGCATATTGATGTAGAACAACTAGCATAGGTGATCGAGGAAGAAGTGCAGTGACGTGTAGGCAAGGGCAAATCAAGTACGTTGATGCTTAGTTTTCGCACCACCAATCAGAGTGCATGTAAACCCTTTAGTCAATCCTTCCTCAATGGCGCTCTTCTAGGCTCTAAAGAGCACACTTCTGTAAATCTTCTTTTCCTTGCGCTTGGTGTAGCGAGGTGCGGCCGTATGTGATCTGAATCCCCTGAAAAAAAGGAGACAAGCAGGGATCATTGAAGAGGTGGTGATGGGGCCACCAACCACTCTCCGATGGCTAAGTCAGATTCTTTCCCAAAGGAGGATTAAAAGTACTGTACTCAAATATGGAGGGATTTCAACTTACCTATCTAGGTGAAAAGTACTCCTTTTTATATTGGGAGTGAATGACCTTTTTCCATCCTTTTCCGAATAGGAGTATTAGGCTTCTGATGACATGGCATCTTCAGATTGGATGGCTGATGGGATTCCTGAGAGTGTTTATGTCCTCTTTGGATCATTGCGCACTTAGAGAGACATGCAATGGGCCTCGCTTCTGACATTTAGGGTTGTTATCTCTATTTTCAAATTAAAAAACTTTGAGGTTTCTCAATTCTTTTGTGGATACCTGAGCTTGACCCAAATGGTACGCACTCTTATTGGGAGCACATTCAGTTGCATGTTTCAATTATGTTAATGAGTTCTTTTTAATGTATGTTACTTAAATCTTAGAGCATCTCTGATCGGTGCATATTTATATATCATTTTGTACCCTTCTAACTTATGATTTAGTTATGTTTTGAGTTAAACTTGTGCTTTTAACTTTTTTGTGTATGTTTCAGTGTTATAAGCTTAGGACTCACTAATTGCATTTTGGAGACAAATTAGCTCAAAACGGTGTCTGCAGATCAGTCAACTTCACGGATTGGACTGTACTTGCTCAAGAAGAACCAGATAATGAGCCATACATCATTGGAAAGCTACAGAAGTCTATTTTCTGTAGAATTTACGGTTCATGATTCCTAGTCTTTCTGAGAACGTTATACATGTTTTGGCAACCGAAGGTCAAATTCGGCAGCATCTGCGTTACTGGGCCAAAAATCACATTTGAAGGCCTTCCCGATTTTTCCTTGAGTTGGGCTGCATATGCTTGGAAAGATAAGACAAAGAGCTTCCAAGATCCATATTTTTCCCAGATTTTTCAGGATAGAGCCACAAGCCCAAAACGAGCCCACAAGCTGGCTGCAATGCATTGTCATGCATGACATATGCATGATGATGTGTTGTTGATTGTGGGAAAGTTTGGTGAAGCATATTCAATACCTATTAATTGAGTGGAATTTTGCAGCAGCAAAATGTGCCAAAAGATGATGAAGTGGGAGTTGCAACACTAAGCCTAAAGACAAGAGGAATTGTTTTCAAATGCAATAGTGTGTTAGGTGAATTAAGTGTTGTAAGTTGGTGAAGTGAGTGTGGTAGGTAAACCTATTGTATAATTCGGATTTTCACTTCCCCTAGGCCTATAAAATGGGAAGTTCTCTAAGCTTGTAATCACACCCCAAGGGGGAGCTCTCAAACACTTCTCTAGAGCTCCCTTCCCTTCTCTCCCTCAAATTCTCTTAGTTTCCCTTTGTAGTTCTCAATTGTTGTAACAAGATCTTTATACTAATTCTCAAACACTTTTCATTTTCCTTTCACTAAATCTCAAACACTTACTTCTCTCCCCTTTCTAAATTTCTTCAAACACTTTTCCCATTCCTTCATCAAATTCTCAAAGTTCTCAAACACATTTCCCCTCTCTTCCAAAATCCACAAAGCTCTCAAACACCACTTTCCTTCTCTTCCAAAAGTCTCCATGTCAAACACTTCACAAACGTCTTTCTCTCCCTTTCCTAAGTTCTCAAATTCTCCAAGTTCACAAACATCCTCCAAGTTCTCAACCAATCTCTTCCAAATTCTCAAAGTTCTCAAACACATTCCCTTCCAAAATCCTCAACCTTCCCAAACACTTTCCTTTCTCTCCAAAATTTTCAATGTTCTCAAATGTTGTTTCTTTTGTTTTAATTTCTATTTTGTGTAGGAAAACTGAGCAGGATTATTCAATCACCAATCCCTGTGGAATCGACCTCGCACTTACATATGTTATATTACCGAACGGCTCGTGCACTTGCGAGTATCACAAGTTGAGGATCCAGCTTAATCCATTTTGGTGCAGCTAAATCTACACAACAATCTCCAACCGATATGTCAAAAGTGCCACATAGACATTTAACGGCTAGAAATAACATCTCACATCACTCCAACCGGAATTGGCAGGAACCACCCAAATTCTTTGAAATCCAGGGACGAATCCCATCATAATTTTCGACATCATCCCGACGCCGAGCCCACTTACTAAAGAACGAGACTTTCTACCGAAATTTTGCAGAAGTCTCCCCCTAAAAGTTGGACTTTTCCAAATTCTCAACCTATTAAAACACAATTAATATCCACAAATGGCAGCATGCACAAGTTAACCTTCTAAGACAGTTTACAAACTAGGCCACTAGCCGTCGATAATTTCAAAAAGAACCGCATTTAACAACACTCACTTAGGGCTAGTTTGACATTCCTGTTTTTTAAAAAAATTGCTTTCTCTTGCTGCGAAATAATCAACTGTGAAAAAAAGCTATTAGGCGTTTGGTAACTGTTTTTGAAAAACTGCCTGAGTAGTCAAAGTGTTTGGTAAATTTTTATCAAAAGTGCTTTTAGTGTGTATAATGACCAAAAAGGACATGATGATAAAACTGTTTGTTATTTTCTTCATTCTTTTTCTACTTTAAAAAAATAAACCAACTTCACTATATAAATTTTTTTCTTTTTTTAATTCACACTTTTTTATCAAAAAATTTAATTTTAAATTAGCATACATATTTTACCATAAATTATATATTACTATCGTAACAAAAGTAGTTCTAAATATTGTTATATTAATAATAACAATGTCTTTTGAGGGCTTCGAACATAACAAATATACAAAATTGTTCAATTTAAAATGCCCCAATAGATTATTGCAATACAAAAGAAGCTAATTAGATGCATTCATTAAACTTGTAGCAACGCTATTTCCAATGCATTCATTAGCTTCTTTTTTTGGTTTCCAATGGTTTCTACAACAATTTTAACTAAAAAAACAACCATAATGCTTTGTGAACAATAAATTCAAGTCCAAATATGCTATTGCCCACACCATACATATATATACTCAAAAATTGTTTCTTTCATAAAACTTGAAGATTCAATAGTAATTACACAGTTTACCAATCTTGATTACAACTATATCCATACAAAATACCATATCCATAAAATTAAACTATAATTAGAAATAGAGGAGCTACATGTGACTCATAAATGCTGCCCATTCTCATCATCATCATCATCTTCTTCTTCTTCTTCTTCTTCTTCTGTACTTTGCCTTTCACAAATGGACAAGACCAGATGGTAACGTGCACGACATGGTCCACATATAGATAAATTTTGGGTTCATTTAGAACATAAAAGAGTTTTTACACAGAATACAAAGTTAGTTAAGTAGTGAATGAAGTAAAACTATTCTGTACAATTATAGCTGATGCAGTGCAAAAAGAATATATGTCTAATAACTTAAATAACAATAAAGAGAAACAAAAACCTCATGAAAAATGCTAGAGTATAAGTTACATAACTGAATCGATGGATAGAGAGACTCCAGGGCAGCGAAAACAGCAACAAAAATTGTCAAAACGGTAGCAAGACCATGTTGGAATCAAGGCCAAAGATCATATTCCTGTGTATCTTCGTCCATTCTGAATTATGCTCGTATTCAAATACTGTAACTCTATTTCAAGTTCACCCCAAAAAATTTGTGTAAGGCCAGTACATAGGACTTCATAAAGGTGCGATTAAAAATATTGCCCCTTAATTGATAAACAGAACCAAGATACCCAACAGGAACACCAAAACTATATACCAACCACACCTACATAATATGGACAGAAAAACCTAATGTTCTGATCTTTAACCACACCAATGACATTCATTAGGAAAATACAAAAGATGGGTACCTTCATTTCTAACATTTAAGCTAAAATTCACTCCCGCTAATCACAAATTTGAAAAGATAGCAAGAAAATTGGCTAAACAAATGTTACGGGCAAGACTTTGAGCAAGAATCTTCCAACACAATAATAAGGAAGAAGTTGAAACCATGACCCAATAAAAAATCTTCTAACACAATAATAAGGAAGAACTTGAAACTATGACCACTAAAAAATAAAAGCTTTATTTACCAAAAATCTTCCAACACAACAATGGACGACAACTAGATGGAAAAGCAGTTCAAAGAAGAAGATCTTTTTTTTTTTTCATTCTTGAGAAAAGAAGCCCGCAGATCTTGGAGCTAATGGCTATCAAGGAATCACCACAGTCAATGCAAATCATGCAGATCAATGCCTCATCTCCCAGGAATCTTGCCACTCTTGTCTTGTAACTAAAAGAGAACTAAAACTAAAGTCCAAAGGAATTATGTTTGAGCTTGAAGACAACAAGGTTAGGACAATGGAAAAATCAACACGGGACTTGACTTGGGGACTTGGGTTGCAATTATATATATATAGATGTATGTATATAAAGAACTAGATTGGCCTAGTGGGTTTTGTTCTTGAGATTTTGGAACTGTACCAAACTATACAATGAGCTATGAACAATGATGGTTGGGTAATCTAGAGAAAAAAGGCATCTAGCACAGACATGTTTCAAGAGAAGTGAAACGGAGGCAGAAGATCTGACCCAAACGCCAATTGAAAACCCCAGACTGTTAAGCTCATAATTTCATACATATACATGCCCAATTTACTTACTTCTTTTGCTTAGTTTCCTACAATTCTTAGTTTTTACCTCTCTTTGTGTGTTTTGTAGGCCAAGAGAGCAAAAGAGCATAATTCATGCAATTCAAGCATGTTAAGGCCTCATTTGGATGCATGGAATACACTTGAGGCATTTGAAGCATAATGGTGCAAAAACGTGCAAAAAACTCTGGAGCCTGAGTTAGAAGTTCATTTGGACTTATCTTCTTCATCCGAACTTGGATTGGGCAAATACTTGTGTGGTTGGATCAATGACATTCTGAACTTCAACATGGACATCTTAAAGTCATCATTTGATTCAGCCCCAACCTAATTCGTGAGCCCATGGAAATACACATCATGGCGAAGGGAAGATGAGCTCATTGCATGCTTGGTCATGATGAGCTAGGCATGAGCTATTAGTTTCTGAATGGAAGCTTGGTCATGCTGACATGAGGATGAGCTAGGGCTGCTAGTGGGATTTAGTGGAGTAACCATTTCTGATTATCTAATGCAAGTGTGTTAGGTCATTGCCATATTCAATTCAGAATTTCCCACTCCCCTCTCCCTATAAATGCCACTTCCATTCCACATTCAACTCATATCCTGAGATCCATCATTTACACTTCCATTGTACACAAAGAGAGGGAAAGTTGAGAGTCACAAAGGGAAAGAAGGGAGAAGGCAGCAGCTGGGAGGCTTTGGCCTCCTGGCAGCCATGGAGATGAATCTTTTCCATCTCTAGCATGTCGCTCTTTATCTTCTTCTCCTCCCTTTGTCTTTTATTTTCTTCTTGTATTTTCTTTGTTTTACTTTGTTTTTCTGTAATTAGTTGTAATAAACATCTTGCTAGTCTTGTATCATGGTTTGAGTTTATAAAGTTTGATTTCATTCATGAATTCTTCTTCACTATTTTAATGGAGCTGTTTTGCATCCTTTGACTGATCACCTAAGGTTTTATGCATTTTGCTCTTGTTGGAAAGGTTTGGGGATCATCTTCATTCCATCCATTAGCAACTCATGTGATTTGGTTTCTAGGTCTCCTAATGTAAACACCATGCTTGGGGTCCTTGTGATGTTCAATACAATTTGATCCAAACACCATGGACTTATTTGTGAGCATCTTCATGAGTGAATCAATTTGTTTACTTGCTGCCATAACATGATTAGAACAATTATGGTGGATTATAAAACCTCACCATCTTGTCTTAGTTCTTTTCTTTCTTCTTGTTTTGTTTTTCTTGTTCCATTTCTGTTTTGTGTAGGGAAAACTGAGTTGGATCATTCAATCACCAATCCCTGAGGATCCAAGTAATCCATTTTGGTGCAGCTAAATCTACGCAACACATACCAAGCTAGGGAGAAAACAAAACCTTGCCAAAAAGCAACGAGAGACAAACCCAGTGCAAAAAACTCTGTCTCTATCTCTCTGTCTCTATGTCTCTCTGTCTCTCTCTCTCTCTCTCCTCTCTCTCTCTCTCCCGTGTCTTCCCCCTAAAGCCCCAAGAACACAAAGCCCCCAATCTCATAGAAACCAAAAAAAACCTAATTTCATAACATATATAAACCCAAAAATCATAAATGTAATGAAAAGATGGAACTTGATGAATAGCTGATTGTTGTTAGCAATTAACTTTCTTGATTGAGGACTGGAATTTTGAGTAGGGGAGGAAGAAGAAGAAAAGTGAGAAGAGAAGAGAGTGAAGGTCGCGAGATCTATTTTGTGAGAGGGTACAAACGCTTGTCCTTTCGTAAAATGTTTAGGGGCATTATAGGAATAATGAAACTTTCATTAATCAAAAAAACCGGGCTCTTTTTAAGCAGCTTGAAGTTGGGTATTTGGCAACTTTGAGTTTTTGCTTTTTGTGATGGGTGTTTTTAAAATAAGCATGTTTTTTTGGGTTTACCAAACACCCAACTCATGCCAAATTTTTATTAAAGCTGCTTTTTAAAAAATTTAAGCGGGGCCAACGCCACCTTAGTCCAATGGGAAAATGAATATTCATTCAATCAAGACTCATTTTCAATCGAGCTTTAAAACCACCAAGAAGGTCGGCACCAAACTTAACCAAAAACCAATAGAAGTGAGACTAGATCCAAACGACTAAATTAAAGTTCCAGAAATATCTTTAGTTCGCAGCTGCACCTGGGTGGGACCCCAAGCTACCTACGTACTCTTCCTGAGGGATCAAGCCACATGTAGTTCTTCCATCCATATTCACGAACCAGATAGTATACAATCATTTTCAATAGTACAAATAAGTTATATTCTAAAATTACTCTTTTCCCTTTAATTTAAATCACATTATACCAAACATAATTCTTTTTAAATATTCATCTTTCCCCAATATAGTAAAATAATCCATTTCCCCCTCTCTCTTTCTTACCACACGCCGGAAAGTCCAACGCCACACGTAGTAAAGTAGCAGTAGCCTAAGTATATAGATCCTCTATCACACGCCGAATAATTAACGCCACGTGTGATAAGCTAATAACATAACCATACATGTCCACACGCCGAATAATCCAATGCCACGTGCAGCAAGGTAACTAGTATTTCAATCAGCCCACACGCCGGAAGATCCAACGCCACATGTGGCCCAACCAAACCATGTTTCATGTGAGCAAATTGCTTTATCACATGTCGGAAGATTAGACGCCACGTGTGATAAGCTAATAATATAACCATACATGACCACATGCCGGAAGATCCAACGCCACGTATGGGTACAACAACCAAAGAAAGGTTCGTCACATGGTATAATTCCATATTCACACAACCAACAATCAAGTACCTCAAACCTCAAATTTATCTCTTACCCAAACACATAATCACAAGATGAATAACAATATCTCAACTTATATAAACCTTAATCTGAACCATCATAACTTCAAATATCGACAAGTAGGAGCATTGCAAAAATTCAACGATATATATACATCCTTTCCAAGATCATAAGAATTATAAACCGAACAAAAGTAACTTCACTTATCACAACAACGAAATATCCATAATTGAACGATATTTATATATATT
This sequence comes from Prunus fruticosa, assembly GCA_018703695.1. Taxonomy (NCBI): domain Eukaryota; kingdom Viridiplantae; phylum Streptophyta; class Magnoliopsida; order Rosales; family Rosaceae; genus Prunus; species Prunus fruticosa. The sequence continues at coordinate 365,180 of CM031921.1, read as the reverse complement.
TAAATATATACATATCACCATGCCAATAGTCATAAAATCCACTTTTGATGCAAGCCAATTAAATCAATCAAAATAATGATGTTTCAAATTAAACATACGCCTCATTAATCGAAATACCCATTACCAAACCTAAGTAAACCCTTCGATTTTATTAACATTCAAAACACTACTCCAATATTTAGGAACATAAAATTCTTGAAACTTCCCCAAAACACGATAATAAAATTCGAAACACGTATCTTGCACAAAGCCACAAAATCCTTTAAAATTAATATCAATGGCACAAATAATAATAGTAATGATAATAATAATAACAATAATAACAATAATAATAATAATAATAAATAATATTAATATTAATATTAATTAATGATAAATAGTAGCCTTTAGAGATCCCATATACTCAATAACCCATTTTGAATCAATTTTAAATCAAAACTCAATATGCACAAAATTTCATAATTGGAAAATGAAATACACTTAACAGCAAATGTCCACCCACTTCTTAATAATCATAGCCGAGTCCCAAGACTCACTTTTACAACCAAATAAACCAAGTATCCCGAAATCATATATACCAAAGTCTCAAATATTGCATAAACTTCAAATGACAATATAACATCCGATAGCCTCACAATTTAAAACCATAAAAATAATCTCATAAACCCACATAATCAACATAAATCACATAACGGTCAAGACTCGTAGACAAGGTCGTTCAAGTACTCCTCGAAGAGTGAAACTACCTCGGAAGACTCACAGTCAACCGAGGGTCAAATTGTCCAAACTTGGTAGACCTGGCGCTGGGATCCACGACCTCCGTTTTACGATCCGAAAGTTCCTATGGGTTCTATAAGGTTTAGGAAACACGTCCTCAGTTTGGTTCGAATTGGACGGTCGATCGCTCACAATCAAACGGTTATCATAAAACACAAACTTTAAGTTATTGGAATCGGGAACACCCGGGCTCCGATTCATGATCCGCGAAATCCGACATGATCCTAGGAATGCCTAGATCAACATATATTAAATTGGAGTTAATCCAATGGCCCGAACATGTCAAACCCGATAATGCCTAATATGCGATATCTGATCGACAATCAAACGATCACCAAATTCCTATTCGAGCATACCGTCGTGCTCTGGACGACATGAGGATGATTTTAGGACTCAAGGACGGGTCGAAGGCGGCCCACGAGCCCCAGATTGAGAGGATGAAAATGCATAAATTTCTCCTAAATACCACAACTAGCAGCTAGAACACATTGAGAGGAATGAAAAATCATACCTAGATCGTAAGATTTGGTTGTTGGAAATTTCTGAACGAGTTCCGTGAAATTTACGTAAAAATCCGGCAAAAAAAAAGCTTTTTCTAGCGATTGTCGGCGGTTCTAGCGGCTACAAAGGGATGTGGTAGAATGGGGGAGGTTGGCCTATCAAGTTGGGTCCAGTCCCGGTGGCTAACTGTGGCCTGTGGTGGTGGCCCTTGGAGCCGGGCTGGGAAAAAAAATTGAAGGGGGAGGGGGTAGTCGTGACAAGAGAGAGAGAGAGAGAGAGAGAGAGAGAGATAGAGAGATTTGATTTAATAAAAATCAACTTTGAAGAAATTACGGTTACAACCTAAATTTGAGCCCACTTCGTGTGTACGGACTCATCTGAAATCAAATAGGTAAAAATACCATTCAGTTCACCAAAATCCTTCCTGATTAAAAAGTGACCAAAAACCCTACCCTGAGGGCAAAATTGTAAATTCATATTGAATTAAATTAAATTAATTAATTAATAATCTTATTTTGGGTTGGGACGTCACAGAATTGTGAAAGCTAATGTGGAATGAAGGCTAGAGGTTCAACCGTTACTTTTGACATCCCAAAAGCAAGAAGTCAAATGCATATTTTATTATTTTTTAAAAACAGTTGGTTGTTGCTTTCATTTTTTATTTTTTTATTCTTTATCTTGAATGATTTGACTGTTACAATAATTATTTATTTGACATATTGGGTGGAGTGTAAAACTTGTAAATATCAAATTGCCACATCAGCCATCAAATTTAAATTTGATGTTTGATATTTGACATCTCCTTTGGAGATGCTCTTATTAACCACACCTTTTGACATTAATTCCGCAAGTGGAAAGTCCTGATAAGTGACTTCCATTTAATGTTTCTTACAAGATCATTTCTAAGATTTACTGTAACAAATTGAGGTCTTTTGTTGGCTAAATGTGTCTCTCATAATCAATTAACTTTTGTTCATGGATGTTCCATTTTCAATAATATTTTGATTGCTTATGAATTATCCTTTGATTTTCTTAGGAGGGTTTATTCAATTTAGATTTTAAATGATTTTAAAAGAGTTATAAAGTTGATGTAGTTTAATTGAATTTAATTGAGTTTGACTGAATTCTACAAACTCCACATAGATTTTGACTGAAATCATCTATAGATTTTAACTGAGTTTGTTAGAAATTTATTATTGATTTTTAATGGAGTTTATAAGGATGGAGGTGGTGGAGGTGGCGGTGGTGGTGACGGTGGGGGCTGATAGTGGGGATGGTAGTGGTGGTGGAGGTGGGGTTAAGGGTGGTGGCGGTGGTGGTGGTGACAGGTGGAGCTGGTGGTGGGGGCGACGGTGGGTGGTGGTGGTGCTAGGTGTGGCGGAGATGACGGCAACGACGATGACTGTGGTGGTGGTGATGGCGGCAGCAATGACTATGGTGATAGTCATAATAAGATGGTGGTAGTAGAAGTGGTGAAAAATCATATTTTGAGAATAAAAATAATATATCTATCAAAATCTCTAGGGGGAAGCAAAGATTTGTCATGACCTAAAATTAGTCAATTATCAAACGAAATCCACCACTTTTGTGTTTCCTTTAAAATCAATGAGTTTTTTAATATACCCAAACTTTTATGAAGTCTTTTAAAGTCGTAATTGAATACATCCAAATTTGAATGGAGTTTAAAAAGTCTGAATTGATACACCCATAATTGAATAGACTTCTATAAAATCGTGATTGAATAAACCTAAACTTTTAAATTTCTTTAAAATCTTTTAAAATCTAAATTGAATACACCCCCCTCAATTAAGATTTTAAAAGAGTTGAATGGAGTTATAAAGTTTATAGAGTTCAATGTAATTCAGTTGATTTCTATCAACTCCACATAGAGTTTGATTGAATTCCTAGATTGATTTTGATGGTGTTTGTAGGAGTTTTATCGTAGATTTTAAAAGAGTTTATTAGAGTTCAAATATATTTATTATTATTATTATTATTATTATTTTGGGTTGTTTATCGTTTTTCTAGATTTTCAAAAGAGAAAAGTACCTTTACAACCAAATAAGAAAATGGCATCTACATAAAAAAAAAAGAAAAAAAAGGGCATCTAATTTGTTCAAATGTGCAACCAAATAAGGATTTATGTCTACATGTTTATGAAAAATGCGCAAAAGTAAAAACATAAAAGTAATTTCATGACAAAAAAAAAATGATAAGTAAACTATAACTCTAAATGCATAAAAACGAATAAGTATCTGCTTCATTGCTCATCTTTGACTCTCGTCATTCATAGCATTTCTCCACGTATCTGAAGATACCCCAACCTTCCATTGGTTAGCATTCTCGCATTGTTTTCTTGGGTTTGAAAAACTTGGTCATAATTATTTCCCTCAGTTTCTGGTGATGATGACAGATCCTGAATGCCGTTGATTTCTTCAATAGGAAATTCATCAAACAACACTCCTTGCGGAGAAAATTGTGCAACCTTGCACAAGCTAAGACCAACTTTGCTTGTTTCTCATATGGAAATGGAGGGCAGACTTAAAAATTGTGAATCGTGATTTAAATATACCGAATATTCTCTCGATTACGTTTCTTAAGGAAGCATGTCTAAGATTGAACAACTCAGCTGCATTTTTAGGATCACGACCTTGACCAGAAAAATCCTGAAGATGATATCGAACACCTTGAAATGGAGCTAAAAATTGACGCCGATTTGGGAATCTACAATCCACTAAGAAATATTTACCTGAATATACGACACAAATCCAATTAATATTTACAATACTACCTAATATAGACATAAATAAATAAATATATACCTTGTGGCACTTTAAGTCCGTTCCTCCTTGACAAAGAATCATTTAACACTTGGGAATCATGAGCTGAACCCTCCCATCCACTAAGAACGTATATGAATTCCAAATCAAAGTTACAGCAGCTAGCACGTTATATGAATATATATATATATATTGTACATTGATAAAGAAGGGAAACACAAAAAAAAAAAAAAAGGATGATTGTAGATGAAGAAGGCTATCTATATTTGATGAACAGCAATAAAAAAAAAGGATGATGTAGAAAAAGTACAAAAACAAAAAAAAACAGCAACCAAAAAACTATTCAAGAAAAAAAAACAGGAACCAAAAAAAAAAAAAGAATGAAAAGTAGAAAAAGTACATGCACAACAATAAATATGATGATGATGATGTACTGTTCATTGATATTTGATGATGGCAACAATAACTATTCAAGAAACACCAACGATTCATACATGATGTGCATCGAATACAAGCAACATCAATTGCTTGGATATATGATGATGTATAGCAACAGCAATTATTCAATCAATGGAAAGCGTAGAAAAAGAGAAGAGATTTTTTACCTCCACTTGACAAGCACACACGTTCAAGGACTGGAAAGCGTAGAGCACGTTCAGAAGTTTCTAGGGTTCACATAAGATTTGTCAAAGCCTTTTGTATTTATACTTACCACTTTAATTTCTAACGAAATCAGGCAACTTATTAATTCCTTCAAAATAAATTACTTTTTTGAATCCACCTAAATTTTGTTTGACTTTTAAAAAGTCATAATTGAATATACCTAGATTTCGATGTATTTTTTTAATATCAATTGAAATCTGAATTGAATACAACCAAATATTTACGAACTCTTTTAAAATCTGAATTGAATACACCCAAAATTTTAAACTCTTTTAAAATCTTAATTGAATACACCCCCCTTAGGTTCTACACGAGTCAAACTTGATATGGAAAAAGCTTATGATTTTCTTGTTTGGAATTTTACCAAGCATTGTTTAAAATGTTTTATTTTTTCTTCAAAATGAATTCAATCTCATTATGTATTGTATAACATATCTCTTTTTCTCTCATCCATCATGGTGCCACTGAAGGAAGATTTACCTATTCTAGAGGCGTCCACTAGGGTAATCCCTCTTCATTTATTCTCTATATGGAACCTTTGATCATGCATTTCAATAATTCATCTTTGCATGTGCTAAGAATCATATCGGCTCAATGGTTTGCAAATCTAGTTATTTTCATTGATACCCTCTAAGGTTTGTGGTGTTTTAAAAAACCTCTAAATTTTCAAAAATTACACTAACACCCTGTAAGGTTTCAAATTATTTTCACAAAATAACATTCTTTAAATTTCCATGGAAAATTTGATGATTTCATTCAATTAACTTCTTCACATCATAACATTAACCTCAATGAGATAAAGTGTATGTGCAATCTAATATATAATTTTAACTTTGTCATTTAGATTAAATTTGTTTTGAAGACATGAGCAGTTTTTTACATAACGGGTTTTGTGAAAACAAATTGAAATCTCAAGGGCCGTTTGATAGCCATTTCAATTGTAATTTTTAGTTTTCAATTTTTGTGCCAGAGTATAGAGGAAAAAGAGGGAGAATGGAAGTGAGAATAAGAGTGGAGATGATATTGAGAAGGAAGATGAGAGTAGAGGATAGGAAGAAGAAGTAACAAAAGTGAAAACAAAAACTACATTTTATGCCAAAAAAAACTAAAAATTGAAATCTATTTGAAATTGTTCTCATTGGGCCAAAGCCCGCATGCCCAAGTGGGTAGTTCAAGGCCCAATGGGCCAAGGTCCGGCTTCACTCGATTGTTAGGCCTGCTGGCCCAGTTCGTTCTAAGATTGGGTAGGGTTTGGGCTTAGGATTTGTAACCCTCGGCCCACCCACGGGCCGCTCAACTAGGCCTACCCACGACCCGACCCTTTTTTTGTCAAGTTCAAGTTTAATGGTTTAATAAAGAATTTGAAAGCTCATTTTAGTTTTATTAATTCTAATGGCACAAATTGCTTTAATTTTCTTGATGTAGTTTGGGATAGAAGTCATACATTTTCATAAGATTCATTTATAGGTATAATATTTTGTAAACATATTGGCAATAGGTCTAGGTTTAGTAAAAGAGTTTGGCTATTATATTTTTGTTTTCTTAAGTTATGTAATAATTTATACTATTGTTTAAGAGAAGACTATTTATCCATTACTTTTGACAAAAAAAAATATATAACAAAAAGATTTAAAAGACTTGAAAAAAATAATTTTTATTATTATAAAAAAACCCTGCCCGTTTAGGCCCATGGAGGCCTCTTAATGCCTTGCCTAATGGGCAAGTTTGGCCCAAGCCTTTTGAAACTTCGGCCTTCCCCTCTCATTATTTCTCTTAATTCATCCTTACTCCATTTTCATTTTCCTTTATGGTCTAGCAGAAAAAAATAAAAAAAATTTGAAATGATAATCAAACGGATGTAGAGGTTTATAAAAATATCAATAACCGGAAGAGTATTGGCATTGCTGTGCTGAGAAATAATCATTGTCATATTTGCTGTGAGATGAATTAGTTATGAAAGAAAGTAGTTTGGTATTTGGTAAACTTTTTGTTAAAAGTTGGTACAATAATTAGTTTTTGAGTGTTTGGTAAATTTTTGTGTGAAAGTGCTGTAAGCTGTGTATAATGACTAAAATGGGCATTATGTTGAAATGGTTTTTCTATTCAAGTGTTTGATTAAAAGAATAACATTTTCACTTCAATTATATATATTTTTTATGTTAAATATGTTTTTATCCCACCCTAAAAATTATTGCATAAAAAACACCCTAAAAATTAGTTTAATTATATAATAGATAAAGTATCATGTTGAATTAAATATTTGTTTCCAAATGCTCTAAACTATTGTTTGAAAATAGACCCAACATATTCCATTAATAAGATCACCAACTTGAGCATTAAGACTCTGGCGTGTTCTATCCAATTTGATAAGATCACCAATTTATATTTTCTCAACGCTTCCCATATGGCTGAATTAGATTCGTTAAGGGCAATCAGTGGAGTTGCTACTAATTGAATAATTCCTTTATTTCTCAGTAAACATGACTGGGTTTTAGCCAGTGCTTTAACTGTAGGCCTAAAACCTAAACATCCTTATGTTAGAAATGTGCCCTAAGAGCTAATACATTTGATGTAATCTCCTTAGAATACATTTCGTATATGATATATAAAGGGCAAATTTATTTTGTTATCTTTTACATCGTGTAAAGAAACAAATGTCCAAGGTATGCTAAATAAGAGATAAAGTAATCTAAAGAAGATTAGATTCGGAGACCTTTAATCTCTAACTGTAGCATCCCAAAATGTTCCTAATCATAGGTTATCAAATGGGCATTGATAAACCGTCAAGATTAGCACATGTTATGTATGCTCAATTGGGAGGATGGTTAGTCTCAAACCATTTGTGTAGTTGACACTAATACAAATATGTGGGTGCTCATTAGTGAATGAGTACACTAAACGTATCAACCGTAGTTCTCGTATGAAGTATTTATCTATATGTCAAACGAGAACTCATAGTTGCAATAATGCAAATTAGTCCTTAGACTTGAGGCATCATGGTTGTCCTATGATGCGTTATTGATCTTTGATAGCTCTTAAAGGCAAGCCGTAAAAGATTTGTCTTAAGTGTTGTTGAGATCTCTTAATTCATCATAGGGGCATGTGAATGTACAATAAGGAATCTCTACTTTCGATAAAAGAATGAGAATGTTTCAAGATGTGATTTAGTAAATCTTTGGCCAAAGTATTTTGAGTTTGATTTAAAAAGTTGTTCTTAATCATGTTCTTTTGAATCACATGAGGTTATAAATCATATTAAGGGTTTGACATAATCAATCTGTACTCTAATAATATGATTTGAAATATTGTATAAGAGAAGGACCATATTGCATTGCAATTCCAACTGAATAGGTTCTTCATCTATTCTGGTCAGCTTGGGTAGCCTTGATATATTGCTAGATGTCACTCTTGGCTTGTGGAATTCCTAGGATTGATTGTGATCGATCCAAATAAAGAAAGAATTAAAAAGGGGTTTTAATTCCAGTTGGTAAGAAAGAGTTCTAATATTTTCCCACTGCCTTGCTAATTAGAACCTAATGGATCGCACACTTTAAATGGTTAACTTTGAGTAATACAAATGAGAATGAGGAAATCAATTTGATTGATTTGATGTGGATGATTTACTGCGTGTAAAAACATATTTGGGTCTCGGTAATAATTAACGGGAAGCCCAAATGATTGGGTATCAAGCCCAAGGGCTTAAGACAACTAAATATTATGGTTTAAGTGTCATAAGGCCCAATTTTGGAAGCCCAATAGGGTTTGGCCGAAAATGCTTAAGTGAATGTGTATGAGAATTGTTTCCATAAGCTCATTCACACACAAACACAATCCAACATCAATCAAATAGGTTTGGGAGATAAAAGAGAGATAAAAGAGAGTTTTTAAGAGTGAAACACTTTCATCTTTCAAAGGGGTTTAGATTGAAACCAATCTTGAGAATCTTGTACTAGCATCCTTGTATTCTCAAAATACTTCCTCTCTCATCTCAAGGTTCCATTTGGTGTGGAGACTTAGAGGCCATATACTTTTGTGGCTCAGATGGAGGAGAAAGATCAAGGAGCAAAGATCAAAGATCAAAGAGAAGATCAACAAAGAAGAAATCATCAAGAGAAGACCAAACACAAATTGGTTCATATAATTGCTTCAAGGGTAATTAGATCTTATCATTTCTCTTGATTTTTCCATTTATGAAATCATATCAATGTTCATGGCTTAAGATACTTAGAAGAAGTTTTGTTTTGAATTTAAATAACCACCATATTCTTCCACTGCGATTAATTTAATTAATTGTATGTTTAATATTCAAATGAACTTCTTAAAAATGTTTTAAAACCAACAGCTTAACCCCAAACACCAAAGCCCTAAAACCTAAGCATCCTTAACTCCAAACATGACAAGATGGTAGTGAAAGCAGCTCTAGGGCTTTCGTTCGGTAACTATTGACGGGCTTGGGCTCCTGTAAAGAGCCAAATGTGTGAAATTGCCCTAGGTCTGAGTTCAACGATCAAACCCCAAGAATGCTTTGAAAGGGTAGCTGAGCCTTATGAAGCACCTTGGTTACCTTCATCAGCAAAACTAACAGTCGCTTACAGGTAAATACTTAGCTTGGCATGAGATGCTTGTGACATGGAAGCAAAACAGTCATGAGTTTAGCATTAAAGAGAGAAAGTGTTGTGATTTCCTATGAGAAACAAAGGTTTAAAGTAAAGGGAGAAGGTATTTTGAGAGGATTAGTTGAGAGAGAGAGAGAGAGAGAGAGAGAGAGAGAGAGTAGGTGGTTTGAGCAGTTTGGGCAACTAGACGAAAGCTTTGCCTAGTTTTGGAATAGCTTGCCAGAAGAGAAAATGGGAGGACATGGAGGAATAGAGCACGAAATTGCAGGGGTTCAGGGATGAGAGATAATGCTTGCTCTCCAGGATGTGGGTCGAGATAATAGGCAAAAGGTACCCTCCTTTTATAGCCGCTGGAAGCTCCTCCTTCCCAAGAAACCCTAATGGGTTCTCTCCAATTTTGCCAAGTCTCCCCTTCCATTTCTCTTCTCTCCTTTCAATTCATCCCATTTTGTGAAACCTTCCTCTGTCCAAACACACAAAGACAAGATTTTTGGGAGCTCTAGGCTTTCCTGCAGCTACTTCAAGTGTTGAACTCCTATTTTTGGCTACCACCTCATCTTCTTTCCTTCCCTCTTCCATGGCAAGAGCTGGTGGGAGAAAGAAATTGGTAAGGGCGTTGGTTGAAAGGGTGCCCCTTCTCCTAGCAACTTGTGCGTGCTAATATCCTCTGACTCTTTGAATGTTCTACCTTGAGGTTTGTTTTGCCTACGTGCTGGAGCCTCCCGCAGTTTACATACATGGGCATCATTGGCTTTTATCGTGGTCCTTGTCTCTAGCTAAGTGCTACAGATATTTTCTTGGTTGCTTGGGTCTCTCTAAGGTGATGGGTTAGCCCATTAATGTAATGGGCTGATTTCCTAAAGTGATGGATTACTTTACTAAGGCGACAGACCAGTTTTCTAGAGTAGTGAGCTACCTATTTCTCTCATTTATGCTTACCCACATATTTGAGCTCGAGAAAGGGCTCGAGTTTTGGGGCTCCTAAGCAGCCCAAAACTTCCATTTCTCGGCTCATCAATGGGCCTCATGAATGCTCGTTATCATCTATATCACAACCCACTTAGCAAGCTCGGGCATTTGTATAGCTTGGGCCCACTTAAGCTTGTGCGTGGCTAGGTGTAAAATAATGATTTTCCGCTTGGCATGGCATGTCGATTGGTGTGCTTGAATTTTACCGTCTTTGAAAAGGGATATGATGCTTGACGGGATCATTAGCATGAGCTTGTAGAGCTAGTGCATTTTATGGGCTCATTTCAATTCTTAGCGTTACAAATTGCATATTTACCTATTTGGCATGGCATGTGGATCGAGGCTCGTGCAAGCGTGCATGACAAATTTCGTGTATTCTAAACTTGGGTCTCTTTTTAATAAGGTATCGCACTGGGCCTGAAATTTATTTGGGCCCAACCCCAGATTTTTTGGGCCTCAAGCAGGAGCAGCAAAAACAAAAACAAAGATTAATTTTGATTTTGACTTAACAATTTAAACAAAACTCCATCACAAATACAAGCACAAAATTCATCACAAAGCTGCAATTAAAACGTTATAAATTATAGCGAATGTGAATAATGAAATTGAGAAAAAAATAACTCGAAGAACCTCATTATTGCGGCTTTGCTTCGATTGATCAAACAAAAAATAGAAGTTCAAATGGAAGAGGAGCGATGGGAAGAGAGGGGGTGAACTTGAAGAGCAAGACTGAAGCGTGAAGGAGCAGAAGGAGAGAGCGTGAAATTAAATGAGGGTAATTTTGGAAGTACGAAAGTTTCATTAAACACCCAATGCCTCCTTGATTTCCGCAAAATCAGAAAATGAAAGTAGGTCAACTCCTCAATCTGATTTCTCTCACAGGTAATTTTAACAATAAGTAAGGTGGATGAGGAAATAAAAGGGGTGAACAAATATCTTAGAACATCTCCAATCGATATGTCAAAAGTGCCACATAAACATTTAACAGCTAGAAATAACATCTCACACAAGTCCAACCTATGTGTCAAAGCTAATGTGGAATGAAGGCTGAAGATTGAGATGATATTTTTGACATCCCAAAAGCAAGATGTCAAATGAATATTTTATTATTTTTTCTTTTCTATTCTTTTTAATTAAAAATAAATCAACACTAAAATATAATAAAATAATAATTTAATTTGACATATAAGGTGGAGTGTAAAGCTGTGTAAGAGCATCTCCAAAGGAAATGTCTTATACCAAACATCAAATTTAAATTTGATGGCTGATGTGGCAATTTGACATCACACAGCTTTACACTCCACTCGATATGTCAAATTAAATTATTATTTTATTATATTTTAGTGTTGATTTATTTTTAATTAAAAAGAATAGAAAAAGAAAAAATAATGAAATATTCATTTGACCTCTTGCTTTCAGATGTCAAAATAACATCTCAAATCTTCAACCTTCATTCCACATCAGCTTTGACACATCGGTTGGAGTGTGTGAGATGTTATTTTAGTTGTTAAATATCTATGTGACACATTTGATATATTGGTTGAAGATACTCTAAATGTTAAATTACCACATTAGCCATCAAATTTAAATTTACTGTTTGTTATTTGACATCTTACTTGGAGACGCTCTTTGGGCGTGTAAAGTCTAATTGACTAAGAAAACAAAGAAAGTAGTAGTTAACCGAGAATCAGCTGTGTGCAGGCAAGAAGGTAGGAAAAGCCTGGAAGTAAAGCATCATATAGACTGGAGCGCTCGAGTCTGTATTTTCACCCTGTAGCTCGAAAATTGAAATTGATTTTCAAGTAAGCGGAGTCTAGGGTTTTGTACTGGGGTTTGATCATTGAAGAAATTCGAAGACATTCCTAAATGCAATGCAAGAAACGGTCTCTGTTCTGACTATCCTCTCTCTCCTCTGCCTGTCTCTGGGTTGTGGCTCTAGTGGAAATTTCAAATTTATTTACTAAAATGGAAAGTTGACTGAAATAGGGTTTTTCCAGGAACAAGAAAAGGAATGTGAGCTGCGACGCTTGGAGGAGTGTATAGAGGCCCATCCAGATGATCCCTCCCTTCGCTTCGAACTCGTGAGTAATCATCACTTAAACTTAATAATTACTTTTTCATTTTTTATATATGAGAATTGAGATGATGATTTGCTTTTTGTTCTAGTTTGTTTCTTCATCTTACAATCTTAAACAGTAAGTCAGTCAATAATGATGAATACATGTTAGGGAGTGTTGTTGTGGGAGGAGTGGGATGCCAAGGAAAAAGCGGCAGAACAATTCGTAGTAGCAGCGAAATTGAAGCCTGAGATTGAGAAGGGAGGGGCATTCAGATATCTAGGGATTTATTACGCAGGTCTAGACTCCCAATCCCATAGCCAGAGAGCTCTTAAGTGCTTCCAGAAAGCCGTCTCTCTCAATCCTGATGACTCCCTCTCTGGGGAAGCCTTGTGTGATTTGTTGGACCAGCAAGGAAAGGAGAGCTTGGAGGTGGCTGTGTGCCGGGAGGCTTCCCAAAAATCCCCCAGGGCCTTTTGGGCTTTTCAAAGACTCGGTTACTTGCTACTCCATCAAAATAAATGCTCTGAAGCTGTCCACAGTCTTCAACATGCCATTCGAGGCTATCCTACCTCTCCACATCTCTGGGAGGTATCCCTATCAATGCACATTTGTGTGTTTTTTTTTTTACGCTAATTATCTTTCTTTCTGATCTGCTTACTAGTCTACTTTCTACTAAACTATCTCACCCTTCCTCAATTATTGTTTTAGGCTCTTGGCCTTGCCTACCAGCGACTAGGCAGGTTCACTGCTGCTCTCAAGGTTCTTTTTCCTTTATCTTTCTCTTTTCTTTCTCTTCTTTTCAATTATTAATGCAACCTTAGATTTTTTTTTTACTTTGTCAAAGCATGATATTATCTGCTGTCTTCTGAATTTCAAATTGATACTTCTCCAGTTATATTCCTCTTTTAAATATGATTTTTATCATTGATATTACGCCATTCTAACAGTCTTATGGAAGAGCCATTGAATTGGAGGGTACAAGAATCTTTGCTTTGCTTGAGAGCGGAAACATCTTTTTGATGCTTGGTTCCTTTCGAAAGGTCAGCTTTCGTTTTGTTCGTGGTGATTCTCCTACCAACATTGATTTATTTGTTTGTAATTGTCATCAACCACAATGTTGTAGCATTTATCTTGTATTTACATTTGTTCTTTTAATATAGGTATAGTTGAATTTTCAGCACTTACATGTTTTTTAAATTTTCTTTTGTACTTTTGAGTTGTGGTTCCTTTTTTCAGTCTACTTCTCCTCTCAGAATTTTTGTACTAAAATGGGTTCAATTTTCTAATAGAGTTGATGAGGAACAATTAGTTGGACTTGCAGGTGTAGTTATGCTGATTGTTAAAACAGATTGTTTGCAGCATATAAGATTATACTGGAGTTTTCCCATAATATTTGAAGTGCTGTGTTATAAAATATATCTCATGTGGTGGTGTTTCTATGTGAAGGGAGTTGAGGCATTTCAGCAAGCATTAGAGATTTCTCCCAAAAGTGTCTCTGCGCACTATGGGCTTGCTTCTGGGCTGCTGTGTTTGGCAAAGGAATGCAATAATTTGGGAGCATATAGATGGGGTGCTACAGTGCTAGAGGTAAATTGTCTTCGAGTGTTTAAAGATTTACAATTCAAGTTGTTGAAACGTTAAAAGATGAACAGTTTGATCTGATTTCAGGAGGCATCTAAAGGTGCCTGGATGTGTACTCAATTAGCTGGAAATATGTCATCTATTTGGAAGCTGCATGGTGATATACAAGTATGATCCTTTAACAATTCAGCTATGTTATGCTCATTTCTGCCCCTCAAAGAGATACTCATAGCGGACTTATTCTTCAATCTTTCATGTTATTTTTTAGATTCTACTTAACTTTTTCTTGCATATGAATCTTGTTGTTATTAATTCATTGTATGTCGACCTTGCTATTTAAAACACAATAAATTTGACAGGAACCCAAAACTAATCTGAGATATGCTTTACCTCTGTGATAGCTTACTTATGCAAAATGTTATCCATGGATGGAGGAGGACCACAGTTTAGAGTTTGATGCGGAAGCCTTTGATAATTCCATCCTTTCATGGAAGCGTACCTGCTGTTTGGCTGCGAAAACTGCCAGGTGCTCTTATCAGCGAGCTTTGCACTTATCCCCATGGCAAGCTAATATATATGCTGACATTGCAGTAACTTCAGATCTCATAGACTCTTTTGATAACAGTACTGGACATGAATTAAGTTCTTGGTATGATCTAATATACTCGTTTAATCATATTATTTAGCCGTGTATTTTTATCTTAATTTACCGCCTTTTTTTTTACCAGGCAGCCATCCGAGAAGATGGCTTTGGGAGCCCTGTTACTCGAAGGGTGACAATTCTGAGTTTTGGGTAGCATTGGGATGTTTGTCTGATCATAATGCATTGAAACAACATGCTCTAATCAGGGGATTGCATTTGAATGTATCTCTAGCTGTTGCATGGGCATACTTAGGGAAGGTACCATCCAATTACATAGATTTTTTTTCCTTTTCCTTTTAGTGTTTTTGTGGTCTTTCTGCATTGGTTTTCTTTTACATGAATTTCAATTTTAATGGGAAATGAGGAAACATAAAAATTACTGAAACTTTGTCTGTCATATTCACTGGAGAATTTTGGATTTTGTAGCGTGGTTGATTTTTTTATGTGTTTGCTAACATTTGTCAAGTTGGGTTGGAATATAGATTGGTTGAGCCTTGCCTTAGAGGGATTTGGCTATTGCTTGAATTACTAACTATTGCTTACCTATTTAATTGTCTATGAACATTTGCATGCCACTGGGTTGATCCATTATATAATTTAATCATCCAGAAGGCATTACTGATGTTTATTGGAAAACTTTAGCTTGCAAAATTTTCTTGTGTTGTCTGAGTTTTTGTTCTTCCTACAGCTGTACAGAAAACAAGGTGAGAAGCAATTTGCAAGGCAAGCATTTGATTGTGCTAGAAGTATAGATCCTTCACTCGCGTTACCATGGGCTGGCATGTCAGCTGATTTTCATGCTAGGTAAAAGTTTTATTTATTTTGGATTTGTTTTTCAGTTCAGCTGATTTAATTTTTGTAGCTTTGCACTCAACGTTACTAACAGTGAGTTGTACCTTCTTAGAGAGTCTGCAGCTGGAGAAGCTTATGAGAGCTGCTTACGAGCTGTGCAGATATTGCCTGTAATTTTCTATCTCCTGCCCCTTATGTTATTCCACCATGGTTTAAATAGGAAGGAATGTTAAATGTATTTATTGCAATCCATTTAAAACTGATGATCTGTTCTATTTTGGCATTTTGAGATCTTATGACCTTTAGAGGTGACTTTTAATTCTTTCTATCTTCTTTCACGTTATTGAACTTTGCTTTCTTGTTTTTAACTTTAAATCTTTGTTCTTAATTTCTTATTCCTTTATTTTTAATTCTTTCTATGCAGCTTGCTGAATTCCAAATGGGTCTTGCAAAACTTGCTCTTGGTTCAGGGAATCTTTCATCTTCGCAGGTCTAGTCATGCCTATGTGATTGTTGACCAATCATAGATTATAGAAGTAGCACATGTTTTATTTTGTCTCCCTCTGTAAGAAGGGCCAGCAAGAGACATCCTTGTGTCATTTCAATTTTCTAATGGTGCTGCTGCTTATCGTTTCCGCAGGTCTTTGGAGCCATCAGACAGGCCATGCAGCGTGCACCTCACTATCCTGAATGCCATAATTTAACTGGGCTAGTCTATGAGGCACAATCCAATTATCAGTCTGCCGCCGCTTCTTATAGACTAGCACGCTGTGCAATCACCAATTTGTCAGGCAGTGATAGAAAATCTCATATGACGGATATATCTGTCAATTTGGCCCGATCACTTAGTAGGGTAACGCATATAATATCTTTTCAGTATCTGTTTGTGATCTGTAAGGGTGTAACCCTAATTACGTGTATACACACGCATACCATTGTAGATGTTATCCTAATGCAAGTGTTGCTTCGTATTTCGTTAAACATTTTCTGAAAAATGCTTCTCTGTGATGCAGGCAGGGAATGCTCTAGATGCTTTGCAGGAATGTGAAGATTTGAAGAAAGAAGGTTTGTGTTAAGTATGCTTACATATGACCTTAAAACAAGGATAGAGATAATGTATTAGTGGCTGAATGCTTTCTTATTCACATCAGACCAACATTTACTTATAATAGGGGATGTGTAGAATTTTTACAGGCTGCCTTCAAGGATCTGTATTGTTGCTTCTGTTCATATGAATAATTTTGTGGCTGACTTAAAGAAGAGTGTGAAAAGACTTTCTTAAGAGCATCCTTGGATGTGGTTGTGTTCGATTACATATTGAAAACTTGTAAAAAAAAATGTCACTATGTTGACTTTTTTTTTTTTTTTCTGGTGTCCTTCATGTTTAAGGGTTGCTTGATGTGGAAGGTTTGCAAATATATGCTTTCTCCTTGTGGCAACTTGGTAAGACTGAACTGGCCCTCTCTGTGGCAAGAAATCTGGCAGTGAGCGTCTCTACAATGGAACAAACATCTGCAGCTGCCTCTGTTGTTTTTATCTGTAGATTCCTGTATCATATTTCTGGACTGGATTCGGCAATCAATAGCATTCTGAAGATGCCAAAGCAACTGTTTCAGAGTTCAAAGATCAGTTTCATAGTATCTGCTATTCATGCTCTAGATTCGAAGTAATCGGCTTGAGTCTATTGTGTCAAGCAGCCGTTACTATCTTAAATCTCATGAAGAGATAACTGGAATGCACTTTTTGATAGCACTTGGTAAACTAGTAAGTTTATTATTCCAGTAACCTCTCATGTTTGGTTGGGATTTGCTTGTTTATTTATGATTTTTGAATGATAAGTGATATTGCTATACTCTGGGTTGTTTTATGCAGATAAAACATGGATCAGAACACCGTTTGGGATATCAAAGTGGAATTGATCACCTTAGGAAATTTCTTCACATGTATCCTAACAATAGCTTGTTAAGGTATCTCCAACAATCAACCTCATGGTTGAAACCTGATTTCTGTATAACTGCTGACATTGCCAGTAGCAACAGCTGTAAAGTAATTAACTAACAGAATGACCACATATGGTAGAGAGGCGTCTTAGTTTTAAGATTCTGGTGGTATTTTTGGTGGATTTCTTGTTCACTGATTGTAACATTAGTTTTTCTTTTATAATAAAATTGTTGTTTGTTATATTAAAAAAAAAAAACAAGCATCTGAATTTTAGTGCAACTTATTGGATTGAAACAAGAGATTTTATTGGCCAAATCAAAACCTTCTGTATTTATTCTAGGCAGCTAGGTTGGCATTGTTATGGTTCACATGGATTTTCTGCCATCTAGTTTGTAGAATGATGCTTTTGGCGTCAACCTAAGCTTCTTAATGCCTTGCCACTTCTAGTTATTATTTTTAGTCTTCAAACATTCTTCTGACAAACTTTTTTTGGAACAGGAACCTTCTTGGTTATCTTTTGTTGTGCAGTGAAGAATGGAATGATGCCCACATTGCAACTAGGTGTTGCGACATAGACACTACTAATCCAAGTAAAGGCGGTTTAAAATCAGCATATGAAATTCTTGGTGCTGGAGCAGTCGCTTGCTATGCTGTTGGCAATTGCAGTCCTAAGTTCTCTTACCCAACATGCACATACCAGTGCCTGAATGAACCTGGAGCCATCCAGCAACTACAGAAGTATTGTAACTTATTCCTGCCTCTGAATTTGAATTCATTATATAACTTCTAAATAAAAACTCTATGCCGCTTTTAGATTTTAAGGATCAATGTCTCCTCTAAGGAAAAAGAGAAAAAGAATAAGCATTCCCTCCCTTTGCCTTTTTGACTGTTTGTGTTAGTTTCGCCTTTCATAGCTGTTTTCCTGTATGTTTTTTATATTGGCTACATAAAAACATGATGAATTAGACTATTGCTGTTTCTTTCCTGAAAGAAATTTGCCTGTTTTTGGAACGAAAAATATGAAGGTGCTTTTTATTTTAATATGGGCTTATTGCTTACGCTTGTCTTTTCCATATTAAAGTTAACATGTTTTGCTTCCTAGTGAAAAGAATCACAGTTCTTGTTTTATATCCACAGATGTTTACGCCGAGAACCATGGAACCAGAACATAAGATATCTGCTTGTTCTCAATTTACTGCAGAAGGCACGTGAAGAGAGATATCCTTGCCATCTTTGTATTATACTTGAGCGGCTAATAAGTGTAGCCCTTTCTGATGAAGTTTATCATAATACGGGCATGTCTTATGAATATAAGAAATTCCAGCTTTTACTTTGTGCTTCTGAGATCTGTTTGCAAGGTGGTAATCTGACTGGCTGTATCAACCATGCCAAAAACGCTTCATCGATTATGCTTCCCAATGATTATATTTTCTTTGCACACTTGCTATTACTCCGTGCCTATGCCTTAGAATGTGACACTGTAAACCTTCAAAAAGAGTATATAAGATGCTTGGAGCTCAAGACAGATCATCATATTGGTTGGATATGTCTAAAGTTCATCGAATATCGTTATGAATTGCAAAGTGATTTGGATATTTTAGAGTCTAGCTTCAAAGAAGGCTCAAAGGAGCGGATGAATTCATGGAATATGTGGAGGGCTCTATTCAGTCTGGTGCAAGGCTTGATATCTATATGGAGCCAGGACATTATTTCTGCTGAACAGTTTTTTGCACAAGCTTGTTCATTGGCGGGTGCTGAGAGCAGCCTCCTGCTTTGTCATGGTATTTGTCTGTTAATAGATGGGATTTTCTTTTTCCTCTAAGAGGTCCTACTAATCATTAAATTTAAGACTCCATGCTTTAGTTAAATTTTTTTTTTTGGGTAACAGTGCTGTTGTTTACATTTGGCATGACATGTTCCAACTAAATTAGATAGCCTAAAATTGGATAGACATCTTGTTTTCCAGTAACAAGTATATATGATGGTTAATACTACATATTCTACAAGTGGGTGCTAGGTAGATTTGGTTTCCGGTCATTGTCTATGTATGCCTGATTTTGTACAATAGCAAGGGTGGTAGAAGTTTTGTATATATCTCCTTTCATGCAGTAATTAGATCATTGATGGGTCCAGGTGCCACCTGTATGGAGCTTTCTCGCCAGGGTGTTCGCAGTTTTTATCACTTGCTGTACAGAGTCTCACTAAAGCTCAAGAAGGTCCTCTTGTTCCCTTACCGATTGTCTCAGCATTGCTAGCTCAAGCAGCTGGAAGTCTTGGTTCAAAAGAGAAGTGGGAGAAAAACCTCCGTCTTGAATGGCCTACTTGGCCTCAAGGTATGATATCTGTGTGACGCATTGGTGTTCATGCCCTGATGATTTACTGTTTTTAATTTTAATTTTTTTAAAAATACTCCAGCTTGAAATAAGCTACTGATGCATCATCATTCACATGCAAATCCGTTTTCATGCTGAATAGTAGAATTATGTGAAACCACTGAGAATTCCTTATTGGAAACAACTGACCTCTTTCCCTAAGAGTGGCTGTCTGGTTTTATATGATGTATAGTCCATAATGTGTGGACGTTTTTAAATCTTTTGCAGAAATGAGGCCTGCAGAGCTGTTCTTTCAGATGCATTTGCTTGCAAGACAGTCGAAAGCTAGTTCAGACTCTTCCGGAGTTGAGTTTTGTCAGAGTCCGGAGAAGTGGGTTCTTTGAGCAATTCACACAAACCCTTCTTGTATGAGATATTGGAAGGTTTTGCAGAAGCTCGTGGAATGAGTTGCAAATGGTGAAGATTGGGCATGCATTTTGTATCATGCATTATATATAGTACGCCTCCTACTTCAGCTTAGCCTTGGTGTTTAAAATTTTTACTCAGCTAATTTGTTCGTTGTTGTGTACCATACCGAGAGCTGCCTAATCCTAAATGCTCCCAGTTTTTCTGATTCTTGTACAATATGCCATCATGCTGTACTCAATTGTATGTAAATATGGAAAGTTTTTTGGGTAGCTTGTTGCTACAGAATTAGGTTAATTAAGTCATTACAGGAATAGCATCCTTTGTAACATCAAATTAGATTTAGGAATTGTATTGATCATACTCAGGCTCTACTAATACTGTTATTTTAATGATTTTTCTGAAGTAGATTGTGGCTGCTTTACCTGAAATATTTTTTGCAGTTATCATTAATATGAAGCCACAAAATAGCGTTGCATGTACTGGTTTTATATAACTTAGCCCACTGATGCGATTTTGTAATCTCGACTTTATTCGATTTCTTACGTTGAAAAAATGATGTGAAAATTCACAAGCAGCACACCTGTTCCATTCTAAGCAAATGATGTTCAAACTTACTTGGCTAAGATTACAAAAATTCTAGTTTTAGTGTGGTGATTGGAAATTATGGCCTATCTTCCAAGACTTGAGTGAGGTGGTTGAGTGTTGGAGCTCATCAGCATCAGATGGATCCCAGTCCAGTGTGGAGGAAAGAATCTTGGAGAGTGTGATGAAGGCTTCAGCCATGGTGGGGCGAGAGTTGATCTGAGTTGCAACGCAGCTTTTGGCCAACTGGGCCATGGAAAAAGCGAGATCCAAGGGGTACTCGCGCTTAAGAGAAGGATCCATAAAGCCTTCAAGTTTGTCTCTCACATGGTCTCCTTCCAACACCCCATTTATGGACGCAGATAGTAACAACTCTTGATCATCTCCTGAACCACCATTATTGGAGGCGGGAGCGGGAGCAGCCGCTGCAGCGGCTTCTCTTCCAGATAAGAGCTCCAACAAGACGACCCCAAATGCAAAGACATCTAGTTTAGGAGTAATGACCCCGTTTTGGATGTACTCTGGCGGCATATAGCCATGAGTGCCCACCACATGTCTGGTGAGTTGGAGTTGGTCTTGATTGTGATTGTGACTGTGGGAGACGAGAAGGGGTCTTGCCAAGCCAAAATTGGAAAGCTTGGCCCTCAAGCTGGCATCCAAGAGGATGTTGCTGGTCTTCAAGTTGTTGTGGATACAGGGAGGGTGGGTGAAGTTGTGGAGATAGTTGAGAGCATCAGCGACGTCGTGGGCAATCTGAACCCTTTGCTTCCATGACAGTGCAGTAGGAGAATGAAGGCAGTGGGAAAGAGAGCCAGAGTGAGCATACTCGTAGACAAGGTAGGTGTGTCCCTGGTCGACGCAGAAGCCAGAGAGCCTGATGATGTTGGAGTGGTTGATCCGCTTGAGGAGGTTGATCTCGTCTCCAGACTGGGAGACATCCCCTATCACCACCTTGATGGCGGCATAGTCCCCCTCAAACGATCCTCTGAACACGGATCCTTGAATTCTGTTGGCTTCGCTGAAGAATTGGGTGGCCCTCTGCAGTTGCTCCAATTCGTAAAGGGTCAAGGACTCAACAGCATAGCCAAGCCCTCTAGAAGAAATGGTGTCGGATGAAGGTAGCGGCGAGGTTGGCAAGTAGTCTGCGATCTTACCGGGTTCAAGTCCAGGTCCAGAAGAGACTTGTAGTTTGGAGTTGGGGGATTCCGTAGCCGCCGCCGATTGGTAATGTTGACGACGGCGGCGGCGTAACAGGAGGAAGACCGTAATTACCAGGAGGAGGAGGCAAGCAGCTCCAACGCCGACACCCACGAAGATAGGTTTGTTGATTTTGCTAAGGTTGTTGTTGTTGGAGTTTGGAGGTGGAGCGGCGGATGGAGGAGGAGGAGGAGGAGAAGAGCGTTGTTGCAGTTGAGCAGGGGTAGGTTGGGAAATGAGAGGGAGCAGAAGTTGGGTGAAGGGATAGATGATGTCGTTGGAAGAGAGGCGATTGGCTTGGAGCAAGGTGGGTAGGTCTAAACCGAAGCGTTGGGCGATGGTAGAAGGGTCGTCTCCCGAGGCGACCAGGTAAGAGAGGAGGAACTTGACCCCAGCGGCGGTCTGGTTGGCGGTGGGGCAAGCGCACCTCAGGGGGACTTGAAGGGTGAGGCCCACCGTGAGGTTAGTGTCGCGGAAGGGGTTCTGAGCCATGAGGGCCTGGCAGGTGGTGAGGCCCTGGTAGGTGTTGTTGGCCACTCCGAAGTAGGTGTCGGAGGGT
This sequence comes from Prunus fruticosa, assembly GCA_018703695.1. Classification (NCBI taxonomy): domain Eukaryota; kingdom Viridiplantae; phylum Streptophyta; class Magnoliopsida; order Rosales; family Rosaceae; genus Prunus; species Prunus fruticosa. The sequence goes on along the minus strand of CM031921.1, from coordinate 342,778 downwards.
TTGAGCACATATGAGGCGTTGTGCTGGTAGTAAGAGGAGGAGGAGCAAGAGCAGTCGACGGGCACGAGTATGAGGGTGTCCGCGGGAATGGGCTGAACATCGGAGATGTTGTGGGCTACAGCGATGCGGGTGGCTTCGGAGCCCAGCAGGTAGGCGATGGTGATCGGGGAGTTGTAAGGAGGGATGGAACGGAAGGTGAGGTAGGAAGGGCATGACGATGCGGCGCCGTTGCAGACATAGCCGTCGGTGGTGTTGTAGTGTTTGTTGCAGTCGAGCTGTTTGTTGTCCACATAACTCTGCTGCCCTTGCACTTTGATCAAGATAAACACCACCACCACCACCACGACCAATACCATCCAATTCATCTTCAATGGGATGGCTAAAGCTAACGCAAACAAAATTCTTTATAATTTTCTGAGAGACTCCGTGAGGCCTCAATTATACAACTATTCAACGCGTCCTTTTTTTTTTTTTGATAATTAGCGATTTGGGGAGGGGGGCACTTTTCCAGGCTTTTCCTGGGGTTCGAAGGGTGACCAAGGGGGGGAGGGGGAGGGACCTCACCACTGAGGTAAACCCCTTAGTTGACCACTTGACAACCTTTTCTTTTTTATTTATTTTCATTTGACTTTAAAAGTCAGTCCACTCTTCAAACCCGTCATTTTGATTTCTGCCAACCATTACCAATTTGGTTTCTTACTCCATCGTCGTGACCATGCGGCCATGCCCATGCGTACAAAATGGGCTCCGCCCTCCCTCTCCCTTGTAATTTTCTCACTTGAATATCCTTCAAATTTTCTTCAAATTTGATTTCACTTACTAAGGTATATAATGGTCTTTTCGAGCTAGGATTTAGATTTTAACCCAAAATTTGATACTTAAAACCTAAAATCGAAGCAATTAACCAATACTTGAAACTTAAAATATAAGTTATAAATGATAACAGCGGTTCCCTTTTTGCATCTTCATCACTCTAACACCCTACTAACCCTACTAACTTGAACAATGAACAGTATAAAGATAAGTTTCACTACATATATTTGTTAATCAGAAATTTTACATCTCCAGCCACTTATTATTAGGTGAATAAAATTCTATATGCCTCAAAAAACAAAATTCTACACTAGAAAGTCAAAACTAGATTCCCCTGATGATCATCACTGCAGAGAACTTAAAAACTACCACCCTCTATCATTGAGCAGGTCAGTCGCACTTTCTTTTGTGGGCGCATCTCCTGCACGCTAATATACCAGCCCAAATTACTCCTATCAAAGCAAGGACAAAAGCTGCAACATCGAACGCAAAACTATAACAATCAGGACAGCAAACACAGATAAAATCAAATCAAGTTGCAATCAATTGAGCATAATTTGATGGTACCCCTTTAAAAAAAATAAAAATAAAATTGATTTGATGAAAGAAATGCACATCCGAATATTAGACGACCTGAATCCCTTATATATTAAGTCTATTTAAATTTTATATTGAAGCCCTAAAAAATTATTTTCCTTTTTCTTGTTCCATTTATCCAGTCCATAACACTGAAAATTTCCCATGCAGTGTAGAAAAAAGGCGGCTAGGCACATTCCATGCAAGAAGCATTCAATAGTAAAGCTGAAAGTCTGAGATAAACATACTCGCTACAGCACAGTAAGCTAAAATAGCCAGGCGATATCTAACAATCCATGGTAGAGTGCTTTCAAGAGAGCAGTGCCTGTGATGCTCTCTTGCTTTCTTGGTGGTTGAAAAGGTAGAATTTCTTGCTTGCAGTTCCGATAGCGATGTAGTTACACCTGTCACAGGATTTCCGTTTATATCCCTGACTTGAATTTTCAATGTCACAGGAGTCACATCCCAGTCTATCTCAACTGCTCCGAAATTAGACATGCCTGAAGAAAATACACATCCAGAAAATAAAAAAACCTGACATGTTCCGCAAGGAAACTCAGATATGTCAAATTTAAAATGACAAGCATACCATATGTGCACGACCTGTATCTGCAGTTTTGGTCCATAACTCTCATAGTGTTAGGAGTTAACCATGCCAGAAATCTCACAAAGAAATGTAGCGGTGGTGGGACTACCTTCTCAACTGCTTGGGTTATGCCACTTGAAGTAACATCATACAATGGATATCCAGTGGCACAATCATAACGTGTAATTTCTCCAAAGTGAACATCTCCACTTATGAAAAACACTCCATCCTTCTACAAGGAAAAGGATTTGTAAAAGATCTGATCTAAGCATCCTCTCCTCTCAGACCAAGTTGTAAAAGTAAAAAATAAATACCCTGCTTCATGCATCTGCTGCTTGTATCCTAATTAGAAATTGCTACTGAAAGAAGTATAATCGAAAATATGCGTCATGGAGCATACATATACCACCTTGCTATCTGCTATCAATTTAAATAGCCGATCTCTCTCCTTTGGAAAACGTCCCCAAGACTCCATGTAAAACAATGGCCCAGTGGTTGCTGACAGATTTGATATTACCTGAATTGGGAGAAAAGATAATTACTGAAACGTATGCATTATTAACAAAACTTGCAGACACCATAGGCAAATCCAAACAACCCAACTAGCCAAGCATTAGGGAGTAGCACATATGTAAATTAATTACATAGCTAACAGCTTTATGTAGAACAATGTAGGCATAGATTAATGTATAGAAGATCCAAGTATAGTACCAACCTACCTAATATAATGTTGGCATAAATTGACAGCATACCTGTATAGAAGATCCAATAATTGTAATGGCTGTTGGAGAATCATTCAGCTCTTTTTCTAACCATTCCCACTGTGAGCGTCCCAAAATAGTTCCATCACTACGTAAAGGGTCTCGATGGTACCTAGTATCTAATAGTATAACCTGAGGAAGTTTATTGCCCGTAATTAGAGCAAAACACAATTTTACTGAAAACAGTTGTTTGCTTACTTGATAGGCTTTCCTGGGAAAGCCCATTTGAATTCCATAAGAAGAAATGTTTCAGACAGATACTTAGAAGCTTTCACTTTGATACCTTGATTTGTCTACCCATGGGGCCAAGTGTGTAAGATGCATAAACTCCGTCTTGCTTGCGCCTACAATTGAAGCAAAAAAATAATTCAATATAATCAGCAATAATTAGGTATTACGAACAACTGCATTGCAGTACACCACAATTAGATACAGTAAAAAATTATTGATGTTATTCATACAAAGCGAACGAGGCTTTAACAATGACAACATCAGCATCTTTGGATATCAGTAAGGCCATAATGACAATTCTACAAGGGGAGAACAGTCGCTCACCGTGGACTATGTTCCGGCTCATCCAAGAAATCAAGGAGAAGCCTTTGATTAGTTATTTTCCCAGAAAATTCTTTTCCTGCATCATTTAATCCATAATCGTGGTCATCCCATGTGCCAATTACCTACAAGATTGACCCGCTACTACTTAGAATGAAGAATAATTATATAAAAAGGAAAATATGTATGAGCAAGATTAAGGATCTCAACAACTATTCAGTCAGAGAAGTGAGGATGAAACACCTTAGTATTCTCTCGAAGACGAGAATAACCAGGGTTAGACTTGGCTTTCTCATATCTAGACTTCATTTCCTGCTCAGTAGAAGGAACAAATCTTGGGGCATTCTTCCGCGGTCCAATTGTTCTTTCTTTTCCAAATAGTTTAGAAGGACGCCTAATGTCTCCATAAATGTTATCACCAAGCCAAATGAAAACTTGGGGATCAAATGAGATTATTGCATTCCAGATGGGCTGCACAAAACCAAAAATTTTAAGTTATCCTGAGAAACAAAAAAGAAGTAAATATAATCACAAAAGTTTCAGAGATGAAATTTCGTTGTGTGGCAAAACAACTCGATAGATGATTTGATACAATATAATGCCATTTGAAAAGCTAAGTAATAAGCAACAGTTGCAGTAGGGTTCACTAGCAGAAAGTAAAAGCAGGGACAATGTGCACAGGAAGATTGCCTAAACGTCACCTATCAATGGCCAGTTGGATTCAGATTTCGTTAAGAGGAGATTGCCATTGTGGTCAAACTGAAGAGCGGAAGTGGGTTCATCTCCAACTATGTGTTCTTGAATTGTTTTTGGCATTTGGCAGACTTATAAATTTGTATACAATTATTATAAATTAGGAAATCATAACTGATGAAGTGTGAGTCAAATAAGCACTGTAATTACTAATTAGAGAAACAAGTGTTGTCATCAAAAGTAGTGTGCCAAAATGGCAAAAAGCTATTGAGAGGTGAGAAGAAGAAAAGTTAAAAAAACAAAGAGCAGAGTACAGACGGAAAGACAGACCTGAGGAGCGCTTTGGTTGGCACATGATCCAAACGCAATACGAGTAACCAGATGCTGCTGCTCGGAAGGGACGCCCCACGCCACCACTCCAATCGCCGTCACTGTCAACATCCACCACCACTTCCAAACCATCTCTCTCTACTCTCAATTCTCAATTCTTAATTCAACTCTCAATTCTCATGTGAGCAGCCACTAACTCTGTGATTCTCGCGTAAATGTGAGGATTCTTTCCATTCTTAACCAATCACCTTATTTATTTCCTGAAAATTGCCTTATTTCCATAACAAGAGCCTGAAACCTTCCGATCAAGAAAATCCAATAAACTAATATATTAAGGAAAAACTTCCGTTAAAGAATTCTTACATGCCGTTTTTTTTTTGGGTTTTTAGGTGCAATAGTCCTTGAATTTGTACCCACTTCACATTTTAGTCATTCAATTCGCGAAATGCCTGCTCTAGTCCCTCGATTCCATTCGTTACTCGAGATATGTTAATTTTTTGGTTAAATTTAGGGGCAAAATAGTCATTTGTGGTCCAACTCTCATTACTCACACCAACTCCACCACTCCATATCCAAACTCACCATTCTCACCATCAATCTCACGACCCCATCATCATCTTAATCATCAATTTCAACCCTTCCACCTCCTTAGCCAATACTAGAGAGACAAAGAGACGTAGAGATATAGACATAGAGAGATAGAGAGACAAAGATGGGTGGTGGGGAGGTGCGTTAGGGAGAGGGCATGGGGCTGGGTGGGTGCAAGGATGAGAATGGGTGTCGTAGATGTATTGTTGATATTTTTTTTTTGGGAGGATCAACTTAGGTAAATGAGCGTTGGATCTTCAACAAGGCGAGAAGGTTATAAACCTTCGACACAGAGGGTTCTGGAGAAGAAAATAAGGAAGAAGCAATCGTAAGTTTCAGGCATTGGTATGGTACCTGCGAAAGCTCTCCGATATTTAAGTCGCAAATGTGGGATATGTGGTAATTTTAGTAGAGTAACAATAAATGTGAAAAGTAGTTACCTTATTTACCTAGGCATTGTTCCCCATTTATAGGGAAGTGAAACTGATAATTTGCACAAAGTTTCGATGTGGGACTTTGTGCAAATCACCGTGATAGTGACACGTGTTTGTGGCTTTAAGTTCTGTAGTTGAGAGCATCGGCATGCGGGTATCGCTTAGGAAGGAGGTCCTCCTTCGGTAGGTTAAGAAGGTGGTGATGTCACTCGTATTCTAAGGGCTTGTCTAAGTGTCTTTTAGAGTGTCTCTTTCCTTTTGGTAGCCAACGTGCCTACCTAAGTACCAGTCTTCTGATGCCGAATGCACTTGGTTGATTATGGTGCAAACAGTAGTCTTCCAAGTTGTCAGTCAAGAAGTGGCTTCTAGATTGGGAACTTGTAAAGTGTTTAGGTAATCGAATCGAGGGCTTCGGTGTGGCAGACACCGTAGGCAATCCCTTAGTCCCTCAAGTTCAGAAGCTAGAAGGCACGTTGCTGGGGGGGGGGGGGAAAGTAGTTCCTTAAAGGACATGTCTTTGAAATCGGCTTAGGAGGAGCCGAAGGGAAGCTATGACGTCATAGGCGGGTGTGTAATGTCGTTGGAGGTTCGGTAGAGAGGGTGCCGAAGGAAAGGTGTTACATCAACAAAAGTCGCATTAGTCCCTTCGAAGCTTCAGCACGGATGCTAGTCTACTTCTTGATTGGACCAATTTTTGGTTTATGGAAGATGATTTAATGAAACTTTAATTGCATAAATCCATTTATAAAACAAAAGTCCACTCACGGGGCGTCCAAGCTAGCTTGACCCTTTGAGGGTCCTTCCCACGGGTTCAAAGAAGCCTGAGTACCTATTTAAACAATTATATACATTTAATTAATAAAATTGCTCAACCATGGATATTTAATCAAAACTCTGCCCCCCCTTCTCAAAAGTGTGTGTAAAAAATTTAGAAAAGTTCCTAGGCCCATTTTCAACCTTTTTAACATGCGGAATGGTCTGAAACGACCCAGATCCAATAAGCGATAAATTTCCCAATATGGTCAACTAGGGATCCCGTGGGGTCCACGACCCTCAATTACCAATTCCTACACGATCCTAGGAATGCCTAGATTAACATATATTAATTTGGAGTCGATCTAACGGCCCGAACATATTAAACCTTTATAACGGCTAATATGCGATATCCGATCGATGATCAAACGATAACCAAATTCAAATCCGAGCATGCCGTCGTGCTCGGAATGACGTGGGGAACATTCTAGGACAAAAACCCAACCTTGACACCCCACCGATGCGCTGCCACGGGCCACCACTCCTGGGAGGTGTATTGAGTAATTTTCGGGCGGATCTGAAAACTCCAAACCACCGGCCAATAATCATACCTACAGATCAAGGGGAGTAACTTTATACCTTGGCTCGATGATCAATTCCACCTTTAAAGCCCTCGAACGAAGCTTTCTGTCTCTTGAAAACCTAGAAATTTCTAGTTCAAAATCAATGAAATTTGAATGGATTCTCATTGGATTTTCAAAGGATAACATAAAGGGAAGGTATGAGAGTATTTTGGGTGTAATTACCTGAGTTGTGGAGGTCGGAATTGGCCGAAAAGACCACGAACAGTTGCTATTTTTGCATAGCCGGTTTGGGCTCGTTTTTGGCTCAAAATCAAGCTCAAATCTTAGGGTGTGTTTGGCAAGCCTCACTGGACAGGACTAAGCTTAAATAGTACTTGAAACCCATGTTTGTTAAGAGAGGGACTAACTTAAATGAGATTATATAGTCAAACAGTGAAAAATCCCCCTCACTCGCTCCTATAATTTAGCGAGCTTGAAAAGCGGCTCGCAATATAACACCCACGCTATATTGAACTCGCGAGTCCGAACTAAACCATCGCAGAACTAAACCTTCACACTGTCATCGCCCAACCTCACTGTCACCACCGTAAACCGTATCGACACTAACAACAATACCCAATTGAACACCCAATCAGTTGGCCCAGAGAGCCCTTTCTATCTGCTCTGATTCCTCATGGGGTTACCTAATTTCTGCAACTAAACAAACCCAGATCACTGGCTTGTCAAGATCGAAGAGGATGTGCGGCGTGCATGGGAGAACACCTTTGTTGAAGCCTCTGTTTGAAGCTTTCCTGATTGAATTATAAAAAATAAAATAAAAAGAGTCAAAAGGGGAGAAGGAGAACTAGTGAAAAAGGGGATGTGGAGATGGGTTGCGATGGGAGAGAGAGAGAGAGAGAGAGAGAGAGAGAGAGAGAGAGAATTGGGGCTGGTTGATGCGAGCTCTGATAGTTCTTCTTCTGTTTACAAAGGCCGCAAGATGAAGAAGCAAGAATGAATCTATTAATCCCAAGGAGCAAGAGAACATGGCTTCAGTGGGGGAAGGGAATCGCAGAGAATGAATCTTTTTTCTCCCCGTCCTATTTCCAATGCGATGAACCTAATTATCTTAAAAAAAAAAAAAAGATAGAAAAAAGATAAAAATGGGGAGGTTGAGTTGGGTCTGGATCTGATGAGTTTTTTTGTTTAAGATAATTTTAGCCTTTAAAAAAATTCAGAATTTTTGTTATTTTTTTAATTATTGTTTTAAATTTAAATATTAAAAGAATTATTTTTTAGTTCAACACCGCACCAAACGTAGGTTTTCACTATTTTTACAATCCAACTTCTTAGTTAAGGACAAACCAAACATAGGTCAGTCCTTAATCCGGACTAGGCCCAATCCAAGATAGTCCCAGGATTTAAGTAAGAGTCATGACGCAGTCGCCGTCCCAAACGACCCCTTAGGGTTTTAATTTGTAAAAAGTAGGAGGTTATGAAAAGGGAAGAGAGCTGACAATTTTGGAGGTTGTGGCATGAAAAATGGTGGCCGGAGTGATGTGTTTGCTGGCCAAAATGGATGGCTGTTTTCTGTTGCAAGAAGAAGAAAAATTGCAAGGGAGGAGAGAGAAGAGAGGTGATGTGCGTGAGAGAGAAGGAGAGGTCTGATTGGCTAAAATAAAATCTGACTTTTGAGATAATTACGTTTATGCCACTAGCTATTTTTTATCGTAACTTTTTCGTTACAACTCCAATTCGAGCTCACTACGTGTCTATATACTCATCTCGACGTGCTCTATGCAACAGTTCAATTGAAATTCCCAAATTCATTCCCGAACAAAAACTCAACTTTTAGACCATTAAAACATTCCGGGGTAAAAATCGTCTTTTACTTGAATAAATTAATATAAAAATTTCATCCTCAAAAGTTCATACATGTCACTCAAAGAGGTAAGGGTACTGGGCTCGCATCTCTCCTCCTCTGGTTCCCAAGTGGCCTCTTCCAGTGTGACTTCTCCACAGGACTTTCACTAGTGGGATTTCTCTAGAAATTAGTACTTGTATCTTCCAATCCAAAATCTGAATGGGGTGCTCCACATAACTCAAATCATCCTTCAATTCCATTGGTTGCGACTCCAGAACATCAGAAGGATCTGAAATATAATTCCGAAGCATGGAGACGTGAATACATCATGTAATCAAGAAAGTTTCAATGGCAAAGCAAGTTTGTAGGCTATTGGGTCCACACGTTCCAAAATCTCCTATGGCCCAATGTAAACGAGGGCTTAACTTTCCCCGTTTTCGGAATCTCACCACATGTTTCCAAGGTGACAACTTTAAGAACACCCAAGTGTGGAGTGATGGCCAAAAATAGCCTTGCCGAATAACCTTGTGGGCCAGGGATTGGGCTTTGGAATGGTTGCCATAAATTCCCTCATGGATCTCTCGAAGGACATAGTTCCCTTCTTCTAAAGTCAGACACCGAAGGTAGGGGGAGACTGAAACCACGTTTGTATAAGGCGCCATTAATGATCAAGTATCTGGTGGATCGGTAGCGACACGTCGTGCCTGAGCAGGATCAATGGGCAAAGTGTGGCGTTGTAGGAACTGAAGTATGAGATCCATCCATGTGGGGCTGTGGTCAATGGTATAGATTCCTGGCGTGTGGGTGTTGGGCTTTTCTAGGAACTCCATGTGGATGTTGCGGCCGATGCCTTGTTCTAGTGCCGAAGCTAACCTTGCGAAAGCATCAGTATGACTGTTTTCATATCGTGGGATCTGAACTGATGCAATGGTGTTTAGTCTAAACACAAATTCCGAACCCATTAAGAACAAGAAGAACAATAAAGAACCAAGTAGAATTTAACCATGGTGTTTGTCTTCAATATCTACCCATTCATTCACTAATCAGTCCAAGAGTCATATGGTGTTTATGTAAACTTGAACAAGATATTTAATTAAGAGCAAGTGAATGAAACCATAAACTAGAAATAATCAACATGCTACTTGAACCTTTTTGTTTTTGGGTGTTGTGTAAGCTGGGACTCAAACCCAGTTCTCTTGCTTGTCAGGCAATTGTCCTTGTCCGTTGGACTACAAACACAACTTGTCAATTAACATCATTAACTTTAAAACATGAAACTGTCCAGTTATATACAAAAAATAAAAATAAAAAGTAGGAAAACCAAATAGAATCAAACAATGTTACCGATCCCGGCAACGGCGCCAAAAACTTGTTGCGTAGATTCAGCTGCACCAAAATGGGTTCAACTGCATCCTCAACTTGTGATACTCGCAAGTGCACGAACCGTTGGTAGTATAGCATATGTAAGTGCGAGGTCGATTCCACAGGGATTGGTGATTGAATGATCCAATTCAATTTTCCTACACAAAACAAAAGAAACAAAACAAGAAGAAAGAATGTACATTACAAGAAAAATAAATTACAACTAAGAGAACATTAACGAGAGCATTTGAGGAAGGAAGGAAAGTGTTTGAGAACTTTAGAGAGGGGAGAAGTGTTTGAGAGATTTGGAGAATTTTGGAAGAGTAAGGAAAGTGGTGTTTGGGAACTTTGTGGATTTTGGAAGAGAAAGTGTTTAGGAACTTTGAGAATTTGGAAGAGAGTGGTTGAGAACTTGGAGGATGTTTGTGAACTTGGAGAATTTGAGAACTTAGGGAAGGAAGAGAAATGTGTTTGTGAAGTGTTTGAGACATGGAGACTTTTGGAAGAGAAGGGAAATGTGTTTGAGAACTTTGTGGATTTTGGAAGAACATGTGTTTGAGAGCTTTGAGAGAATTTGATGAAGGAAATGGGAGAAATGTTTGGGAAGTGTTTGGAGAAGAGAGTGTTTGAAGAATTTAGAAGAAGAGAAAGGAAAAGTGTTTGAGATTTAGTACAAAGAAAATTTACTAGAATGATCTTATTACAACAATTGAGAATAACAAAGGGAAACTAAGAGAATTTGAGGGAGAGAAGGGAAGGGAGTTCTAGAGAAGTGCTTGAGAGCTCCCCCCCTTGGGGTGTTATTACAAGCTTAGAGAACCTCCCTATTTATAGGCCTAGGAGAAGTAAAAATCTGAATTCAATAAGACTAATGCATACAACACTTGAATTATAAAATCTGAAATGGTTGATGCACTTGTATTAGAAAATCTTGAATGGTTGATGCACTTGTATTAGAAAATCTTGAATTGGTTGATGCACTTCCCCAATAAATCCCACCAGCAGCCCTAGCTCATCTTATACAATTATGAGCTAGAAGGGTAAGAAATAATATACAATTATGAACCGATCAAATACCCCCAAACCTAGATTTTGCTAGTCCTCGAGCAAAACAAAAAGGAAAACACAGATAAAAAAAACAAAACAAGAAGTTAACTAGACCACTTTCGTAGGTAACTCGATTGCATTTAGCATATGCAACAAGCCTTTAAACCTCTAGGCATCCCTAGTAGGAGGAGTTGTGTCTCCTGATGGTTTAACAATATCGAATACCCACAAACGTTTTTCTAACTCTACAAAACAAAATGGTTAGAAAACTTAAAATATTGTTAGTCCTTAAGCAACACCAAAAACAAAAACAAACATAAATACATTGACAAAAACAAAATTAAAAATAAAAACAAAAACAATAACAAAAATAAAAAGAACTCAAAACAATCTTTCCCAACATTTTCTGAAGAGAAATGACTCATGCACATGACGTAAATGTTTTTAACAATAAAAACTCAATTTTAGACATTATTTACAAAGCGGCAAAATTCAAAACATAATATGCTTAAAGTGTAGTAGTGTGATAGCCAAATGCAACAAATTCCCCAATCTTAGTTTTCACACAATTTCGAAAATCATACAAAGCACAAGTTCAACTTCAAATCTCACCAAAGTTGTCCTCTCACAAATGAATCACTTAGAAGAGGGCTATAATGCATCACTCAGTTATAAACATGAGAATAGAGTTTAAACCATAAGGACTTAACTCGAAATAGAAAGATGAAGAACTTTGCATTAATATGATCTCAAGAAGGATGCCAAACACTTAAAATAAGAAAATGGATGCAATTCAACCACATGACATTTAAGATCAATTTAGGTCTTAGTATAGGTTGTAATGGGGCCAAGGGTGTAAGGTGAGTAAGAAATGAAAGGTATGGATAAAACAAAGTCCAAGGAACTCGCAATGTAAGAGCATAAAATAATTATTTACAAGACTTCGAATCATCACGATTAGATTTTTTCTTTTACATGATCAAAACTCCTTATACCTTCATTTACATTGATTCATACTCCTTTCCTTCATTTACAAACACCAATTTATTTTGAAGACCCAAAAATGAAATTTCAATCAACTACCACTTAACTTTTCTCTTTTGTTTCACCAATTGTATGATTTTTTTTCTTTTTTTTTTCTTCAAAATGTAACACCTCTTCCCAAACTTAGTATGAAAAACACATCCCAATTAAAGCTCATGAGTTCCTTAGAAAGGTAAATATTTGTTTTTCAGGCTAAGGCGAGGAAATAAAATTGGTAAATGAAAGAAAAGGTTTACATGTAGGCTCAAAATGGTTAACAATGGAAAATCATGCTTAAGCATGCATAAGGTTAGCTTGAAAGGCATAAACGATCCAAAGAATGCCTTAATATCATTTCTTTAAATGTCATGAAGTCAAATTGCACAAGAATGAATTACTTTTAAGTGTTCAACCAAATCAATGAATAATGAGATCAAACAACAACTTTGATGACAAGAAAATAAGAGTACATGTATAACACTCATGAATTGAAGTACAAGGCTCAAAAGCTCACTTTATATGGTTGGTTATATAAGTCTAATTTATGCTTCATACAATTCTTTAGATCATGCAAATCCTTTAATTGGAAAATTATGAAACAAATGGCAAGTGTAAAGAATATTTCAAACATATTATGATAGAACAATGCCAAATTAAAATGTTTAATTTTTTTTTAAATAAAGAAACAAAAACACTAAAATAAAATGAAATCCAATTTTCATTTAAGTCATGCAAACATTTATCACAATCTCATCAAATATGTTCGGAAAGTGAATAAAATCAAAATAAAACAAAACAAGACTCAAAGAGAAGAAAAACAAGCGAATAAAAAAAAATTTAAAATTAAGGAAAAACCAAATTTACATGCTAAACTCTAATACCCCCAAACCTAGAAATGAACATTGTCCTCAATGTTTTTTAAAAAATTAGCCACAAACAATATCATAACAACAAATAAAGGGTATTAAAGCAAATAAAAATCACAAAACATACAAAAATAAAATAAAACAATTACAAAATAAAAATTACAAAACAAACAATCAAATAAAAAAAAAATGAAACAGTAAACCCTAATCACACAATTCTGAAACCCAAAAATAATTTGAAGCCCAAAGCCTACAATGAAATTATCCCACCTTGAAACCCAAACAAGATGAAAAACCGACCCAAAATGAAATCCGAAGCCCACACATTTTAATTAAATTTTTTTTAAAATACATAAAACGTGAATTATGAGCGCAAAACGGGATTTCTGAAAAGAGGGAATGTGGTCCCTGATGTCGTCTCATGGTTAGTCACGGGCAGAAAGCAGAAGCCGCGTGTCGACAGATTGAAGCGCCGCAGATTTCACAAGCGGAAATTACGGGCTCATGGAAAGGCGCGAAGACTTTCCTGAACGCGTCCGTTCAGAAAAGACATGTCGAGATAAATGAGTTGGGTGTGGTTGGAAAGTGAGAAGGTTGTGGGACTGGAGGAATGCTGGAGATTCAGAAAATGCTCAGGGACGCCTAGGGTTTGTGAAAGACTATGTCTATAAGAAGGAAAAAGAAGGGGAAAAAAACAAAAAACACAAACTCAGAAACACAAAAGAGAAAAGAAGCAAGAAAAAAAAAAAAAAGTGAGAAATCAAATGGCTTCTTCCTACCCCTTTTCGTTGGATCTCAACCTAGCTCCACCGACTCAAACACGAGGCCAAGGAGTAGCACCAGTATGGATGCCCTACTTTGCCTCCGCACGGGGGCCTGTGACTGTCAATGACTCAATACTCCTGGACAACGATGTTGCCATTGGAGTTGGCAGAAATTTGGTGACTCCTAAAGATATACGTGTGTTCGGGACAAGGGATGACAATCGGGTTATGACTGATGCCCTGGCACTGAGCATGCAGAGTCCAGCATGTGTCGCAAGTTTGGTTCATCGCCTACTGCGAAGTCCCATGAGGTAGAGGTGCTGAAAGGTCAGTTAGCGGCGGAGCACAGGATGGTTGAAGAGTGTCAAAGTGCTATAAAAAGCTTGAAAAGGGAGCGGTCAAGGATAGTGGAGGTGAATCGACACCAACTAGAAGTGTTGCGGGACGAGAATAAAAACCTAACAAAGATTGTAGAGTTGTACTCTCGCGACATGCGAAAACAGCTGGAAGACCTAGACCGACCTGGCAAACGAAAGAAACCAGATCGCGAGAAAAGTTATACTGAAGCTAAGATTGCGATCTTTGGGAGCTCAAGTGATGAGCCCCAAGAGGCTGTGCGTGAAGCCCCGGAAGAGGACAGCCAGAGGGCCAAACTCAAAGCTCATATGGTCGAGACACGAGCGCCCAAAAGAAATGATTTCAGTTTTTATTTATTATTTAATTTAAAAGTGTATGTTTTTTTTAATTGGGAAATAAAAAGTTATGTTATCTCAAAGACACGAATAACCCTAAATTTAAAGAACGACGATCAAACAAAAACATGAAAACCCAAACATGCATTTTTATTTTTAGTTAAGTAAACACACAAGTAACTGCTTTTTCTTTTAAGAGAAAAACCTAAGGATGACCAGTTAAGGGCCTCAGAAAAACACAGCCAGGGGATCCGGGAAGGTTGGAGGGGTCACAATGGTCCCGCTTAAAACCCTAACTTCTTAGACACCGAAGGTGTCGCCTTAAAGAACTCCTAGACACTGTATAGACTGCGGTTGCTCACTGGAGTTACCAAAAGTTTAGCTCCTTCAAAGAATATCATATGAGTTTTAAATTATACTACATAATTAAATAAAAACAAAATAAAAAAATAAATAACAATTAAAATAAACACGCAATTCAAACAAGAATTTAAAAGAAGAGTTGGGATTCTTGCACCAGGTGTCCAAGACGCATCTTTAATTTTGTCTCTTCTTCCAATTAAATTCTTGAGAAACCTGACAAACAAGAAGAAAACAATTGAAAAAAAAAACACAATAAAATAAAATAACAATTGAAAAAGCAAAAACACAAACATCAGAAAACAGGGAGGCAAAAGTAAGTGAAAGTGTAGACATGCTCCCTTTTTTAAAAAACGCGCTCGCAATTTGCGGCAGAAATGAAGGGATCCGAGAAAGAAAGAGCACAGGATAGCACCCTCGAGATCCGAAGTGCTTTCGGCTCCCTTGTTTGTATAAGTCTATTTAAACTCGTTTTGGTGAAGTAGAAGAGCACCCCGCATTTCTTCCTCCAAATTAGAGAAAAACATCAAAAAATCCAGAAACAAAACAATGGCATCTTCATGCACTCACCTTGATGATCTAAACCTTGAATTGTCCCTTGCGCCACCGAATGCGGATAAGGGCTCCTACAAACCATGTCTTCCCAAACTCCACATATCATCACGGTACGGCCTCAAACTTTGCTGAGGCAATACCGAACCTTTCTGAGGAGGTGTCGAACAGAGCTGTGCTGCTAGGAGGCATGATTGGCAGCAAGCTCACACCGACGGATCATCTTCATGTGGCGCAGAGGTCTGACAAGGCAGCGGTGGAGGAGTCCCACAACTTAACTGTGCTCCACGCGGTCTCGGCTACCAACTTGGGCATGCGATTATTGGCGAGGACACGGGAGTGTGCCGCGCTGAGCGAGGAAGTAGCTTCCTTGAAGGCTATGGTGGCGGACTCCAGAAGCGGCTCTCCTTGCCAATCAGGCACGTGGAAGCACTGGAGAGAAAGAATGAGGACCATGTGGAGCTGCTGCAGATTCTGCAAGTAAGAGAGAATAGAGGCATGCCATGAAGATGAAGATGAAGATGATGAAGATGTTGTTTTTATTTTTTTTTTTCTGTTTTTTTTTTTTTTACTTTTTTACTTTTTTCTTTGTTTGTAATGCAATGTTTGAAGTAAAATAAAAATATGTTTTTAACACTCAGAAATAAACTAACTAACCACACCATGTAAATAAATACATAAACTAACTTAACAAAAAAAAAAAAAAAAAAAAGAAGTTCCAAATTGCAATTTACAAGGAAAAATAAATAAAAACTCACATTTTTTTTTAAAAATTTTGTTTTGTTTTGTTTTGTTTTTGTTTTTGTTTTTGTTTTTGTTTTTAAAACACACAAATATACAAGCAACTCATGGATGACCAGTTAAGGGCCTAGAAAAAATACAGCCAGGGATCCGGGAAGGTTGGAGGGGTCACAAAGGTCCCACTTAAAACCCAAACTTCTTAGACACCGAAGGTGTCGCCTAAAGAACTCCTAGACACTGTAATGACGGATACGCTTCCTGGAGTTACCACGAGTCAGCTCATATAAAAAATCTTTTTAATTTTTTTTTTAATAAAAGAAATAGAAAATTGAAATTACTGAAATAATAACAAAACAACTAAAGAGAAAGGATTGGAATACTCCCCCTTGAAGCGATTAGGTCGAACGTGATGCATTTGGAGGTCGCGACTTCTCCCACTATTCCACACTCCCCATTCTTATGATTGAGGTTACCATCTCTCTCCATTTTTATTAAGCTGACATTACTTGCTAAAACAAACACAGAAAACTTGAAACAGAATTAAAGGATGATGAAATAAAAACTAAAATTGAAAGGAAAATCAACACACGTCCAATTTCATGCTTCAAAGTAACAAGCAACAAAGTAATCAAACTAGCTTATGAAGTTCGTTCTTTCTCAAATATGATTATCCATATGGTGTGTGGTTTTAATCAAGTATTCAGAAAAAACATTTAGCTATGGTGTTTAGTCTAAACACAAATTCCGAACCCATTAAGAACAAGAAGAACAATAAAGAACCAAGTACAATTTAACCATGGTGTTTGTCTTCAATATCTATCCATTCATTCACTAATCAGTCCAAGAGTCATATGGTGTTTATGTAAACTTGAACAAGATATTTAATTAAGAGCAAGTGAATGAAACCATAAACTAGAAATAATCAACATGCTACTTGAACCTTTTTGTTTTTGGGTGTTGTGTAAGCTGGGACTCAAACCCAGTTCTCTTGCTTGTCAGGCAATTGTCCCCCCTTGGGAAGGGAGCTCTAGAGAAGTGCTTGAGAGCTCCCCCCCCTTGGGGTGTTATTACAAGCTTAGAGAACCTCCCTATTTATAGGCCTAGGAGAAGTAAAAATCTGAATTCAATAAGACTAATGCATACAACACTTGAATTATAAAATCTGAAATGGTTGATGCACTTGTATTAGAAAATCTTGAATGGTTGATGCACTTGTATTAGAAAATCTTGAATTGGTTGATGCACTTCCCCAATAAATCCCACCAGCAGCCCTAGCTCATCTTCATGTCACCATGACCAAGCTTCCAACCAGAAATGATAGCTCATGCCTAGCTCACCATGACCAAGCATCCAACCAGCACATGCTGAGGTCAGCATGACCAGCAACTTCAAGGGCTTACAACTTGGGCTTCTCTTAATCAAATTAGGACTTTAAGCACTTGAAATTGAAGTTCAGAATGTCTTCTTTCCAGCCATATGTTATTTGGGCCAATCCAAGGTCGGAGGAAGAAGTTAAGGCCGAAACAAATTGCTAACTCATTTTCCGCGCTGATAAGATCCATCCTGAGCATGGTTCTGTGTTTGCTAGGTAACGGACTCTAGATTTATCCAATGGGGTTGAATTTTGGATATGTTATAGTACACACCCATTGGTACAACTTTCATGAAGAATTCTGCCTCATTCGAGCTGTGTAGGTTGCTGAAACAAAGCTTTCAATATGACCTACGGAACTGGACTGGCAGGGGCTGTAGCCATAATGAATTTGTCTTTAAGCTCTTCATCAATTCATCCAAATTAGGCCTTAACATGCTTGAATTGCATGAATTATGCTCTCCAAAGCCATCATTGTTACCTAAAACTCAATTAACTGAAAAATAAACACAAAAATGATTAAAAGCACAAGTTTAACTAAAAAACATAACCAAATCATAAGCTAGAAGGGTAAGAAATAATATACAATTATGAACCGATCACCGATCGCGACTTATAGTGAATATCAAATTCCCCGAGCTCGGTGGGCCATTTAATCAGTCTGCTAGATGTCTCTGGCTTCTGCAACACTTGTCTCAAGGGTTGATTAGTAAAGGCATGAATTGTGTGGGCCTGGAAGTAGGGTCAAAGACGTTTGACTGAAACTACCAAGGTGAAGGCCAGCTTTTCCATGTCCTGGTATTCGAGCTTCGGCATCCTGTAATGCCTGATTGATGTAGTGTACTGGATGCTAGGCACCATCATGTGGTCGGATTAGCACTGAGCTAACTGCAGTGGTGGATACCGAAAGGTAAATCATGAGGATTTCACCAGGCTCAGGTGTGGATAAGAGAGGTGAATTGCTCATATATTCTTTGAGTTCGGTGAAAGCTTTATCGAATTCGGAGTCCAGGTGATGTGATGCTTGTTGCCCTTGAGACTTTTGAAGAAGGGGGCGTAGCGATCGGCAGCCTTGGAGATGAACCTGGTTAGGGCTGCAACGCATCCGTAAGGCTTTG
This sequence comes from Prunus fruticosa, assembly GCA_018703695.1. NCBI lineage: Eukaryota > Viridiplantae > Streptophyta > Magnoliopsida > Rosales > Rosaceae > Prunus > Prunus fruticosa. The sequence continues at coordinate 324,368 of CM031921.1, read as the reverse complement.
GATATCCTTGACTGTCTTCGGTACCTTCATGTCCAAGATGGCTTGAATGTTTTCTAGGTTGGCCTCGATGCCTCGCTGGCTGATCATGAAACTAAGGAACTTGCCTGAAGCCAAGGCGAAGGCACACTTCATTGGATTGAGTCGCATGTTGTATTGTTTCAGGATTGCGCGAACATAGTTGACAGGTTAGGGATATGTTGTTCGGCAGTGCGACTTTTGACTAACATGTCATTAACATAGACTTTCATGGTGTGGCCGATCAATGGGGCGAAAAGGTTGTTCATAAGGAGCTAGTAAGTGGCTCCGGTGTTTTGAGGCCGAAGGGCATTTGTAACAATATAAGCCCTGGTAGGTAATGAAGGATGTGCGGGCTTGGTCGTCAGGGTGCATGAAGATTTGGTTATACCCGGAGTAGGCATCCATGAAGCTGAGAAGGACATGGCCTATCATGGCGTTGACAAGCTCGTCAATTTGAGGAAAATGGAAGCTATCTTTAGGAAGGGCGCAATTGAGGTTGGTGTAGTCTACACATATAATCCAACCTTTCTTTGGTTTGCGGACCATTACCACATTTGCCAGCCATGTGGGATAATCCATCTCCTTGATGAAACTGATGTTTCGTAACTTCTCAACCTCCATCTTCATGACCTCTTACCTCTGGGTCATAGGTACGATACTTCTGCCAGACGGGTCGTATGGTGGGGTTAATGCTTAACCTATGAGAGATGATGTTAGGTGTTATGCCAAGCATATTATTGTAGGACCAAGCGAAAATTTCGGAGTTGTGGCGGAGGAAACTAATGCATGCGGAGTGAAGGTCGGGTAGAAGGGAGGTACCGATGCTTACCTGCCGATCTCAGGAAATCATCATGGAGGCAAACAAGTTAAAGATCTTCCACTGGTTCGGCTTGGGGAGTGACAGATTCTTCCCTAGGATCCACAGAAGCTCAGCGTTAACGCGAGGACGAGGTGGGTATGTGGTTACCGAAAGAGCTTCAAGTTGTAGAGGACGATTGGTGGATTTGACTGCTGAAGTATAACGCTTCGGGTGCCAAGTTGGTCGATGCTCACTTTGCCCGTGCCATGAAGGGTAGGGAATTTCAACATCAACATGTGCATGGAGATGAAGACCCTCATTTGTGCCAAGGTGGGGCGTCCAAGGATGACGTTGAATGTCGTGGGACAATCAACAATTAGAAAGGGAGTGGTAACCGTGGCTCATTGGGGTGCTGAATCGATTGAAATTGGGAGGTGGATGCTTCCAATGGGTTGGACAACATCGCCAGAAAAACTTATAAGAGGCGTGATGATGCAGTTAAGCAGGTGGTCGGGGACCTGAAGTTCGTTGAAGGCTTTTGCAAACATGACACTCACCGAGCTACCGATGCCGACCAAGATACGTCCGACATTGAAGTTGGAGATGTCTGCCGAAATAATCAACAGATCATTGTGGGGAAAGATGACGCCATGCTCCTCCCCCTCGATGAAGGTAATGGGGTCCCAACCTGTTTTGGACATCTTCGACATGCGGCCATGCTCAGGATACTAAAGACTTGATGTGCGTAGGAAGACCGGACATAATTCTTGATGGAGTTGTTGGATGTGCCAACTAGAGTAGGGCCGCTGCGATGGTGGAGATCATGTTGATCTGGCAGCTGGTGAGGGTTTGGGGGAGGTGGGAGGTTGTGGTCTAATTTGCCGTTACAAATGAGGCCTTCAATGATGTTTCGTAGAGCGATGCAGGATTCCATATCGTGGCCGTTGAATTGGTGAAAATGGCAGAATACACCGGTGTTTGGCATAGGCCTACATCTTCGGGGAGGGGGTTTGGGTATAATGGGTGCCTTATTGACCAGAACATTTTCATAAATGGTGTTCAGTATGGTGAACACCTCGAACTTGGGCTTAGGCTCGAAGGAGAGTGGGGCACAATCTTTTGTCTTTTGGGGGTTGTGGCCACCGGATTGATGGTGGTTAGAGTGTCTACCGCATTTTCCATTGTTGAATGAGTGCTGGTAGCAGTCCTTCCTTTTGGGGTTCTTGGCCCTCTAAGTGTCAGGGGCGGGAGCATAATGGTTGGGTTTAGCGGGAGTGGGTGCCGAAGCTTGCGGGGGTCGCCAAATGTGGTCCATGACTGGTTGGCAGGGCCGCCCTTAGAGTTAAAGTATTCGGGCTTGGCGTGGATGGTCGCTTGCTTCATTAATTTAGCATATGTGTTCCATGGGTTGCTGTGGACTAGGTATTTAAAGTTGGATTCACGAAGGCCACTCTTGAAGGCGCCAAAGGCAGCACGTCATCAGTCTCTGGACAACGGGAATATTCGTGGACTGAAGCTGAAGCGTATTCTCAAAGGAGCTCGTCTTCACCCTCCCAAAGCATATAAAGGTCATTTTCATAGTAAAAATGATTAGTCTGAATCATGAAATGGTCCAGGAAAGTTTGCTTCAGGCGGTTGAAAGAGTTGATAGTTCAAGGGTTCAGCCGGTAGAACTAGTTCAAAGCGGCGCCGCTGAGGGTGAAGGGGAAAATGAGGCACATGCCTTCGTCGTTGAGACCCTTGCAGCCTAGGGCAAACTGAAAAGAATGGATGTGGGTCAGGGGCTCATTTCCCGTGTAAAAGGCAATGTGGAGCGACTGAATGTCCTTCCCCTGACGACAGTTGAGGATACGCTCAGTGAATGGCCCAGGGCCTGGCTTCGTCCAGAGGGGATGATGGTTGCGGACCATCTCTTCCCACAGACGGTGCCAAACTGTTGATGCTCTTTTTGGGAGGGTCAACTTAGGTAAATGAGTGTTGGATCTTCAGTAAGGCGAGAAGGTTATGAACCTTCGACATAGAGGGGTTTTGTAGAAGAAAATAAGGAATAAGCAATCGTCAAGCTTCAGGCACCGGTGTGGTATCTGCCGAAGGCTCTCCAATGCTTAAGTCAACAAATGTGCGATATGTGGTAATTTTGGCAGAGTAACAATAAAGGTGAAAAGTAGTTACCCTTTTTACCTGGGCATTGTTCCCTATTTATAGAGAAGTGAAACTGAGAATTTGCACAAAGTTTGGATGTGAGACTTTGTGCAATACCGTAGTGGTGACACGTGTCTGTGGCTCTAAGTTCTGTAGTTGAGAGCATCGGCAATCGGGTATCGCTTCGGAAGGAGGTCCTCTTTTGGTAGGTTAAGAAGGTGGTGATGTCACTCGTATTCTGAGGGCTTGTTTGAGTGCCTTTTGGAGTGTCTTTTTCCTTTTGACAGCCGGCATGCCTACCTAAATACCACTCCTATGATGCCGAATGCGTTTGGTTGATTATGGTGTAAACATGTACAATGGGTATGTGCGATGGGTTGGGGATGATTGGGTAGGGAGATCGATTTTGGGTGGGGGTGGCTTCGATGGTTTCGTGTGTTGAATAAGGGGTGGTCGGCGACTGTGGCTTGGTGGGGGTTGGGGTTGCTGGGAAGAGGAGAGGTTGCTGGTGTTTTGACCATTAAAAGGATTGTTTTGCCCCTAAATTTTGACAGAATTTAACGCCAGGACTAATAGTGCTAACAGAAGTGTAGTTGAGGGACTATAATGGTCATTTTGGTTATTGGAGGACCAAATGCAAATCGGGTAAAACTTCAAGAACTATTGCTCCTTAAAAATTCTTTTTTAAAAAGGGAAACATGAGCCAACGAAGTCTAGCTCAGTGAAAAAGAATTAATGTGTAACAAGTGGTCTTAGGTTCGAATCCCCATGTCACTTTAACAACGCGTGTGTGTGAGAAATTATCTCCCATTTTAGCCTTGACTATCACTTATATTAAAAAAAAATACATGAAAGTGGCTGACTTGTAACCAAAAGAAATAGAGTTGTTATTGACACTCAAAAAAAAAAAAATCCAATATACATTCTCTTGTATTTTTTTATTTTTTATTTTTAAAACACATGAGACAAATTAATCAATAACAATTCTCTGAAAAACACACGTGAATATTTGTTTTGGTTCAAAACACATGATTATGGGTTATGAGTAGGGGTGGTCATTTGAACCGGTGAACTGGTGAATCAAGCCAAATCGAGTCCAAAAAAACAAGAAAAAAATCGTGTTGAACAAACAAGTCAACTTAGACTCAAAAATTGAACCAGACCATTTTGTATCATTTCCCATCCTAGTTCTTGTCTTGGAAAAATCGGTATAAACCGAATCGGTCTGGTTATGTTAAGTTTATTTTTTTATTTATATTCAAATTTATTAGTAAGCCTAATTAATATTAAAATAACATTTGTAACTTCAAGTAATATTTAGATATTTTAACCCAATTAATACCCAAATGTCTTAGTTCCAATTCATACCTAACTAAATAACTACACTAGCCCAATTTCTTTTTCTTTTTCGCTGAACCATATCCATTCTTGTTATGTTCCGTATTTCTTTATATTTATCTATTTACATCTTTCTCTCTTATTTTATCTATTCTACATTTTTCTCTATTATTTTATCCATTGTACATATTTTTCTCTTTTTCTTAATTTTCCTATTTTTCTATACATCATATTTCTTTCTTATTCACACATGTTTATATATATTTTTTCAAACCGAAAATCGCTCATAATCAAATTGGAACCACATAGGTCTAGTTTGGTTTGATTCTTCTAGATACTTTTTATAAAAATCAAATCGAATCGAACCGTGTGTAATTTCCGGTTTCGGTTCCACCCGTAGGTATAAGTAGAATAATGAAATTGATGGCAGAAAAGGACTAGGGCTAAGTTGGGCTTGGCACTACCACACAAAGTCATTAGACCAAACAAAGCTACAAAGCCTAGATACAAACAATAGTTGGGGAAAGATTCTTCAACGACCAGTGCATTTCCCAAATTCCTACATTTGGGCTTTTAGACCAGACCCTAGGAAATACAAATGCAAATGCAAATGCTGCAGAGCTCAGTGTCATTGGGACTGTCAGCGTCTCCGGTTCGCGTCGTCAAGTGTTCTTTGGTCAGGGCTCCGAGCACCACCGTCAACGATCCCAATTCAATGGCAGCAGCTGGTCCCAAGTGGGCCCAGAAGACCATAACTCTGCCTCCCCAGAGGAGGGGTTGTCATCTCATCACCCCTAAGGTACTCTTTCACTCTTGAACCCTAACCTGAACAGCCACAGAGTGTTTTCGATTATGACATAACCTGCTTATTATTGTGTAGCCCTTCAATTGAAACAAGTGTTGTGTTTCACTTTTAAGCACAACTTCAATTCAATTATGACTTTGTGTTCAACAATTCAATATCTACTGGTTTCTATTTCAGATAGTGAAGGAAATTGGCCAGGAATTGTCAGATTTCAACTGCGGCCTTGCACATCTCTTTTGTATGTTAGCGAAGCCCCAAGGCTAAACTAATATCTGCCCCCTTGTCATGTTCAAAGTTCAATATTGCCTTTTAGTATTAACTATTTTTTATTTTACCTTTTGTTTTGAAAAAAAAAATTAATATTCCAGTGCAGCACACTAGTGCTTCTCTTACTATCAATGAGAATTATGACTCTGATGTTCGTGATGATACAGAGACATTCCTCAATAGGATAGTTCCTGAGGTTAGTTTGTTTCCTGTAATGTCTCACGTAGCAGTTGCAGTATACCTTATTCTAAGGACATAGATAATGTGATGTTTTGATGTTTATTTTCAGGGGACATCTGCACCATGGAAGCATACCCTTGAAGGTTGGTATTGGATTCATTTGATCTCTTGGTCGGTGGAATACTTTGGTTTTCTCTGTTTAACCCAAATTGTTACTTAACGCAGCATTAACTTGATTGGCTAGGTCTTCGGGTTGCATTGTATATAATTACATATGATTGATATTGTACCCAAAATTTATGTTTGATCAAATAACCCTTTGTTTGGGTTGGGTACGTATAATTGTGATCTTATTTATCTGGTTCTTTGCATTGATTCCCAAATGTTGATACTGATTTATGTAAGTTTTTCAGGCCCCGATGACATGCCGGCACATATTAAATCATCAATGTTTGGCTGCACACTGACGTGAGGATACCTTATTAGATTGGTTGAAACTACTTTTTTGCTTTGAAAATATGTAGCCTCGATGGCATTTACATGTTTCTTGTTCTCATGCAGGGTTCCAATTACAAATGGAAAGCTTAACATGGGAACTTGGCAGGTCTGTGAAACCAATAATTAACTTTCAGAGGTTTTCTACTTATTAAGAGCCTTATTTCTCAACAACCTTGTCTTATGATTTATAGCTTAGCAAGATTTTCATGGATGCTCTGCTGAGTAAATTTCTTGGCGTGGGCTAATTATTAGCTATGAGAATAGAACTTACAAGTAAATTATGGGCATAAAAATGCATCATGATTAAGGAAGGTGAACCACAAAGCAGTAAAGAAATTACTAGCTGCAAAACAAGTTGTTATGAGAATACACTTGCGTGCTTTACATTCTTCCTTACTAGAATTGGAGTTTCCATAAATTGGTTTTGATCCTTAATTGAACTATTTTCTATTTAGACAGAGTATGTAAATTACAAAGACTAGAAATAGTTGACCCCAAAAAAAAGGGACTAGCGATGTCTTATGTAAAATGTTTTGAAGACAGGAAGTCAATGGTGAAACATTTTCAGACCTAGCTTTAAGAAGCTGCACTAGGCTGCAATTTCTTGTACTTGAGTATGTAAACTGGGTAAGAATTCATGAGATCACTGAGTGAGAGATAAAGATAAAAATAGGCCTTGTGCTTAAGATTTTACCACGGCCTTTTAACTTCCAAGGGGCAGCTGAGGCAATTAACAAACTAATAACTATGATACAATGAAATTAGCACTATGGTTTTCAATTATTGGTTATCGTTTTTGTTTTTTTGGAAAGCTTCAAATACGCAGTACATGTGCATATTCGTGTATGTTGTATGATGGACAACTAGTTTCCATTGCTTAATTGTTTGGCTGGCTGTGTTATTGATATGTCATATTGCATAATTTTTCCTTGTAATATCCTTCAGGGAATATGGTTGTGTGAGCATCGTGACTATCCTACTGCGCGGAAAGTTGTGGTCACCCTTAATGGAATATGAGAAGCTTAGATTTAGAAGTTTCCTGTTTCTTTCATCCAGTGTGCAAATGAAGTTGTACTCAAGTAACTTCTCTGTTAATGGGTGGGTGGGATGTTAGTGTGCTAGCTATTTTCTCTGTTAATGGCAGCTTCCCTACCAGAATCTGGTAATACCTTGTTACTTGTAAAGGATTTGTTATGCAGACTTGTAGAAAATGTAATGGAATTAACTTGTTACTTATTAGCTATTGTGACAATAGCAGCTGCTTGCCAATTACCATGTAAGAAATTTTGTAACTTCGTGGGAGTTTCTACGTCAAAACCTTGCAGGTGTATATAACAACACTGGGTCAAATTGCAGGTATTAAAGTTACGGGGAATGCTAGCAATATTCTCTCTAACTTTCTCCTTCGAACTTTCTTCATTTTTCTAATGACATGTCTCACTCTTCTTACACTTAAAACAATATGCACGCTTTTTCTTGCTTTATTGACTGCGTTAATAAAATTTCTATTCAACCAACTTTTGTTCTTTGCCAATAGTCTTGTTCACTTCTCTCGCCAAAGGTATGGTTTTTTCATTTATGAAGTATTATTGTGCTGAAAATTGATACATTTGAAAGTATTTGCTAATTTTAAAATGTTTTGTTTTGCTTCTACTCAAATTTGATGGATATTTTGGTTTATTTAGTAGTATAAGAAATGCAATCAAGCAATTTCCTTTGAAAAAAAAATGTTAGTCTGTAAACTCTGTGCCATTGGGGTGCTTAAGGATGTAAAGGACTTTTTTTTATATATAAAATAAGACGTCTTTTGTGTTAAAAAAGAAGACGTTTCCTCTTTTCAAAAATGCAGACATTTTATTTATAAAAAAATAACTTACGATTAAATAATAATAATAATAAGATGGTAAGAAAGTTGTAAAAAAAAATTGGATAAATTAAATACAAAGGGTAAACTTGGAAAGTAAAAGTTATTTTGTATAATATATTAATGATATTATTTTAAGTGTAATAAATATTTATAAAAATACCCAATTCTAGACATGTATTTATAAAAATACCCAAATACTATTTAAACATAGAAACATACCCAAAATCAACCCCACAATCAACCATTGTATATTTTTTGGGTGTGTTTATAAATGGGTTTTGAGTGTGTGTAATGATGAGTTTTGAGTATGTTTATAAAATATTTTGGGTGTTGGGTATTTTTATAATTTCAGCCCCATTTTGGGTATTTTAGTGAAAAAGGAAATATCTGAGTAACAAAGTTGCTATATAAATTATGTATATACACACACAAAGGAATGAATGGAATTAAATTAATTTAACGCATCATGATTGTGAACTCATGAAAGTTCAGGACCCCATCTCCATTAAGGTCGAACGCTCGAATCATGGCCTTGCAGTCATCGATGGAGCGAGAGTCGCCGAGGCGGCTGAGCATTCTCTTCAAGCTGGTAGGGGTTATGCAGCCAGAGCCTTCCATTTCATACATCCCAAAGGCATCTCTGAGCTGCTGATTCTTGTTGTCGTCGTTTGTGGCTTCCATCAACTTTTGGAATTCTTCAAACCCCAGCAGCCCATCTCCATCCAAATCCGAAGCCTCCACGGCGGCCTCCGCTTCCTCCTCAGACAGCTCTCCCCCAACACTCCTCACACAAGTCTGCAGCTCTGCTGGGGAAATCTTACCATCTCCGTTCTCGTCGAAGAAATCAAACACCTTCCACATCTGGAGGTCGCTGTTGCTGCTGATGCTGCTGCATGTTGTTGGGTTCTCAATTGGGCCCTCTACATCATGATGATCTGCCTCTGTCTTTCTTGGAGACAGTTTACGGCACAATCTTCCCAGGGCGGACGATGATGACTTGGGGGTGATCTCCATTGAAATTGCTAATTTGGTACTTCAATTGCTGCTATGTAAATGCGGACTTTGGTCTCTTCTAAGTGCTCTTCCTGGCTTTGTGGCTTCCTGACTAGTTTTAACTTGTATATGATGGCTATTTATAGACGATGAGACTATGGGGATAAAGCGACGATGAAAAGAAGAGGATAAACTTAAAGTATTATAAAACAATGGATCCTTGTTGGAGTGTAACAATAACAAACGTGGAAGCCTCTTATTTATACAAGTTGAGGGATATTTGAGAGGGAGAGAGAGATTTATATTCTCTTCTATTGGGATATGGAATGACAAATTCCGTATTACAGAGGAGTACAGGAGAACACGGTTTTGAGCGGCCAAATCCAGTTTTTTATAATTATTTTAAAATACTTGATAGATAAAATAAAGACATGTTTTGCCGTCCCCGCCAGTTGTTTTGGTTTGCTTTTGTGGGTTTGAGGTTTTGAGCGCGTCAGGGAAGCTTCCTGCTTGCAGCCTGCAGCGGGTTTCTCTTCCTGGCATTTCGCGTTTCTTTATTTTTTTGACAATTTAATAGTCTCAATTAAGGTTTCTTTAATTTGGTTGCCCTCACTCCTTTTTGGATCCTATTGAATTTCTAGACGTGGGAACAGTGTCGTACACTTGATGCTAAGGGGATAAAATAGAGTATGTCGGCCACGGTCAAAAATAGTCTCTTCAAAATAGAACCTTTCCTCCACTTACACTTTTTTTTATTTTTTTAATACTTTTTAATATATATATATATATTTTAATATTTCTCTTTTCTATATTACCCTAACTCCCTTCAATAAGAAGACATGTACAATCATTTACTCATATTATGAAAGAATAAAAATTTGAGACTATTATGCATACCTTGCTCTCTGCATATTTAAACTCCTAATGATAGTTTGGTTAGTAATATTCTTTGGTTCTTCTACCTGTAAAATTATTAGCCCAAAAAATTTATTATTTATTAACTACAACAAAGATAAATAATACTCACATACTTGGTAAAAAAGAAAATAATTTGGCGTACAAATACTTACATTTCTATCGATTTCCAAAATTTATTTTTGTTTTTTGTTTTATTTTTTGTTAACTTTTCTTAATTTCAGTTATCAAAACTTTAATGTAGAGTAAGGATAGAATTGAAAAGAGAAAGAACAAATAAGAACAATATTGATTAAAAAGTATTAAAAAGCAAGATGAAGTGTAAGTGGATAAAAGTGGAAGAAGAAAATCAGCTCCCCTCCAAAATAATTTATGGTAAGTTTTAGATATACAAGTTTACAACTACGCAATATTTAAATTATTGCTCAATTTTCAAATTTTATACACAAATGTGGAAAATCCTACAAATTGCGTCCTTTTTCTACCATTTTGTTAATAAATCTCTTAAATGCTTATGTGACAAAATAATGAATCTTATTATACTTATATGAGTTTCATGCAGACAACAAAAATAATAAATACTCATAAATGCTTCATGCAAAACAACTCCGATCTCAATGGTTTAATAGCGACGGCTAGTTGCAGTGCGATGGCTAGTTGTAGTTTTTATTAAATGGGTCGGGTTCGGTTGAGCATTTTTAACCCATTGCCAACCCTACCTCACATCCCTGAGCCCTACCCAGTCACTGCATCCCAGCCAGCCCAGCCACCCCTCCCCACCGCCAAAAGATTCTCTCTCTCTCTCTCTCTCTCTCTCTCACTTTGAGTTTAACTCCAACCACCAACGCCTTTTTTTCCTACTCCAATGGCAACCCCTCTGCATCATCTCTCAAGTGCAGAAAGCTTTGAGAATTGAGCCCCTCTTTGTCCGAAGAGCAGAAAGTTTAGACTCTCCAACCCCTCCCACGCCACCACAGCATCCCAGTCACAAAATCCAAAAGAACCCAAATTCAAAGAGAAAGAAAATCAAAATTAATTCCTATTAAAAAACCATTCATGTAGTCTAATGCTTCTATCTCAAGGATTGTGCCTCAATTCTCATTCCCAAAAACCGACTGAAACCCCCATACTCTCAACACCAACCAAGCCGACTCGCACCCATGGTCAATGAATCCAATTCCATCGATTTGCACCCACGAAAAATCAAAGAATGGATTTTTAATTCTAAAATTTTTGGGTTGGAATTTATAAAAATTTATGTGAAGGAGGGGTGGGGTGGTTCTATCTTTGTCTCGGTTGGCTAGCAGGAAGCAGGGGAAGGGAGTTGGGCCATGTCGGAGAGAGAGAGGGAGGGGCGGTCTCGTGGTGGTGGGTTTGGGCTGGATGAGCGAGGGCTTAAGTCGGAGTAGGGGAGGACGAGGGTTGGCTAGTGTCACGGCCCGCATGTTGAAGGTTCAACCCAACAACTATTGGGCCCTTCTAGAAGATTCATTTGTGAAGGTCAAGCCCAACAAGAGAAGCTCAAGGCCCGGCCCGGCGGATGGATCATTCTAGATCCCTTTACTTAATGTCTAGATTCAATGTATCTCTGTAAAGTTAGGTAGCAACGATTCTAGACCATTAGATTGTTTTCGATCCTAGCCCTCCATTTCAGGGGTTGGTGAGCTAGGAACTCTATATAAGGAGGGTTCCTCATTAGGAATCCTCACCCCACAACTTGTAAAGCATAGTAGCAATACAAGCAAATATTCTCCCAAACTCTCTCAAGTGTTCTTAAGTGTTCTTGAGCGTTCTTATCGTTCTTGCTCTTGTTCTTGTGTTCTTGCTTGGTTCGATCTTATTTTGCAGGAAGGAAGGCTGACTTAGCTTGTTCGAAGAGGCGATCAAGTCTAAGGCCGCACGGAAGGAAGACTTCAAGAGTCATCCCGTGACAGTTGGTATCAGAGCTAAAGCTCGAATCATTCGAAGAAACATGTCGAAGAGCGGATCCGATGGGGAGGTTGATATGTCCAAGGTGACTCTGGAACGTGGGGGCAAATCATCAAAGAGGGAACGATCTAGAGATGTCGTAGCCACGATGGAGAAGCGGCTTTCCAAGATGGAGAGTGCTGTGGACGAGTTCGACCAGAGACTCGAAGAGGACGTCCTTACGAAGGCGGGCTTCGAAACTATGGTGGAAGAGCTTCAGGGCCAATTCCAGGGAGCCCTCAACTCCGCGCTAGACATCATGAAGCAAGATGTCCAAACCAAGCTGGATCATTTCATGGCGGAGCTTACTGCGCTTCGTGATGAGGTGACGGATGTGAAGGGAGACTGGGCCTTGTGCAAGGAAGCTGTCCTGAACAAGACTCGGACTCCGAAGGAACCAAAGGTGTTAGATGCCTTCAAGCCCAAAACTTTCAATGGGAAGAGGGAAGCGAAGGAACTTGACACATTCTTATGGAATATCGAAAGGTATTTCAAGTATCTGAAGATGGACGATGATGAGTCCAAAATCACTACGGCAACATTATTCCTCACCGACAATGCTCTCATGTGGTGGCGTCGTCGATCCATGGAGATCGACCAAGGTACGTTTACACTAGATACTTGGGATGCATTTAAAAAGGATATTATGCTGCATTTCTATCCAGAGAATGCCAAGTATGAGGCAAAGGAGAAGCTGAGATGGCTAAAGCGGACAGGGAGCGTGAAAGACTATGTCACCACGTTCACCAACCTGTTGTTCGAGGTGCCTACCATGACAGACGAAGACAAGCTCATGTACTTCATGAGTGGCCTACAGAATTGGGCCAAGCTGGAGTTACAAAGGAGACATGTCCAGACCCTCCGAGGCAATTGCTGCAGCTGAGTCTCTTGTGGAGTTCAAGAAGACTGATCAAAGCGACTCAAAGTTCAAAGGCAAGAAAGGTAGCAGTGGATCCGGTGGAGGAGATAACAAGCCAAAGGAGGGTGGCAAGTCAGGAGACAAGTCCGACAGTTACAAGTCATTTGTGAAGAAGAATGACAAAGGTGACAAGGGGAAGGACAAGTCGAAGCTAGCTTGCTACTTGTGCGATGGACCGCACATGATGCGGGATTGCCCGCAAAAGAAAGCCTTGAATGCCATGAACCAGGAGAAGGAAGAGGAGGCCAACGGGAAGCAGGAATGGGAGCCATTCACCGCCTCAATGCCCTACAGGCCAAAGTCCCCAAGCCACAGGTTCAAGCTAAAGGCGTGATGTATGTCGATGCCAGGATAGATGGCAAGACAACCCGTTGTCTGGTGGATACGGGTGCTTCTCACAACTTCATGTCAGTGCGGGAAGCAAAGAGACTTGGGTGCCGAGTCTCAAAGGAAGCAGGCAGTATGAAGACGGTGAACTCAACTGCCAAACCAATTGATGGAGTAGCTCGTGGTGTGGAGCTACACATTGCTACTTGGAAGGGAGTAGCCGACTTCTCCGTGATCTCGATGGATGACTACGATGTCGTGCTTGGAATGGAGTTCATGGACAAGGTAAAGGCATTTCCCATTCCATTTCACAATACTATGTGCATTGCACAGGAAGGAGCAATGCCATGCATGGTGCCAGTGGTGAGGCAACAAGGCGAGACGAAGCTCTTGTCAGCCATGCAGTTTTCCAAGGCTTGGAAGAGGGGCGAAGAGACGTTCCTTGCAACTGTAAGGATTGAGGCAGTTGAGAAGGAAGTCCAACCATTCCCTAGAGCTGTAGAAGCAGTCCTTCAGGAATTTGCAGATGTCATGCCAAAGGAGCTGCCCAACACTCTACCACCTAGGAGAGAGGTGGATCATGCCATTGAGTTGGAACCGGGTGCCAAGCCCCCTGCCAAAGCGCCATACCGGATGGCACCTCCTGAGTTGGAGGAATTGAGGAAGCAGTTGAAGCAGTTGTTGGATGCTGGCTACATCCAACCATCCAAGGCCCCTTATGGTGCCCCAGTTCTTTCCAGAAGAAGAGGGAGGGAACACTGAGGTTGTGCATCGACTACAGGGCACTAAACAAGGTGACCATCAAAAACAAGTATCCAATCCCTTTGATTGCGGATTTGTTTGATCAGTTGGGAGGAGCGAAGTACTTCACCAAGCTGGACTTGCGCTCAGGATACTATCAAGTGAGGATCGCACCGGGAGACGAACCGAAGACCGCATGTGTGACGAGATATGGGTCTTATGAGTTCCTTGTCATGCCGTTCGGCTTGACTAATGCTCCGGCAACCTTTTGCACTCTAATGAACAAGGTATTCCATCCTTTCTTGGACAAGTTTGTTGTGGTTTACATCGATGATATTGTGGTGTACAGCAATTCTCTGGAGGAGCACCTTGAGCACTTGCAGGAGGTGTTCCATGTTCTGAGAAAGAACAAACTATATGTGAAGAAGGAGAAGTGCTCATTTGCCCAAGATGAGGTGGAGTTCCTTGGTCACAAGATACGGGGAGGACAGTTGCTCATGGAAGAGGGCAAGGTGCGAGCCATTCAAGAGTGGGAACCACCAACCAAGGTACCTGAGTTGCGGTCTTTCCTTGGATTGGTCAACTACTATCGCAGGTTCATCAAGGGATATTCAGCCATTGCCGCCCCTGACGGACTTGCTAAAGAAGAACAAAACGTGGCAGTGGACGCCACTATGCCAACGTGCCTTTGACGACTTGAAGAAGGCACTTATGGAGGAACCAGTGCTGAGACTTCCTGATCTTAGCCAAGCTTTTGAGGTACACACTGATGCATCAGATTTCGCTATTGGTGGTGTACTCATGCAGGATGGACACCCATTGGCTTTCGAGAGTCGGAAGCTCAATGATACCGAACGGAGGTATACCGTTCAAGAGAAGGAGATGACAGCCGTAGTGCACTGCTTGCGGGTTTGGAGGCACTACTTACTTGGTTCTCAGTTCGTGGTCAAGACTGACAATGTTGCCACAAGTTACTTTCAGTCTCAACAGAAGTTGTCACCCAAACAGGCTAGGTGGCAAGACTTCTTGGCAGAGTTCGACTACAAGCTGGAGTACAAGCAAGGGAAGACAAATGTCGTTGCTGATGCCTTGACCAGGAAGGCCGCACTTGCAGCTGTTGTTCAACCCCAAAGTTCTCTCATGCAGCGGATACGAGAGGGCTTCTTGCATGATCCCCAAGCCAAAAGTCTGTTGGAACTTGTCAAGGAAGGGAAGACAAGAAGATTTTGGCTCGATGATGGTGTTCTCTATGCAACCGGGAAGAGAATTTATGTTCCAAGATGGGACAATCTGAGGCGAGAGCTCCTGAAAGAGTGTCACGACTCGAAGTGGGCGGGACATCCAGGCACTCACCGAACTTTGGCATTGATGAGTGATGCCTACTACTGGCCACAGATGCGGGAAGATGTAGACTCGTTCGTGCGCACTTGTCTCGTGTGTCAACAAGACAAGACACTGGAGAAGCGACCGGGTGGGTTGCTAGAGCCACTTCCTGTTCCAACCAGACCATGGGAGAGTATCTCCATGGACTTCATCACGGGGTTACCCAAGTCAGAAGGGTGTGGCACTATTTTGGTGGTGGTTGACAGGTTCACCAAGTATGCTACCTTCATCCCCGCACCGACAGATTGCAAAGCGGAGGAAGCCGCACGCTTATTTCTGAAGCATGTGGTGAAGTATTGGGGGATCCCAAAGAGTATTATCAGTGATCGTGACACTCGCTTCACTGGTAAGCTCTGGACGGAGCTATTCAAGCTACTTGGATCTCAGCTGAACTTCTCCACCAGCTTGCACCCCGGGCAGATGGTCAGACGGAGCGGGTGAATGCATTGTTGGAGTTATACTTACGGCACTATGTGAGTGCCAACCAGCGAGATTGGGCAAAGTTGTTGGATGTTGCTCAGTTCTCGTACAACTTGCAGCGGTTCAGAGTCGACAGGGGTCAAGTCCTTTTGAGTTGGCAACAGGACAACAACCTATGACTCCAAACACAGTGGTGTCAGGCTACACGGGGAGTAGCCCCCTGCATACAAGACGGCCAAGGACTGGCAGGTGACTAATGAGCTAGCTCGGGCTCAATTAGAGAAGGCAACTAGGAAGATGAAGAAATGGGCGGACAAGCACCGGCGAGATGTTGTATTCCAACCAGGTGATTTGGTCTTTGTGAAGCTCAACCCTTCTCAACACAAGTCCACTCGAAAGGTGCACAAAGCGTTGTTGAGAAGATATGAAGGCCCATTTCCTATCCTCCGAACCGTGGGAAGAGCTGCTTACCGTGTGGAACTACCGCAACGCTGAAGATTCATCCGGTGTTTCATGTGAGCAATCTCAAGCCCTACCATGCCGACCCCGAGGAGCCAAGTCGTGGGGAGTCTCAACGAGCTCCGCCTTTGATGGTGACTTCATTTGACAAGGAAGTTGAGTGCATCATGGCCAAGCGTGAGGTGCGGACCAAAGGTGTACCGAGGTACTTTGAGTACTTTGTCAAATGGAAGGGCCTCCCAGAGTCCGAGGGAAATTGGGAGAAGGAGGAGTCCTTATGGCAGTACAAGGACTACATCGAAGCATTCGAACGAGATGGGACAACCTCGACGACGAGGACGTCGCCAGATTAGGTGGGGGAGGATGTCACGGCCCGCATGTTGAAGGTTCAACCCAACAACTATTGGGCCCTTCTAGAAGATTCATTTGTGAAGGTCAAGCCCAACAAGAGAAGCTCAAGGCCCGGCCCGTCGGATGGATCATTCTAGATCCCTTTACTTAATGTCTAGATTCAATGTATCTGTAAAGTTAGGTAGCAACGATTCTAGACCATTAGATTGTTTCGATCCTAGCCCTCCATTTCAGGGGTTGGTGAGCTAGGAACTCTATATAAGGAGGGTTCCTCATTAGGAATCCTCACCCCACAACTTGTAAAGCATAGTAGCAATACAAGCAAATATTCTCCCAAACTCTCTCAAGTGTTCTTAAGTGTTCTTGAGCGTTCTTATCGTTCTTGCTCTTGTTCTTGTGTTCTTGCTTGGTTCGATCTTATTTTGCAGGAAGGAAGGCTGACTTAGCTTGTTCGAAGAGGCGATCAAGTCTAAGGCCGCACGGAAGGAAGACTTCAAGAGTCATCCCGTGACACTAGGTAGGATGATGGGAGGTAGACTTAACAAGGTTAATAGGGTTAAAAGTGTTGTTAAGTGATTTGCCACATATCAAAAAGCTAGTAGGTAAAAAGGTGGTCACAGGATATTTGGTAACAGAAAAATTGAAGTCGAGGGGTGAGTGGGTTATGTAGTTGATAAGGCTAGAATTAGAGCCTCCACACCCAGTGGGTGCCGGACAAGCTCATGACTCTTATCGAGTTCTAAAGGGGAATACGATGGAGTTTTTGTTTGATTTGGTGGTGGTGAGTGTTGTGATTGGTGGAATTTGGATAGCCACTATATCCTATCACAATCAGTGTATATTAACACTAATTATTCAGAGGTAGTGGTGATGTGCTCGTCCATTATGGCATATCTCTTGTTGGACTAGACCATGAAAATGCAGGGTTTTATTATTCGAAAAAGGAAACTATCGCTAATCAATAACTGGTGTTGCTTTAGCATGTTCAACGGATAGTTGACCTTAGTGATCGGCAGGGACGGAGCTGGAATTTAAAATTTAAGGGACCAAACTTCAAGTTCTAATGGAAAAAAATATTTTAATGTTCAAAGCACATAACACGACATAGATTTTAAAATACCAAGCGGTAAAAGCGAACAAAATTAGTTTAATAACCACAACAAACAAGAAAAGAGAGCAGAATTCAAGAGTTGCATGCATATATTGGAGGGGCCATGAGAGAAACAATAGTTTCACTAATATACACATAGCATAACAAAAAATATTATATGGGAAAATTTGGCTGGTGGGGGGCGCTAGGGCCATGTCACACCAGACATCCCTTCGTTTATGATGATCGGTAACAATGTGTTTAGATGAGGAAATTTAAAAGTAAAATAAATTAATAAATGAAGGAATTTAAAATAAAAAAAATAAATGTTTCTAGAATTTGTAAAGTCTCTTGTTTGACTAATGGATTTAAACACATAATTTAACTTTTATTTGTAAAGTTATCTTTATTTTTTAAGTAACAAAGGGGACTAATGCCCAAACACAAAAAGAAAACAACTAAGCACTAAAGAAACGGACCTGGAAGCACCACGTTCATCAACATCGAGAGTATCCACAAAGAAGGCTGGCGCCTTATCAAAAATCTGCAGACTAGGATCAAACTCAAAACTCTTAGGGTTCGTTTGGTATGACAGACTATCCTGACTAATTTATGTCGGGTAGTATTAATTTGTTCTGGAGAGTACTGACTGTTTATCCATAATATGATAAGGCATTTGGTGCTGTTCCTGATAAATAGTCAGACTAAGTTATACTGTATTTGGTGTTGTTCTGGATAACATCGGATTAGACTATTTTTTTCAAAAAATTCTTTGATAATTTAAGAGGAAATTGAAATTGAAATGACACGATTTTTTTTTTTTTGGTAAGATTCATATGACAAGATTTGTTTTTTAATTGTTTTTGCCAAGATTTTTTTTTCTTCATATAACCCATTATCATAATTATAGTATCTCATCTATAAAGAAAAAAAACGCAAGAAAAACTCAGCAGCATGTATTGATTTGGGTGCAACTACATGATGATAATTTGATTATTGAGTTGGATACACAGCCGCATGTAATGTTCCAATCCAAGCAAGAAAAAAAGGTCAAAAAGGAAAAACTCATATCCTAATTTCCACAAAAATTAAATAAAAGAGGAAATATATCAAGAAAGAGAAGATGAAGACAGAAGAAGCATATTGGAGAGAGAGAGAGAGAGAGAGAGAGACCTGGAGAAGAGTGAAGAGAATAACCTTGGAGAAGATAGCAGAGAAGAACCCTAGGGAGAAGAAGATGAAAATAGCGTTGTCATATTTTTCACATGAACGTGTGTGTTCTTTTTCCCTAGCTGTATAATTAAGCGTGTATTATCTAAACCAAGGTGTGTGGGTTGTATTAGTTAGTCAGGTAAGGCGAGTATTAAAAGCACAACCCGTTTAAAATAGTTAGATAATTAAATAATACAAGTTAACACCAAACACCTGACATGGACTATTTACTCATATCCATAGTCAAATACGGTGTACCAAACAAGCCCTTAGAGCATCCACAATCATGCTCCCTATTTCTTAGCTAAAATTTAGCTAAAAACACCAAAAAGCTATTTTAGGAGCTTTCTAAAAAATTTCAACTCCAACCATACTCCATAATTTGGAGAATCATAAATGCTTTAAAAAAAAAAATTAATTCATAATTTACAATAAAATGTTCGTATGCAAATAATGAATATTGCCAAATAATAAACTACGAAACTAATAATTTTTTTAAAAAAATATGCGGTTATAAAAAAAAAAAAAAGGGGGGGGGGGGGAAGGGTGCACTAGTATAAAAGTACAAGACACATGAGATACAATCGAAAATGATAATACAAAACAGGAGATGGAATCCAAAAAAAACAATAACAAACATAACAAAATATTGTAAAGAAACTGTGACATATCAAACTGTTGGATTAAAATTACTCCCCATTCAGTTTGCAAGGATTTCCATTTGGTGTCCCTTATAATAATTTTCTAGATATACATTTTAGATTCTTGAGTTATTAAGTTAACAAAACTGGCTCTTTGGTGGGCAAAACCGAAACTGAGGCCTCTTTGGTGGATTGCCATGTGATGAGAGTCTTTTAGCTTAGGGAAAGCTTGGGGCTTTCGCTCAATTAGTTTCAATCGACGAGTCCATCTCTTCCACTCCGCCCCCTGCAGTGGTTCAAACACTTCTATTGCAGTCCGCTAACCTCTTTACTACACCGACTGGTCTCCCTTCCCATCGCCGTGTTGACCATCAAATTCCCTTGGTGAACGACACTCCAGCAGTGAACATCGGACCTTATAACTACCCCCACTTCAAAAAAACTGAAATTGAAGCATTATAGTATGGGAAATGCTCAATGCTAGTGTCGTGCAACCCAGTTGTAGCCGTTACTTCTCCCATGTCCTCCTTGTCTAGAAAAAGGACGACTCATGGCGACTTTGCGTGGATTATCGCGCTCTAAACAATGCAACTATGAAGGATCGGTTTCCTATTCCCATCGTCGATGAGCTTTTGGATGAACTTAATGGCGCTACAGTTTTTTAAAATTGGATTTGCAATAAGGTTATCACCAAATTCAAATGCATTCTACTGTTATTCTGAAGACTGCCTTTCGCACACAAGGGCCATTACGAGTTCCTCGTGATGCCTTTCGGCCTTTCCAACACGCTGTCAACCTTCCAGTCTCTAATGAACGATATTTTCAGGCCTTTCCTTCGCCAATTTGTACTGGTATTTTTCAATGACATCTTAATTTACAGTACCTCCATGACTGACCATTTGGCACATTTAACTGCAGTATTTTCTGTTTTGCGTGACCATGGTATGAAATTGAAGATTTCCAATTGTGAGTTTGCCCAACCTTCCATGAACTATTTGGGCCATCTGCTCTCGGCTGTGGGTGTTGCCGTCAATCCAATGAAAATTTGTTACATTCAGGATTGGCCCCAACCGAAAACTCTCAAGGCTTTGTGCGGCTTCCTTGGCATCACGGGTTATTATCAGAAATTTGTTCGTCATTATGGACTAATCGCCCAGCCCCTCACCGATATGTTGAGATTTGGATTAGCAAGAGAGCTCGTGGAAAGGAAGAGAGTGAGAGAGCTGAGAAGAGAAAATCTGAATTTGGAAATATTCTCAGATGCGATCTGCTGAGCATTGCAGAGATCACACCTTTTGTATTCATTCTCATTCTCTTTACATCAGCAATTACAAAAACCAATGTGAATGTGACACATGGCATCTCAAAGGCTAATAGCCGTTGAAAGCTAACTGACTAATCTGCTCCTTACACTTGGCATATGAGCACAAGTCACTTAACTAACACAATTCTTAATAAAGCTTAAAATCAAATTACCAACTAATCAGAAATTAGCTAGGCAATTTACATTTCAACACTCCCTTCTAAAGTGCTAGCTGATTTCACACCAAGCATACTCCTCAAATAGCCGAATCTGTCTTTGGGAAGAGCCTTTGTGAAGATATCTGCAACTTGCTCTTCTTCCTTGCAGTAGAGCAATTCAATTACACCTTCTTGAATTGCATCTCTAATAAAATGAAACTTCCTCTTAATGTGCTTGCTCCTTTGATGAAACACTGGATTTCTAGCCATTGCTATGGCTGATGTGTTGTCACAAAACACAGGTAGTTGCAGCAGCTTGTTCTTCTCCAAAGTCTTCAAGAACAAATCTGAGCCAAATGGCCTGTGATGTTGCCTCTGCAGCACTCACATATTCTGCCTCTGCTGTTGAAAGAGCCACACTATGTTGCTTAACTGAAGCCCATGAGAAAGCTCCACTTCCAAATGAAAAAGCATAACCTGAAGTGCTTTTCATATCTTCCTCGGATCCACTCCAGATCACCTGTCACAATATCCAATCAATAAAGCAGATTTTCCAATCACATACTCAATTCCAAAATCAATGGTTCCCTGAATGTATCTTAGAACCCGTTTAGCAGCTCCATAATGTTTCTTAGAAGGTTTGTGCATGTATCTTGCAAGCAGACTAGCAGGAAACATGATGTCAGGTCTGGTTGCAAGTTAGATATAGAAGACTTCCAACAATCTTCCTATATAAACCTTCATCTGCAGCTTCACTTCCATCTTCTCTTTGCAATTTATCAGTAGCAACCAAAGGAGTGCTCACTGATTTGCAGTCTTTGAGCCCAAATCTATCCAAGAGAGTAAGAGCATACTTCTTTTGATGGATAAAGATGCTCCCTTCAGTTTGAGTTACTCCCATACCAAGAAAATGATGGAGCAGCCCTAAGTTAGACATTTCATACTTGCACATCATCTCAGCCTTGAATTCTTTTATCATTGCATCACTGCTTCCAGTATACACTATGTCGTCTACATAGATTGACACAATTAGTGTGCCAACACCTTCTTTGACTCTCACATAAAGAGTAGCTTCACTTGGACTTCTGTGAAAACCACACTGAGAGAAGTAAGTGTCGATTTCACTGTACCAAGCCCTTGGAGCCTGCTTTAGCCCATAGAGAGCTTTCCTCAACCTATACACCTTGTCTTCAGCCCTTTTAACCACAAAGCCATCAGGTTGATCTACATAAACCTCTTCTTCAAGGATGCCATTTAAGAAGGCAGATTTGACATCTAGTTGCCGCAGTTTCCAGCCTTCTGTGCAGCTAGTGCAATAAGAGTTCTAATAGTGTCTAACCTTGCTACAGGAGCAAAGGTTTCATTGAAATCAATCCCTGGTTTCTGTGTATAACCTTTGGCTACAAGTCTTGCCTTGTCCTTTGAAATGGAGCCATCAAGGTTTAGCTTTGTTTTATATATCCACTTTACTCCCACAATTGGTTTGCTGCTTGGTCTGTCAACCAATTCCCAAGTGGAATTCTTCTCTATCATGGATATCTCTTCAGTCATAGCCTTTTTCCAAGCTTCATCTTTGACTGCTTCACTGAAACTTTCAGGTTCAATGATACTCATCTTGCATTGAGCATACACTTCATCCAAACTCTTCCATTTCCTTGGAGTGTGATCATAGATTTCCTGATTTGAGGTTGTAGAATCATGTGAAACTGATTCTTGGACAGTTTGCAAATCTACTTGAGGCTGATTGTTGTAAGTCACTCAGTTCTGAAACCAAGTCAGATGTTTGTGAACTTGATTCATCAGTCCATGGCACAGAGATATGCACTGCCTCATTGGTTTCCCAATTCCACATTGATTCTTCATCAAAAATGACACTTCTAGACAACTCAACCTTTTGAGTTCTCAAGTTGAGTACTCTATACCCTTTTTCACAACTGCCATATCCCACAAATATCCCTTTCATTCCAGTTTCCTCCAGCTTGTGTCTTTTCTGAGAGGGAACATGAATGTAGCATAGTGAGCCAAAAATTCTCAAGTGTTTGACACCTGGTTTTCTCCCACTAAACTGTTCAAATGGTGTTGTATTTTCCAAAGCACTTGTTGGACTTCTGTTCTGAGATACACTGCTGTATTTACAGCTTCTCCCCAAAACTTCAGTGGAATCTTCTTTTCATGCATCATTGTTCTCGCCATCTCCATCACAGTGCGATTCTTCCTCTCTGCAACTCCATTCTGTTGTGGAGAGTAAGCAACCGTCAACTGTCTCTCTATACCCATCTCTTCACAAAACTTTGAAAAGTCCTGTGATGTGTACTCTCCTCCTCTGTCACTTCTCAGTTTCTTAATTTGGTAACCACACTGCAGTTCAACCATGACTTTGAACTTTCTGAAAATGTTCAGTGCTTGAGACTTATACTGCAAGAAAAATATCCAACACATTCTAGTGTGGTCATCAATAAAAGTGAGAAAGTATCTGTTCCCACCAAGAGTCACGGTCTGCATTGGACCACAGATGTCATAATGAATCAGTTCTAGTGGCTGTGAAGCTCTCCAAACCTTTTTCTCTGTTAAAAGAACTTCTGTGACTCTTGCCTATAGCACAACCAGAACAAACTTTCTCAGCCTCTTGCAGTTTAGGCAAACCCTGCACCATATCCTTCTCTTGCAGGAGCATCAAACTGAGGTAGTTTAGATGTCCATATCTCCTGTGCCACAACCTAGATGATTCTTCCAGAGTTACCTTATTAGCCATGATAGGATTGATATATTGAAAGTCTAAGGGAAAGCATCGGTTCCCTTTCATTTGCACTCTTGCAATCAATTCTTTCATCTGTTTTCCTTCATAAATATCAACCACATTGTCACCAAACACTAACCAATGCCCATGTTCTACCATCTGCCCCACACTCAACAGGTTTTCATCCAATCCAGGTACAATCATTACCTCTTTGATATATTTAGTGACACCTTGCACCTCAATTGCCAAAGTGCCTTTTCCTGTTGATTGAACCAGATCACCAGTGCCCATTTTGACTCTACACCTCACATTTCTATCAATATCAACAAGTAGAGACTCGTGTGATGTCATATGATTACTACATGCACTGTCAACATACCAAACATTCTTATTTCTACTAATAGTGGCAGAATGGCAGGTATAAAACATAGTAGCAGGTTCTGTTACCAGATTTGCAAAGTTAGCAAGCTTCCCTGCCTTTACTTGATTGCAGTCCTTGATGAAATGTCCAAACCGGTTGCAGCCATGACACTTTTGCTTTCCTTTAAACCAACACTCACCATGGTGTATTTTATCACAGTGTTTACACTTTTCTTTGGCCTGCTCAGGTTTGTCACCTTGACTGACTGAGTTTTGAGATTTAGGATCCCATTTTTTACCCTTCGATTTCCAGTTCTTCTTTGGCTTAGAGTCACCAGAGGCAGAGTTGAATTGTGCTCCCTTCTGAGTTACACTCATGCTACTGAAGGCTTTCTCAGGAGTGTTCTCAGCATGCCTATCTAGGCGCTGAGCAAATCCTCTCAAGGTAGCAATCACCTCCTGTACCTCAATGGCCTCAATATCCTTAGTTTGCTCAATCACGTAGCAGACTGGATCAAACTCCTTGGTCAAGCTTATGAGCAATTTCTGAACCAAACGCCCTTTGGATAGATCTTCCCCAAGCCCTTTCATCTGATTTACCAACTCAAGTAAACGAGTAAGGTACATTGACAAGGTCTCATCATCCCTCATCCTTGTGTACTCAAAATCACGTCTTAGACCTTGAAGTTTGATAGATCTGACCTGTTTGTCACCATGAAACTCTTGGTGTAAGATATCCCAAGCTCCCTTCGAGGTTTCTTCATTCGAGATTCTGGGAAATATATCATCGGAGACAGCTCCTTGGATGATACCAAGAGCTTTAGCATCCTTCATTAACAGAGCTTCTTTCTCCGATGTCGATGACCCTTCTACCTCAGTCTTCTTCCCATTCGAATATGAGATTCCAGTTTCCACTAAATCCCAGAGTCCGTGCGATTTGAAAATGGTCCTCATCCGAATCTTCCAAAATTCATAGTTATCACCATTGAATATTGGAGCCCGAAGATCACCACCACTTGACCCAGCCATTTGAGACCGGAATCGAATGAACTGAGTCGGAAATTTCTCGTTGGATTTTCCAAGCTCAGCACACACAGTGTTGACGCCCACAGGTCCCTAGATCGGAACTAGGCTCTGATACCATGTTGAGATTTGGATTAGCAAGAGAGCTCGTGGCAAGGAAGAGAGTGAGAGAGCTGAGAAGAGAAAATCTGAATTTGGAAATATTCTCAGATGCGATCTGCTGAGCATTGCAGAGATCACACCTTTTGTATTCATTCTCATTCTCTTTACATCAGGTAATTACAAAAACCAATGTGAATGTGACACATGGCATCTCAAAGGCTAATAGCCGTTGAAAGCTAACTGACTAATCTGCTCCTTACACTTGGCATATGAGCACAAGTCACTTAACTAACACAATTCTTAATAAAGCTTAAAAACAGATTAATCAAATTACCAACTAATCAGAAATTAGCTAGGCAATTTACATTTCAACACGATACGCTGAAACGGCTTTTCGGTCTCAATGCTCTTAACAGGCCTTTGTCACTCTCAAGCAAGCCCTGGCCACGACCTAAGTATTTGCGTTGCCTGATTTCACACAACCTTTTGTTTTAGAATGTGATGCTTCAAAAACGGGGATTGGTGCTGTGTTGTCTCAAAACCATCATCCCATTGCATATCTCAATAAACCCATTTTCGTGCAGAGCAAAAGCTTGTCCACATACGAGAAGGAAATGCTTGCAATTATTTTTGCAGTGGAGAAATGGATGCCGTACCTTGTCGGGTCACAATTCAAAATCATCACCGACCACCAGACATTGCGCCACCTCTATGACTAGCATATTACCACATCGGCACAACACAAATGACTTGCCAAGTTGTTAGACTACAATTACACCTTGGAATACACCGTGTCAGTCCGAAGATGTCGGCCTTCTAGCAGTTTCTGCCCCGGTGTTTGATGATATTGTTGACATTCAAGCTCTCTACACATCTGACCCCGATACTATCGGCATCATTCACTCTATCAGTACCAACTCCACAACGCGAGCATGCATCTCATTTTGTTCTATCAAAACCACATTTTTGTGCCCAATACATTCGATTGGCTTCTCAAGATTCTCACCGAAGTTCACTCCTCTTCTATGGCAGGCCACTCCGGGTTCTTTCGCACCTATAAACGTCTTACTCGTTTGTTTATGTGGCCCAGAATTAAACGCAATGTCGAACTGTTTGCGATGTGTGTTAATGAAACAACTATGAGGCTATTCGACCTCTTGGTTCTCGTTCCTCAAGGCGTTTGGCATGACATTTCCTTTGATTTCGTTGAAGGCCTACCTAAATCTGTCAGCGAGAATGCCTTATTGGTGGTTGTCGATCCCCTAACAAAATATGACCATTTTGTTCCTCTCACACACACCTATACGGTTGCTAAAGTTTCTGACATTTTCATCAAGGAGATTTTTCGTCTCCATGGCATGCCGAAGACTATCGTAAGTGACCGTAATCCAGTACATATTTCCAATTTCTTGGATTCTTTCTTCACGGAGCAAGGAACACATCTGTGTCATAGCTCCTTATATCATCCCAAGAGTGACGGTCAAACTGAAGTTCTTAACCGAACGGTGGAGCATTACTTGCTTTGTTTTGTCGACAACAAGCCATCTACTTGGGTCCATTGGCTAACTTGGGCTGAGTGGTGGTACAACACCACTTTTCAAGCTACAATCAAATGAGTCCTTATGAAGCTCTCTACGGTATTCCTCTACCAACCATCTAGCAATACCTTCAAGGCACAAGCTCGGTCCAAGCGGTTGACCAAACCATGTAGCAGCGTGACCAACTACTTGCTTCGCTTCACACCAACATGCTCTAAGTTCAAAACCGCATGAAACTCTATGCTGATTGACACCGTACCGAGCATCGAATTCAATGTTGGTGATTGGGTTTATTTGCGCATCCAACCTTATCGCCAGACCTTTGTTGTTGCCCCCAAAAAATTTCAAACTCTCCCCCAAATACTGTGGGTCATATCATGTTGAAGCTTGAATTGGCCAAACTGCTTATTGACGATGCTTACCACCCTCCTCCGAAATTCACCCTATCTTCCATGTCTCGCTCTTAAAGTCCAAGTTGGTGAAGGAAACATGCATCTAATGCTTAGGAAATAAACATTAGCCACAACCTATACAACAAAAACATCTAAATGGCAGATTCATTTTGTTTATACTAGTTGAGCTAAACCTTTTTCATTTTAAACCAAGTATCTTAGCCTAGTCTCTTTGAACACAAATAGGAAAAAGAAAAGGGAATAGATCTTTACCCTTGATGATATTTTCTTGATTTCTCAATAATGAACACCTTTGTTGGAAAGACATTTTCTTTCTCTTGATTTTGACTCCTTCACCTTAAGGCTCCAAGATGAGAGTCCTCTACCTCACCACACCAAATGCTTTTAGAGATGAAGAGAGGGCAATCAAAAAGTATGGATGGTAGTCTACTTCTTGATTGGACCAATTTTTGGTTTATAGAAGATGAGATACAAAGATAATCACTCATCAACCAAAGTAGGAAACCAAAAACCCTAGCTAGGTTTTCTCCAACACTTAGCATATATAGGACAACACAAAAAGGCAATGGGTGGGTTTTGGGGCTCCATTTGGTCCATGAGTCATGTCATCTTATGCCACTTATCCCTTGGGCCCAATAGCCTTTTGGGCTATTTTCCCTTTCCTTTTAAATCATATTTAAAAGCCCAATCCAATATTTGTATATGTCAATATTAATTTCATAATTAATCTTTTAATTATAATTTAACTATTAAATTATAATTATAGTTTTACTTAATTGACCGCGAACTATTTGACTTTGGTCAATTGCTCCGGTCAATATGTTGACTTTTGACTGTTGACTTTGACATTTGATTATCAACCATTGACTTGTGTCTCCTCATTTCATTTCTCCTCATTTGTACCTCTAATCACATTCTTTGGGTGTGCAGATCCGTAGGTTCCCTTTAGCAAGGTAGTGGGTTGACTCAACTCCTCAAAGATGATATACGAATTAAATTCCACAATTTAATTATTCATATAAATAAAGGTTAATTGAAACCTTTTAGGACATCCACAAACCATGGTTGTCGCCTAGCAGCAAGTCACGGTTATCCGAGCTAAATGAAACGTTGTGAAAGAACCTATTCAAATTGGAATGACCGTGCAATTGAATCCTTCTCTTATGTCAATACTCCATATTCACATTATTAGATCATGGAATCCAATTGTCAATATCCTAATGTGAATCATTCATTTTATATAATTATCCTGGCAAGATTTGAAGACTTCTTCTTTCAAGTCTTATCCATTACTCTACGCAGAGATTTGACCAATCATATCTTGGAGTATTCTCTCTATTTTACTGAGAGTAGAGATTCCTTGTTGTACATTCATTTGCTTCCATGACTCTATTGAGAATCCTAATGAGCACCTTTAAGCTATGCCTAATTCAGCATGACTGTATAGTGCCCTCAAAGATTAACAACATAGCCACAAAATATCTATGATGCCTCAGATCTAAGGATTAGTTTGCACCATTGCAATTTATGAGTTTCAGCTTGACATGTGAGTAAAGACTTCCATGCGGTAACTCATGTGTTAGATCGCGTTCAGTGTACTTGTTCTTCTACAAGCACCTACACACATATTGATGTGTCTCCACACTTAATGATTTGAGACCTTGCCATTCCCTACATATAGAGACAATACTGTGTGTCCTGGTCTTTGCGGAATATTGATGCCCAATCAATATTCCTATGACCAGGAACATATTCAGGATTTAGGGATGATGAGAAGTCTCCATGTATGCAATCTCATTACATAGCTCTCATATCCACTTGTGTATTCCTTGGACTATGGTTGTTCTACATATTGAAAGATAATATAGGATGATTTAATGCATAAAACAACATTTCTTGCCCGTTGATAACATAATATGTCTTTTATCAAAGATGTCCTTAACTCTAACTATCACACAATTAGTTGGCTTTAAGGACATATTTCTAACAGTTGGGTCAACACATCATCCCCACACCTGACCTCCCTACGACAATTGCAGGCAAATACTTTCAGTGGCTTCGGAAACTGTCCTTGACCGTCTCCTCTTTAAACAGGGTAATTCCCCAGTTGACAAATGGCTTATCAAATGGGTTATTCTCCCCAATACCGACACCACTTGTGAAGTAGCAAATGAAATTCTTGCTCACTTTCCTTCGTTTGTCGCCTAAGGACATGGTCCATCTCAAGGGGGTAGGAATTGATAGAACCCCTATATCCTCATGGAATGATCTCTACCTCCCATGTCAATACCCTTTGCTGTTATGCTTTCCCTGAAGGCTGCTTTAGCCATTCTACCCTTCGTGGTTTAGTTATTTTCCTTTTTGTATGTGTTCGGTTCATTTTTACACATGATTTTTCATGTTATTCACCCACTATTTTGAGTTAGTTCTTGACATTTTATAGTTTTTTACTTCCTTTTTGTGTTTTCTTAGATTTTATCTTGGTTGGAATGAAAATGAGCTAAAAGTGCATTATTGGTTATAAACTTTGTTTTTGTTCATTTTCGTAGGTCAACTTCTTGGCCTAGGATCAACATGCTCTGGTGCTCGGATGAGGTCATGATCTTCATGAGACTTGTTCCAATGGATGTTAACTACAACATATCCAAATTTGAGCTCCATTGGACAAGTATTGCCTATCCAACCAATCTAACATATTACCACAGCTCTGGAAATCCGGATTTGGCCAGTTTTTACTTCCTTTGTGTCATCTTAATTTCTTATTACCATAACTCTTGGTAACAAGGAATTACCTTTGTAAATGAGCTACTTTATGAAGCTTTTAGCATCTTTGTGAAGTCAATGCTTCATAATAGCAAAGGATACAAAGGATGATGGGTGAAGATTTTGGAAATATAATACTAAAAGCAAAGCTGGAAAGGAGGAGAGAGGGAAGCAAAGGGAGTGTAATCTGATATTGGAGAGGCTTTTCAACGGGGGTATTGGATTCATTACATCATTCCACAATAGAAGAGCAGATTGGAGAGCAAAAAGCTAAGGAAGGAGAAAGCCAAGGTGCAGCCAAGAAAAGTGGAGAAGAAGACTTCCACCATTGATGATCTTGAAGCTTTCATCATTTTCTGAAAATCTGTAAACTCTTTCTAATTTTATTTTGAGTTTGTATTTGGAATAAGTATGAGCAACTAAACTCCATAGCTAGGGCTTAGGTTGAAGCCCTAAACATGAATACCTTATTGTTTTGATGCTTGAGTGTATGAATTTCTAGATATTGTTGATGAATTCCAATTCACCAAATTAATCTATCCTTGATGTATGTTTTTCTTTGATTGATCACCTTTGAAAGCATGCCTCTTGAGATTGTTGGGATTATGTGTATCTTCATGTTTTCCTAAGCAATAGATGGATGGAGTAATAACCATCCATGTGAATTGGTTTCTTGAATACCTAATGTAAACACCATGCTATTAGGATTCTTGTGATGTTCATATTCTCTTTGAACTTAATGGGTTTTCCTTGTAATTGAATCGAAGTACGAACCATACCTAGGTTCGGTTATGAGGAGGGCACAAGTATTGTAGCACGAACCATGCACTTTACGTATATTAGAGAGAATCAATGCATCTTGAGCCACGACCCATGGTCTTGATTGCGAACATCTTCATCAACACATTTAGAGTTCATCACTTGAGTATTCATGAACTTTGGTAGAATTGTTTAGGGTGGATTCCGAAACCCTAGTGTTTGTTACATTTAAATTTCACATCTTGATAATTCATCACTGCCATTCTCATTTAAATTCAAAGTTCATTTACATTCATGCAATAGAAATAGGTCACTTGAACCAAATCAAACCCCCCCCCCCCCCAAATGTGTGTGTGAGTTGCGTGTTCGACACGTTATGTGTCTTTGTTACTGAATTTTATTTGTTTCCGTAATTGTTTTGGACTTTTGGTCCACGCTGTGTTCTTGCATTTTCTGTGCTGAATCCAACCGTATAAAGAACGTGAATTTTGGACAAACGGTTAGAAAGTTATAGGCAAAACACTGGACAGAGGTCGAAACTGAAAAAAGCAGAATTTCGAACTCTGTGAAAAACGACCGGTCGCTTTCACCTAACGACCGGTCGCTCATCACACTAGAATTTACATTTCGAATCTGACATTAACGACCGGTCGTCACTGTTCATGCACTGTTCACGGCACTGTTCACAGGTGATAAAGTGGTGATAAAATGGCGATAGAAAATGCTGTTTGTGTTTTTGTTTAATTTTCTTGTGTTGTTTCATTTCTTTTACACTTCTTTACTCATTTTTAGTTTCCATTTTCACATTTGCGTATTTGTGGTGTGTCAATTAAGTGTTCTTTACGTACTCAAATTAGAACTTATAGGGAGCCGACAAGTTCTTCGTGGGATCGAACCCGTACTTACATAATCTATACTTCATTAGATTCGTGCACTTGCGGGTATTTTTAATTGGTTGTTTGCACATTAATTTGTGTCCTTTTAGGAATGCAACAGTATGTGGCAGCTTACAGGCTGGTCCTAACAAACCATTGTATAAATAGCTACAGTATCAATGAGAAGAGAAGAATAGAACTTTGCCAATTACTTATTTCTCTATTTCATTTCCCTGCTTTCAATACTCTATTGGTACCTATCACATTTGGAGAAAGAGGAGATCGGATGGAGAGAAGTTAAACAGTTGTACCCGTTATTAGTGAAATAAAAAATGCATTAATTGATTTTGAAATAAGAAATGTATTCATTACTATTGGAAATAGTTTTATATATAAGATGCAATCTCAGCCATTCAAGTTGTTTTGATCTGACAGCTTACAAATTGTGTCAAAACTGGTGTAAAAAATAGAGTTCCACGGATCTGCCCTATATATGTACAGATTTTCTCTTATCCGGGACGTCTGTATTTTCTTAACGTACGGACGTCATTGTTTTTTATTCCACCCCCTCTTTCCTCCCTTTCTCAATTTTCCTCCCTGTCTTCTGTCTTTTGTACTCATATGCTTCAACAAGGCAGCAGTGGGTATACAAAACAAGCTTTAGATGTAAGAAATATAGCTGCAACAATGGCGTTTGTACGGTAAGAAAATCAGGACATCCGGATAAGAGAAGACATGCAAGACATGCTTGTTTATACAGTAGTGGAGATAACTTTGTCAGGATTTGGTTGATGCCAGTTTGCTTTTTCTGACAAAATCTTATTTTCTTGTGCACCTGGCTACAATTCTTATAGAATAGATTCAATGAAATTTCAAGACATTTCTTTTCTCTTAGCTTGAGTGGTAAACTCAGATCAGAATTTTGATTATATATAATTGGGGAAGGTGCAAGTAAAATTTGTCCTTCATCCGTGATTGTTTTTCTGTTTAATAACGTCTAATTGCTTGAATACTCTTCGTCAGAGATTAGATAGCTATGACTATACTGTCAAGCAACACATTGTTGGATCTCTTCTGTTCACACCACTCCTACTTCTATTCCCGACAACTTCTGTTTTCTATATCTTTTTTACCATTATGAATACAACCATCAGCCTTATCTATATCCTGATTGAAATCACTATATCTACTGTTATTCTTGCCACGCCTTATATCAAAATTTTCATATGGTTGGTCATGCCAAGAAGATTTCCCTCTAGGATATGGTTTGAAATTCTATCTGTTTGGAGTGATTGCATTTATTCTCATAAGGATATTAGTTCACAAGCAGAGAAATTGCAGACTGAGAAGGGCCTAACTGGAGAAAAAGCCTCTGTTGTGGTTTCATTTCTTCGTAGCAACTTCTTGACTGTAGGTGATGTTGGAAATATGCCCTAAAAGCAAATCATGTGATGTAATCTTTCAAGGATATTTCATGTATTAGACTTATGTTTAATCCTATTAAAGGGCAAGTTTATTGTTTATTAGTAAATGTCTCATTAACAGTTACACATGCTTAAACAATAAGTCCAAGGGTTGTGAGATAGAGAGAAAGTAATCTAAGGACGTTAGATTCAGGAGACCTTTCCTCTATTATCTTCACACCCTAAAATGTTCCTAGTCGTAGGATTGTCAAATGGGCACTGACAATCCGGAAAGACCGGTACATGCTATGTCTTCTCAATTGGGAGGATGACTGGTCTCAAGTCATTCGTGTGGAGACACTAAGACAAGTATGTAGGTGCTCAATAGAGAATGAGTTCACTGAACGCGATCAAACGAGAGTTTCTTGTATGTAAATTTTACTTATATGTCAAACAAGAAACTCCAAGTTGCAATAATGTAAATTAGTCCTTAGACCTGAGGCACCATGGTTGTCTTGTGGGAAGGTTGTGGATCTTTGATGATGCTATAAAGACATGTCCTAATCACGGATGTGGTACAAGCATTGTTGGGGTTCACGATTGACTCATGGAGACATGTGAGTGTACAATAATGGAATCTCTATCCTTCAGGAAGAAGGAGAATGCTCGGAAGATATGATTGAGCAAATCTCTAATTAAGAGTACTCGGTCTGATCAAATCACTGTTCATGCGACCGGTTGCCACTGTTCATGCACTGTTTCACTGTTCACGGCACTGTTCACAGGTGATAAAGTGGTGATAAAGTGGTGATAAAATGACGATAGAAAATGCTGTTTGTGTTTTTGTTTAATTTTCTTGTGTTGTTTCATTTATTTTACACTTCTTTACTCATTTTTAGTTTCCATTTTCGCATTTGCGTATTTGTGGTGTGTCAATTAAGTGTTCTTTACGTACTCAAATTAGAACTTATAGGGAGCTGACAAGTTCTTCGTGGGATCGAACCCCGTACTTACATAATCTATACTTCATTAGATTCGTGCACTTGCGGGTATTTTTAATTGGTTGTTTGCACATTAATTTGTGTCCTTTTAGGAATGCAACAATTTTTGGCGCCATTGCGGGGGAACTGGCACGGTTGCTTATCTGTTTTGTTTGAGTATGTTTAGAGTACTTAGTTATATTTTTGTTTATTGATTGTTGTTTCATTTTAAATTGATTTGTTTTTGTTTCTTTTTCTTATAGGAACATCCGAGGAGTCACCTCCACCATCACCAATGGCAGCCGCAACTGAAATTGTGGAACTTACTATGCAAGAATACTCCAATAAATTTGTGATGGAGGAAGCAAATGCATTTGGCTCATTTCAGAATGAATTGACTATGAATGAATATTTCCAACAAACATACAGTCCGGAGTGGAGAAATCATTCGAACTTCTGGTGGAGCGACAATCCAAATTTTCAACAAGGGCCATATCAACCATATCAAGGCCAACATAATACTTGTCCACCTTATGGTCAACCCCAACATTACAATCCACCACCACTTTGCCAATCTCACCAACAACCTCAAGGACCGAATTTGGAAGAACTTGTTGCTTCAATGGCTAGAAAACACAGATAGTTTCATCATTGAGACAAAAAGCTACATACAGAGGAATGACGCCCACATGCAGAAGAGAGATAATGCCATAGCCAATCTAGAAAATCAAGTGGGGCAAATTGCTACAGCTTTGAGTCAAAGGGGTGGTATGATGCCTAGCCAACCAGTGACTAATCCAAGTGGGCGTGAGCACGTTAAGCAGTTACCTTGAGAACTGGTAAGGTAATTGGTGAGGTTGATAATTCTGAAAATGTGATTCAAAATGATGATGAGATGCAGGTTGAACAAGTGACTGAGCCTACAGAAAAGGATGAAACCAACAAGGAGAAAGATAAACATGCAGCTTCCTCATCCGAATGGATCCCAAAGCATGAACTTGCGAGAAGGGCAAGGAAGGAGAAGGTAAGTCGTGAACCTCCTGATGAAGATATCTTACGTGCTCCTTTTCCTCAAGGTTAATGAGTTCCAAAAAAATTCAACAAGCCAAGGAAATATTGGAAACCTTCAGAAAAGTGCAAGTCAACATTCCTCTCTTGGATGCAATTACTGGTTAGGGATTGTGACATGCAAAGCGCAGCTGAAACACTATTTTATGCTGACCCTGCTGCCTTTGCATCTCAAACCAAAAAGACCGTCCTCATTCAGGGTAAGTTGACACCTTACTTTGCCATCCTGTGGAGCTTTGTGCGCCACAACATCTATCCATCCAGTCAACGGTCGGAAATTCCTGAGGTAGGGGTCAAGATCCTGAAAGTGTTGCATGAGGGAACTTTTGCCCTACCCTTTTGTGATATTATTTTTGACCGCTTGAAGGCTTGTGCACGTAAGAAAAGTATTATTTATTATCCTTGCCTTGTTAGCATGATTTGTGAAAGCTCAGGTGTTCGGGCTCGCTCTAATGATATATATGTTGAGCCCATGGGTCCTATTTCGGACACTTCTGTGTCCAAGAGTATCTCTCAGAGGCGCCATGCACCTGCACCCGCACCTGCTCCAGTGCCGGCCTTTATGCCACCACCACACAGGCCGGCCTCATCACAGCCATTTCCACCTGCTCCATGTGTCGACACTTCTGCTTGGGAGCCCTCTCACCAAGCCATTTGGGACTTGCAGATGCTTCAGTACCGGCGGATCCAGCACCAGCACCAGCAGATGCAGCATATGAGCACCTCCATTGACGCTCTCTGGACGCACCTCCAGATGCCAGGTCAAACCCGGGACCTCTGCACATGTTGATGATGTTGATGATGCTGATGATGCTGATGATGCTGATGATGGTGATGATGGTGATGATTCTGATGATGATCAGTAGTTCTTTGAGTATTGTACCCTTTTGAACTTTGCGTTTATTTTATTTTTCGGTTTTATTTTAAGACGGTTGTTAGTTTGTTTATTTCAACTTTTACTGTTAGTTTAACTTTTGTTTGTTTACTCTTTCTTTTATTTTGTTATTATCCATCCCAATTTTTCTATATGGCATTGTTTAATATTAAATCTCCATCCTTTATAAACAGTGTTTCATATAAGTTTGGGAAGTGTTTTCAATTCATTAATGCACAACCAGGAATTGGGCGTGAATGCTTATTCATTTCATAACATGTGATTACATATATCAACTTGAAAATGCATACATAAAATTCCTAATCACATGTTCATTATTGCATTCTGCGCCACCTGAGGCTTCTGCTAATTGCCTCTGCCCGTTCTTGCTTGTAGAACCTCCAACAGCTCTACATGATCTTCATTCATTTTCTGCAGCATCTCTACATGTTGGTTGGCACTGTAGAGCCGCTTCTGGAGGTCCGCCACCTGAGCCTTCAGGGCCGCCACCTCCTCACTCAGTGCTTCGCACTCTCGTGTCTCGCCAGGAGGCGCATGCCCAAATTTGTGGCCGAGACCGCGTTAAGCACGGTCAAATTGTGGGACTCGTCCACTGCCAGCTGTCCGACCTCTGCGCCACATGCAGATGTTCTCCAACTGTCAGTATGCTGACAGTTCCTGCCCTCCACGGCATGGCCTCAGAGAAATTCGAGGCCGAACCATGATGGTATGAGGAGTTTGGGAAAATAGGGTTTGGAGGAGCCCTTCTGGGCATTCGGTGGTGCGAGCGACAACTCAAGGTTCAGATCATCAACGAGCATATCTGAGGATGCCATTGATTTTTCTGTTGGACTTTTTGATGGTTTTTCTTGAGTTTGCAGGTTGAAATGCTGGATACTTCTCATTTCCACCGAGAAGTGGTTTAAATAGACATATGCTCATAAGGGAGCCGACACCACTTTGCTTTTCCTGCGCAATTTGCAGTTGCGTCCAGAAAAAACGGGAAGCATTTCTACTTTCACTTTACTTTCTTTTCTTCCCTGTTTTTCTGGTGCATTGTGTTTTGATTTCTTTTTAGTTTGTCGCATTCCCTTTATTCAGGTTTGGGAAGTGCGTTTTGTTTTTCTTCTTTTTCTTTTGCAGCTTTCTTTTCTTTTATTTCCGAAAAATAATAATAAAAATAAATAAATAATAAATAAAAAAAAATTAAATAAATAAATAAAAAAACACGGCAAAGGGCAAAGCACACAAGCACACCAATAATACACTAGAATCACTTTTTCCCAGTGCTCGGTGTCTCGGCCATTGGACCTTTGAGTTTAGCCCTACGGCTATCCTCTTCAGAGGCTTCAGGTGCAGTCTCTTGGGGCTCATCACTCGAGCTCCCAAAGATTGCATTCTTAGCTTGAACGTAACCACTTTTGTGGTCTGTTTTCTTGCGCTTTCCCGGTCGGTCTAGATCCTCCAGCTGCTTTCTCATGTCATGGGCGTAAACACTTACCATCTTGGAGAGATTTTTGTTCTCTTCCCGCAACGCCTCCAGCTGGTGTCGATTCACATCTAGTATCCTTGCCCTTTCCGTTTTTAAACTTTTAATAATACTCTGGCACTCTTCAACCATACTTCGCTCTCCGCCAACTGACCTCTTAGCACCTCCACCTCATGGGACTTCGCGATTAGGCGATGACCCACACTTGCGACTGTTGCGGTGCTTTGCACGCTTAGTGCCAGAGCATCGCTCACGACCCGGTTGTCATCCCTTGATCCCAGCACCCGTATATCCTTGGGAGTCACTAGATTTCTAGCAACTCCAAGGGCAACATCGTTGTCCAGAGGCAGTATCGAGTCATTCACTGTCACGTGCCCCCGTGCGGAGGCAAAGTAGGGCATCCACACTGGTGCCACTGCTTGGCCCCGAATCCTGAGTCGGTGGAGCTAGGTTGAGATCCAACGAGAATGGGTAGGAATAGGCCATTTGAACTTTCTTTTCTTTTGTTCTTTTTTCTTTCTTTTGTGTGTTTCTGAGTTTGTGTGTTTTTCCCCAACTCTTTCTCTTTTTCTTTTATAGAGTTAGTTTCTACGTAACCCTAGCCGCTACGCTTCTGCGTTTTGCGCGGCCCTTGCGGCCTATCCCTCTCTATCGCCTCACCTGTCCCCCAACCCCTTTAATTGCATTTCCGCCTTTCAGCGCTTTCAAGAAACGAAAGTCGTCACGCCTTCCTATGAAGGCAATAATTCTGGCTTAGGAACGTGTGAGAGACCTCTGCTTGTCGACACGTCTCTCACTTTGGCACTCGTGACTCACGGGTGCCGAGACATCAGAGCCCATTTTTTCTATTTTTCGGAGTTCTCGCTCTTTGTGTTTCTGACTTGGTTTCTTTGTTTAAAATACTTCCTTCGCTTTTGGGTTTTCATTTGGGTTGGGCTTTCATTTTGGTTTGTGCGTTTCATTGGTCTGGATTTCTGTGTGCGTGGGACCTGTTGTTAGGGCTTACTGTTCTGTTTTGTTTTGTTTTGTTTGGGTTGGGTTGGTTTTGTTTTGTTTTGCATCTGTGTTGTAATTGTATTTCTTGTTTGTTCCTGTATTTACTTGCTTTATTCCCTTTATTTCTTGTTATAACATTGTTGACACCTAAGTTCTTTAACATTGAGGACAATGTTTATTTCTAAGTTTGGGAAGGGATAGCAAGTCTTTTCGTTTCACTTAAACTCTTGCTTTCTTTTATTTTGTTTTCTTTTTCTGTTTTGAGTCTTTTTGTTCTCAAGTCACTTTCCGGACGTATACGATGAGATTGTGATGAATGTTTACATGACTTGATTGAAAATGCTTAAAAAATAAATAAATAAATTTGTTATTCACTAAATGGCATCGTTCTAGCATGATATGTTTGAAACCCTCTATGCACTTGCCATTTGTTTCATAATTCTCCAGTTGAGGGATTTGCATGATCCAAAGAATTGTATCAAGCATGAATTAGGCTTGTATAACCATATAATGTGAGCTTTGAGCCTTGTGCTTCTATTCATGAGTGTTATACACATATTCCTATTTTCTTGTCATCCGAGTTGTTGTTTGATCTCATTATTCTTTGACTTGGTTGAGCACTTAAAAGACATTCATTCTTGTGCAATTTGATTACATGACATTTGAGAAATGATATTAAGGCCCTCTTTGGACCGTTTGTGCCTTTCAAGCTAACCCTATGCATGCTTAAGCATGATTTTCCATTGTTAACCACCTTGAGCCTATATGTATGCCTTTTCTTTCAAGTAACCAATTATTACTTCTAGCCTTAGCCCGAAAAACAAGAATTTACCTTTATAAGGAACTCATGAGCTTTAATTTAGATGTGTTTATCATGCTAAGTTTGGGAAGGGTTATTACATTTCAAAAAAAAAAAAAAAAAAAAAGAAAGAAAAAAAAAAGAGTACTTCACTCAAAGGGTGAAAGAAAAGAGAAAAGTGGTGGTTAAGTGGCAATGGTTTCAAATTCAATTCCATGTTTCTTGGTTGTTCGAATGGAAGGAAGGAGTGTGAATCATAATTAGTGGAGGTATAATGCTTTGTGGTCTATTTGATCACATATAAAAAAAAATTAAAAAAAAAATAAATGAGTGAAAATCTCAAGCGTGATGTTTCAAAGTCTTTTAGTCAACGATTATATGCTCTTACATTGTGAGTTCCTTGGACTTTGTTGTATCCATATCCTTCATTTCTTACTCACCTTACACCCTTAGCCCCATTACAACCTATAATAAAGACCTAAATTGATCCTAAATGTCATGTGGTTGAATTGCACACATTCTTATTCTTTTAAGTGTTTAGCATCCTTCTTGAGATCATATTCATGCATGTTTTTCATCTTGCTAATTTTGAGTTAAGTCCCTTATGGTTTAACTCTATTCTCATATTTACTATTGAGTGATGCATTGTAACCCTCTTCCGAGTGATTCATTTGTGAGAGGACAACTTTGGTGAGATTTGAAGTTACATTTGTGCTTGGTGTGATTTTTGAAGTTGTGTGAAAACTGAAATTGGAGAATGAGTTTCATTTGGCCATCACACTACTACACTTGAGCATGTTGTGTTCTGAACTTTGCCGCCTTGTGACTAATGTCTAAACTAAGTTTTTCTTGTGAAAACTTTTGAGTCGTTTGCATGAGTCGCTCTCTCTTTGGAAAGTGTTCGGAAAGTTTGTTTTCGAGTCTTGTTTTAGTTTCTGTTTTGCTCGAGGACTAGCAAAAGATAAGTTTGGGAAGTTTGTTCGGTTCATTTTTACACATGATTTTTCATGTTATTCACCCACTATTTTGAGTTAGTTCTTGACATTTTATAGTTTTTTACTTCCTTTTTGTGTTTTCTTAGATTTTATCTTGGTTGGAATGAAAATGAGCTAAAAGTGCATTATTGGTTATAAACTTTGTTTTTGTTCATTTTCGTAGGTCAACTTCTTGGCCTAGGATCAACATGCTCTGGTGCTCGGATGAGGTCATGATCTTCATGAGACTTGTTCCAATGGATGTTAACTACAACATATCCAAATTTGAGCTCCATTGGACAAGTATTGCCTATCCAACCAATCTAACATATTACCACAGCTCTGGAAATCCGGATTTGGCCAGTTTTTACTTCCTTTGTGTCATCTTAATTTCTTATTACCATAACTCTTGGTAACAAGGAATTACCTTTGTAAATGAGCTACTTTATGAAGCTTTTAGCATCTTTGTGAAGTCAATGCTTCATAATAGCAAAGGAGACAAAGGATGATGGGTGAAGATTTTGGAAATATAATACTAAAAGCAAAGCTGGAAAGGAGGAGAGAGGGAAGCAAAGGGAGTGTAATCTGATATTGGAGAGGCTTTTCAACGGGGGTATTGGATTCATTACATCATTCCACAATAGAAGAGCAGATTGGAGAGCAAAAAGCTAAGGAAGGAGAAAGCCAAGGTGCAGCCAAGAAAAGTGGAGAAGAAGACTTCCACAATTGATGATCTTGAAGCTTTCATCATTTTCTGAAAATCTGTAAACTCTTTCTAATTTTATTTTGAGTTTGTATTTGGAATAAGTATGAGCAACTAAACTCCATAGCTAGGGCTTAGGTTGAAGCCCTAAACATGAATACCTTATTGTTTTGATGCTTGAGTGTATGAATTTCTAGATATTGTTGATGAATTCCAATTCACCAAATTAATCTATCCTTGATGTATGTTTTTCTTTGATTGATCACCTTTGAAAGCATGCCTCTTGAGATTGTTGAGATTATGTGTATCTTCATGTTTTCCTAAGCAATAGATGGATGGAGTAAGAACCATCCATGTGAATTGGTTTCTTGAATACCTAATGTAAACACCATGCTATTAGGATTCTTGTGATGTTCATATTCTCTTTGAACTTAATGGGTTTTCCTTGTAATTGAATCGAAGTACGAACCATACCTAGGTTCGGTTATGAGGAGGGCACAAGTATTGTAGCACGAACCATGCACTTTACGTATATTAGAGAGAATCAATGCATCTTGAGCCACGACCCATGGTCTTGATTGCGAACATCTTCATCAACACATTTAGAGTTCATCACTTGAGTATTCATGAACTTTGGTAGAATTGTTTAGGGTGGATTCCGAAACCCTAGTGTTTGTTACATTTAAATTTCACATCTTGATAATTCATCACTGCCATTCTCATTTAAATTCAAAGTTCATTTACATTCATGCAATAGAAATAGGTCACTTGAACCAAATCAAACCCCCCCCCCCCCAAATGTGTGTGTGAGTTGCGTGTTCGACACGTTATGTGTCTTTGTTACTGAATTTTATTTGTTTCCGTAATTGTTTTGGACTTTTGGTCCACGCTGTGTTCTTGCATTTTCTGTGCTGAATCCAACCGTATAAAGAACGTGAATTTTGGACAAACGGTTAGAAAGTTATAGGCAAAACACTGGACAGAGGTCGAAACTGAAAAACAGAGAATTCGAACTCTGTGAAAAACGACCGGTCGCTTTCACCTAACGACCGGTCGCTCATCACACTAGAATTTACATTTCGAATCTGACATTAACGACCGGTCGTCACTGTTCATGCGACCGGTCGTCACTGTTCATGCACTGTTCACGGCACTGTTCACAGGTGATAAAGTGGTGATAAAATGGCGATAGAAAATGCTGTTTGTGTTTTTGTTTAATTTTCTTGTGTTGTTTCATTTCTTTTACACTTCTTTACTCATTTTTAGTTTCCATTTTCACATTTGCGTATTTGTGGTGTGTCAATTAAGTGTTCTTTACGTACTCAAATTAGAACTTATAGGGAGCCGACAAGTTCTTCGTGGGATCGAACCCGTACTTACATAATCTATACTTCATTAGATTCGTGCACTTGCGGGTATTTTTAATTGGTTGTTTGCACATTAATTTGTGTCCTTTTAGGAATGCAACAGTATGTGGCAGCTTACAGGCTGGTCCTAACAAACCATTGTATAAATAGCTCCAGTATCAATGAGAAGAGAAGAATAGAACTTTGCCAATTACTTATTTCTCTATTTCATTTCCCCTGCTTTCAATACTCTGTATTGGTACCTATCACATTTGGAGAAAGAGGAGATCGGATGGAGAGAAGTTAAACAGTTGTACCCGTTATTAGTGAAATAAAAAATGCATTAATTGATTTTGAAATAAGAAATGTATTCATTACTATTGGAAATAGTTTTATATATAAGATGCAATCTCAGCCATTCAAGTTGTTTTGATCTGACAGCTTACAAATTGTGTCAAAACTGGTGTAAAAAATAGAGTTCCACGGATCTGCCCTATATATGTACAGATTTTCTCTTATCCGGACGTCTGTATTTTCTTAACGTACGGACGTCATTGTTTTTTATTCCACCCCCTCTTTCCTCCCTTTCTCAATTTTCCTCCCTGTCTTCTGTCTTTTGTACTCATATGCTTCAACAAGGCAGCAGTGGGTATACAAAACAAGCTTTAGATGTAAGAAATATAGCTGCAACAATGGCGTTTGTACGGTAAGAAAATCAGGACATCCGGATAAGAGAAGACATGCAAGACATGCTTGTTTATACAGGTAGTGGAGATAACTTTGTCAGGATTTGGTTGATGCCAGTTGCTTTTCTGACAAAATCTTATTTTCTTGTGCACCTGGCTACAATTCTTATAGAATAGATTCAATGAAATTTCAAGACATTTCTTTTCTCTTAGCTTGAGTGGTAAACTCAGATCAGAATTTTGATTATATATAATTGGGGAAGGTGCAAGTAAAATTTGTCCTTCATCCGTGATTGTTTTTTCTGTTTAATAACGTCTAATTGCTTGAATACTCTTCGTCAGAGATTAGATAGCTATGACTATACTGTCAAGCAACACATTGTTGGATCTCTTCTGTTCACACCACTCCTACTTCTATTCCCGACAACTTCTGTTTTCTATATCTTTTTTACCATTATGAATACAACCATCAGCCTTATCTGTATCCTGATTGAAATCACTATATCTGTTATTCTTGCCACGCCTTATATCAAAATTTTCATATGGTTGGTCATGCCAAGAAGATTTCCCTCTGGGATATGGTTTGAAATTCTATCTGTTTGGAGTGATTGCATTTATTCTCATAAGGATATTAGTTCACAAGCAGAGAAATTGCAGGCTGAGAAGGGCCTAACTGGAGAAAAAGCCTCTGTTGTGGTTTCATTTCTTCGTAGCAACTTCTTGACTGTAGGTGATGTTGGAAATATGCCCTAAAAGCAAATCATGTGATGTAATCTTTCAAGGATATTTCATGTATTAGACTTATGTTTAATCCTATTAAAGGGCAAGTTTATTGTTTATTAGTAAATGTCTCATTAACAGTTACACATGCTTAAACAATAAGTCCAAGGGTTGTGAGATAGAGAGAAAGTAATCTAAGGACGTTAGATTCAGGAGACCTTTCCTCTATTATCTTCACACCCTAAAATGTTCCTAGTCGTAGGATTGTCAAATGGGCACTGACAATCGGAAAGACCGGTACATGCTATGTCTTCTCAATTGGGAGGATGACTGGTCTCAAGTCATTCGTGTGGAGACACTAAGACAAGTATGTAGGTGCTCAATAGAGAATGAGTTCACTAACGCGATCAAACGAGAGTTTCTTGTATGTAAATTTTACTTATATGTCAAACAAGAAACTCCAAGTTGCAATAATGTAAATTAGTCCTTAGACCTGAGGCACCATGGTTGTCTTGTGGGAAGGTTGTGGATCTTTGATGATGCTATAAAGACATGTCCTAATCACGGATGTGGTACAAGCATTGTTGGGGTTCACGATTGACTCATGGAGACATGTGAGTGTACAATAATGGAATCTCTATCCTTCAGTAAAGAAGGAGAATGCTCGGAAGATATGATTGAGCAAATCTCTGATAAGAGTACTCGGTATGATCCAGAAGGATGTTCTTGTCATACTAATACAAATCATATAAGACGCAACAATCTCATTAGGGGTTTGACATGCACCATGCCCTAGTGATGAGATTGAGAGCATTGTAATAGGGAAGGACCGTATTGCATTGTAATTCCAACTGAATAGGTTCTCTGCTTATTCTTCTTAGCCTGGATGTCCATGACATACTGCTAGGTGTCACTCATGGATGGTGGAAGCCCTAAGGACTAATGATCCTAACTAATAGGGAGAATTAAAAAGGGGTTCTAATTCACAATCAATTACAAAGAGTTCAAATTGCCCACGACCTTGCTAATTAGAACCTAATGGATCGCACACTGTTAAACTTGAGTTATTTGAGAAACCGTTATGGAGATGATGAATTGAAGAGATCAATTAAGCTTTGTTAATTGGTTAAGGCAAAATTAATTATGGAATTAATTTAAACGACGCGTGATGTCGGAATAGGCTTTAAACGAGAATTTTGAATTCCAGGC
This sequence comes from Prunus fruticosa, assembly GCA_018703695.1. Taxonomy (NCBI): domain Eukaryota; kingdom Viridiplantae; phylum Streptophyta; class Magnoliopsida; order Rosales; family Rosaceae; genus Prunus; species Prunus fruticosa. Next base: position 279,757 of record CM031921.1, on the reverse strand, counting down.
TCATTGGGCTTTATCCTTTTGGACATGGAGATTGGGTTGTATGACAACTTAAATGAAATTGAGCCCAAGAGGCCCAATTTCAAGGGATGGACCTTCATATGGGCTTATGGTTGCTAGAGTCAACTTGTTGACTCAAGTAAAAGATGACTATCATCTTTTTCAAGCAATAGGTGTCATAAGTGAAAATCAAGAGAGAGAAACAAAGCTCTAGTCTTCCAAAACTCTCTCTACACTTTCATACTATCTTAGTGAGGGATCACTAGCATCATCCTCTCACTAAGCTCATCATCTTCTTCTCAAGCTCGGTTTGGTGAAGAGACTTAGAGGTTACCTATTTTGGTGACTTTTGGAGAACCTCCTAAGTTGAAGTTTTGAAGGAGTCATTCAAGCTTCAACAACAAGGTGGAGATTTTGAAGGAGCCATTCAAGCTTCAACAACTTTGGTGGAATACGTTCATAGGGTTGAAAGCACGCACCAAGGGTAACTCCTCCTTCCAATCTTCTTAGAAGTTTTGTTCTAGGAAAGTAGTACAACTATCACTTGGCTTAAAAGATTCATGGGAAAAGTTTTTGTTTTTGAACTCATAGATGCATGCTTAAGCTTCCGTTGCCATGATTTTATTTATCTATGTTGATGTTCAAATGAAACTCATGATTTTCTAAAGGTTTCCTTCAAGTGGTATCTAGAGCCAAGGTCAAGTGATAAGTTGTACCATTTTGGGTTTTTGTTTATGAATATGGGTAAAAGTTCTTTGTGGCATAAATGTTATGTGTTGTGATGCCTTGATTGTTTCCCTTTTTGAAAAGTCTTGCATCTTTAAGTGTTATAGATGTTTTAAGAGAAGGCATAAAGTTTGAACACATGGGTAAAAAGGGGGTTTCGGCCATATTGGATTTTTGGGGTTTTTGTGATGTTTCAATGCTAGCTTGAGCATTGTAAAATTCTATGTTGATAGCCACTTTAATCTCCACGAAATTTGACACTTAAAAACTTGTTTTTGTGTGTTATGTGTATTCTTGAGTTCATATGAATGTTCTTGTGAGTTCATAAGATGAATGCATGTGTTCTAGTATTTGATCCATTTTGGTGGGATTCAATTTTGAAATTGTGTTGGTCTTGATTTGAATGGGGACATTGACCTTGGTTATCCAAGATTCCATGTCCCCTTGTTCCCCTAGTCAAAGCATGCTCCTCTAGTTTTTAGAAAATTAGAACTTCAAGACATAGGCATGCCTAGTGTGCCATTGGTCTTTGGGATTGTTTCCTTGGTTGAAGGAATGTCCCCTTGTCCCTTCTTCCTTTCCTAGGAACTTGTTTTCATGGGAGACCACTCTCTTGGTCTTAGGATTGTTCCCTTGTCCCTTCTTCTTTTCCTAGGAACTTGTTTGCATGGGAGACCACACTCTTGGTCTTAGGAATGTTTCCTTGAAACTTGATAAGGCATGTTTTGATCATTTTATGGGACAAACCAACACTCTCATGCATGTCACGTACACACACACACACTTCACATGGCCGGCCCCACTTTGGAATCCTCTTGGATTCCTCATGCAATTATATTATTTGTTTTGGACTTCTATGCAATTACTTTACTTTGCGCTTTGGTCCTTGAGTCTTTAATTAATTGCATACTTACCCCACGTTTTGAACAAGGCCCATATACTAAAAACCCAAAATGTTTTAAGTTGCATTCTAAAGTTCAATTATTTTAATTTGATTGAAGTAGTTAAGGATGATTATGGACTAAGACCCAAATTGCATTCGAACTATGTGATTGGCCGACTATCAATTTGATTGAACCATGGGATGTGATTTATTCGTTTATTGGGCTTGTAATTAATAAGGTTTAATTCTATTGTTAGAGAGGCTTGCATGTCTCTCCCTTTTTTTTTTTCATTTTCTCATGTAATTGTTAAAAGGCTTGCATGCCTTTGCTTTTCATATGATGTAAGCTAAAGGAGAAGAAGAAAGAAGGATATGAAGTCCAAGGCTCAAGTTAGATGGGCCTCAAGCCCGATTAGGATTGCATGTTTAATTAGTTAAACGCGTAATTAAAATGAATCACCCTCCCTAGACCATGATCCAACATTTGGCTCATGTTGGATCAAAGATTAAAAGTCCATAATCATCCTAAGGGCCTAAGATAACTATATGTCCAAAATTCAAGAATGCAAAATTTTCATTAGTAGTGATAGATACTCCTTGATTTCTAAAACAAATAGTGGGAGTACCATATGCTACTAACAAATTGGACCAATAGTTATGATAGGACCGAATTTTATTTTAATGAGATTGAAATGAATGTTGTATGATGAGACCTAAAACTCCCTCAACCAATAATAATATTAAGTTGATAAACGGAGAGGTATTTTGAATATCTTTTCGTGGCCTTCCACCATTGTGGACCCTCATCAATCATAACCAATACACTGTGCTTCACCCTAATATGGGGAACACAAAGTATGTGTTTATTTTTGAAAGGGCTCATTTCAAAACATTTGATGTTGTGAATGTAGGCAACGAGTAATGCCAATATTCTATTATGATGAGGTGTTGCTTGAGCCCCTACACTCACAGGAATGGTGGGCATGACTTAACTAGTACAATGGTACCTCACGATAACATTCGGGGGTGCACATTTGCTAGAGGCCAAAGTGATGGGTAATCACAGCATGATGTGAATGGGTAAGAGTACTCTCTCTTCACCATTCAAGCAAACCAATATTCTATTATGATTTGGCAAGCTTGATGGTGGTGAGCCTCCCATCCCCACTAAGAGTTCAAACTAAAACACTCGGATTCCATTTGAGGGATATGGAATTTGCCAAAAATAGTGGGAGGTGCCATTTGATTTAAAAGACCCGAATCATTGGCTTTCTAAAAGCAATCTAATTTAAATTTCTGTATGTTATGTAGATATGTCTGGAACCGCGCTCGCCAGAATTCTTGACAAACATTGCCTTGAGGGGCACAATTTCCCGGAATGGTTCCGAAATCTCAAGATCGTTTTGATCAGTGAGAAAATTGCATACGTGCTTGATAAGCCGTTCCCTAGTCAACCTCCCGATGATGATGTCACTGAGGAGGAACGTGCTCAATATGTTAAGCACATACAAGATGACACACAAGCTAAATGTTACATCCTTGCTTCCATGAACTTTGAGCTTCAGAAGCAACATGAGCACATGGATTGTACAGTTGATATAATCACTCACCTACAAGAGTTGTATGGTGAGGGTACGCGTAACAGAAGATTCAGTGCTGTCTGTGAGCTTGTGAAGACCAAGATGGTCAAGGGAGCACCGGTCCATAGGCATGTCCTGAAGATGATTGGACTCATCGAGCAGTTGGAGAACTGGGAACTCCACTGGATGGGGAATTGGTGTTGGTTTTAAAACATTTTTAAGAAGTTGATTTGAACATTAAACATACAATTAATCAAATTAATCGCAGCGGAAGAATATGGTGGTTGTTTAAATTCAAAAACAAAACTTCTTCCAAGTATCTTAAGCCATGAGCATTGATATGTTTTTCATAAATGAAAAAAAATCAAGAGAAAGGATAAGATCTAATTACCCTTGAAGCAATTTATGAACCAAGTTGTGTTTTGGTCTTCTCTTGATGATTTTCCTTTGTTGATCTCCTCTTGATCTTTCTCCTCCTTGTGAGCCACAAAAGTATATGGCCTCTAATTCTCCACACCAATGGAACCTTGAGATGAGAAGAGGTATCTTGAGAATACAAGGATGCTAGTACAAGATTCTCAAGATTGGTTTCAATCTAAACCCCTTTGAAAGAAGATTGTGTTTCACTCTTGAAAACTCACAACTATCTCTCTTTGATCTCCCAAACCTCTTTGGTTGATGTTGGATTGTGTTTGTGTGTAAAATGAGCTTATGGAAACAATTCTCATACACATGCACTTAACCATTTTCGGCCAAATCCCATTGGGCTTCCAAAATTGGGCCTTATGACACTTAAACCATAATATTTAGGGGTCTTAAGCCCTTGGGCTTGATACCCAACCATTTGGGCTTGATACCCAACCATTTGGGCTTCCCTCTAACTATTATCGAGGCCCAAATATATTTTTACACGTAGTAAATCATCCACATCAAATCAATCAAATTGATTTCCTCATTCTCATTTGTATTACTCAAAGTTAACCATTTAAGGTGTGCGATCCATTAGGTTCTAATTTAGCAAGGCAGTGGGAAAACATTAGAACTCTTTCTAACCAACTGAAATTAAAACCCCCTTTTAATTCTTCCTTTATTTGGATCGATCACAATCAATCTTAGGACTTCCACAAGCCAAGAGTGACATCTAGCAATATATCATGGCTACCCAAGCTAATTAGAATAGATGAAGAACCTATTCAGTTGGAATTGCAATGCAATACGGTCCTTCTCTTATAAAATGTTTCTAATCATATTATTAGGGTACGGATTGATAATGTCAAACCCCTAATATGATTAACCTCATATGATTCAATAGAACATAATTAAAACCACTTTCTAAATCATGTTCAAGTACTTCGGCCGAAGATTCACTGAATCATATCTTGAAACATTCTCCTTTCCTTATCAAAGGTAGAGATTCCTTATTGTACATTCACATGCCTCCATGATGAATTAAGAGATCCCAATAACACATAAGGAAAATCTTTTACGACTTACCTTTGTGAGCTATCAAAGATCAATAACGCATCACAAGACAACCATGATGCCTCAGGTCTAAGGACTAATTTGCATTATTGCAACTATGAGTTCTCGTTTGACATATAGATAAATACTCCATACGAGAACTGCGGTTGATCGCGCTCAGTGTACTCATTCACTAATGAGCACCCACATACTTGTATTAGTGTCAACTACACAAATGGTTTGAGACCAACCATCCTCATTATTGAGCATACATAGTATGTGCCAATCTTGACGGTTTATCAATGCCCATTTGATAACCCTATGATTAGGAACATTTTGGGATACTACAGTTAGAGATTAAAGGTCTCCGAATCTAAACTTCTTTAGATTACTTTATCTCTTATTTAGTACACCCTGGACTTTTGTTTCTTTATGCGACATAAAAGATAACAAAATAATATTGCCCTTTATTTATCATATACGAAATGTATTCTAAGGAGATTACATCAAATGTATTGGCTCTTAGGGCACATTTCTAACAATCTCCCACTTGCACTAGAGCCATTTAGCCATGTATCTAATACCCATTTTTCTCTGCATGTCTATCCAGTTGTGACTGTGACATAGGCTTAGTGAGTGGATCTGCTACGTTGTCTGCTGATGCAATCTTTAGGATGCACACATCACCATTTCGAAATGAGTTCTCGAATCTTGTGGAATTTTCTGTCAATGTGTTTGGATCTCTGATGAGACCTTGGTTCTTTGGCTTGAGCTATCGCCCCATTATTGTCACAGTATAAAGGTCCTGGTGACATTGTGGTTGGAACCACATTTAGTTCGGTAATGAACTTTTTCATCCAAACAGCTTCCTTTGCCGCTTCTGAGGCAGCAATGTACTCAGCTTCAGTGGTGGAGTCAGGCAGTAACACTTTGTTTCAGCTTCTCCAACTAACAACGCCTCCATTCAGAATGAAGACGTACCCAGATGTGGATTTACGATCATCAACATCAGATGCGAAATCTGAATCAGTAAACGCTTCCACTCGTAACTCTGATGTTCCTCCATAAATAAGGAACATATCCTTAGTCCTTCGTAAGTATTTAAGGATACACTTAACAGCTCCCCAATGATCTAATCCTGGGTTTGACTGGTATCTACTTGTTATACTAACAGCATAACTGATATCTGGTCTTGTACAAACCATGGCATACATGAGACTCCCTATGGCTGATGCATAAGGGATTCTACTCATCTGCTATATCTCTTCAGGAGTTTTTGGACACATGTTCTTAGAAAGGTGAAGTCCATGTCTAACTGGAAGTAACCCTTTCTTAGATTGTTCCATATGAAATCTCTTTAGCACCTTATCTATATACAAGGATTGAGATATTCCAATTATTCTCTGAGATCTATCACGATAAATCTTTATACCAAGTATATAAGATGCCTCTCCTAAATCTTTCATTGCGAATGATTTAGTGAGCCACAGCTTCACTGAAGATAGCATTCCTATATCGTTTCCAATAATCAGTATGTCATCTACATACAACACTAGGAATACTACCGAACTCCCACTGACCTTTTTGTACACACATTGGTCATCCATGTTTTGCATGAAGTCAAACGATTTGACAACTTCATCAAAGCGGATGTTCCAACTCCTAGAAGCTTGCTTCAACCCATAAATGGATTTATGTAGCTTGCATACCTTATGCTTATCAGCTGTAGAAATGAAGCCTTCAGGTTGATCCATGTATAGTTCTTCCTGAAGGTGGCCATTAAGAAAAGCCGTCTTCACATCCATTTGCCAAATCTCATAATCATGGTATGCAGCTATTGCAAGCAAAATCCGAATAGACTTTGTCATAGCGACAGGAGAGAAGGTTTCTTCATAGTCAATCCCTTCTCTCTGCTTGTAGCCCTTTGCTACTAGCCTTGCCTTGTAGGTTTCTATTTTTCCATCTGAGCCTATCTTCCTCTTAAAGATCCATTTATTTCCTATTGGTACAATACCAAGAGGAGGATCAACTAGAGTCCAGACTTGGTTGGTATACATAGAATCCATTTCGGATTTCATGGCTCCAAGCCATTTTGCTGAGTCAATGTCTGACATTGCCTCATTGTAGTTCGAAGGGTCTTCAATATCCTTACAATCACTTAGGAGATTTAACTCTCCTTCGTTTTCATGAAGGAAACCATAATACCTCTCAGGCATTCTTCTAACCCTACTTGAACTACGTGGAGTTTGTGTCATATCAGTTTGTGGATCTGGGATTGCATTCAGTTCAATGTTGATTTCTAGCTCGTTGGACAATTCCTTGAGTTCTATCTCATGTCCCCCTTTCCCATCAAGAGCGTATTCTCTTTCCAGGAAGGTAGCTGACCTTGCGACGAACACCTTTTGCTCGTCGATGTGATAGAAGTAATATCCCATAGTTTCCTTGGGATACCCGATAAATCTACACTTCACTGACCTTGCATCTAATTTATCCACATCTTGTCTTTTGACATATGCTGGACAACCCCAAATCTTGATATAACCAAGACTTGGTTTCTCCCCAAACCACATTTCGTATGGAGTTTGTGGAACAGATTTGGAAGGCACTCTATTTAACAAATGAATTGCTGTTTCAAGTGCATATCCCCAGAAGGATATAGGTAAATCAGTATAGCTCATCATGGAACGAACCATATCCATTAAGGTTCGATTTCTCCTTTCAGAAACCCCATTATGTTGTGGAGTCCCTGGTGGAGTCCATTGTGATAAGATGCCATGTTCCTTGAGGTAATCAAGAAACTATGTGCTTAAGTATTCACCTCCTCGAATCGGATCTAAGGATTTTAATACTCTTGCCAATTTGGTTTTCAACTTCATTTCTGAATTCCTAAAACTTTTCAAAAGATTCAGACTTATGCTTCATTAAGTATAAATACCCGAACCGTGAATAATCATCAGTAAAGGTAATGAAGTATGAATAACCACCCCTTGCGTTCGTAGACAAAGGTCCACAAACATCTGTGTGGATTAACCCCAACAACTCTGTAACTCTTTCTCCTTTTCCTGTAAAAGGAGACTTGGTCATTTTACCTTGTAGACAAGATTCACAAGTAGGCATAGGAGCAGGGTCTAAAGATCCAAGGCATCCATCTTTTGCCATCCGGTGAATCCTATCTTGACCAATATGTCCAAGTTTGAGGTGCCACAATTTAGTTGAGTTATCCACTTCTCTAGGCCTTTTAGGTCTAGGTGCATCTTTATCTATACAGTTAATACTACCATTCATTTCTAAATGAAAAAGACCATCAATCAAATTTGCATAAGCAATAATTTGATTATTATGTGAAATAGAACGAAGTAGTTTTTCAAACAAAACAACAAATCCGTCTCTTAAAAGCATAGAGACAGATATTAAGTTCTTTACACAACCAGAAATGAAATAACAATTATTCAAATTCAGGGTCTCCCCAGGAAGGTAGATTGAGACGATAGGTGCCTACAGCTTTGGCAGCTACCTTAGTGCCATTACCCACAGTTAGCACCATTTCTCCTTTTCCGAGTCTTCTACTTCCTATTAGTCCCTGCACACAATTGCAAATATGTTGACTAGCTCCTGAATCAACTATCCAGGTAGAAGTATTAACTGTAAAAACTGATTCAAGAACAAGAGTGTTACCTTCCGAAGGCTTGTTCTTTAAGCTTGCGAGGTAATCCTTGCAATTTCTCTTCCAATGTCCATCCTTTCCACAGTGAAAGCAAGTTCCTTTCGGTTCCTTGCCTTTCTTTGTTATTTTTCTTTCCTTGGGTTTTAGAAAACCTTTCTTCTTCTTTCCCTTATCCTTACCTTTCGGTTTGGATTTGGAAGAGGAGGAAGAACTCTTTTCAAACACCGCAACTGTCCCTTTCAACCCTTTATCCTTTGAGATATTCTTTTCAGCTACTATAGCCATATTGAGTATCTCAGGTAAGGAACTTTCCATCTTTCCCATATTATAGTTCATAACAAATTGGGAAAAATCTAATGAGAGGGACGAAAGAAAAAAATCTTGTTGAACTTCAGCATTAAATGGACAATCCAATTTTTCCAATTTCTCAAGCAATGATATTATCTTGAGACCATGCTGATTAACCGGAGTCCCTCTTGTCATCTTTGTGTTGACAAGTTCACATATTGTATTGAATCGCAAGCTACGAGTAGCTTCACCATAAAGCTCTTTAAGGTGAAGCAATATGGAAGCACAATCATCCATATCTTCATGTTGTTTTAGTAGCTCATCATTCATGGATGCTAGTAAATAACATTTACCTCTACTATCATCCTTAACATGCTTCTCATAAGCAGTTATTTCTTCCTCAGTAACTTCATCGTAAGGAAGAATATGTGGTGGGGCTTGTGTCAACATATAATCAATCTCATCCATTTTAAGGACAAGTTTCATTTTGCGAAGCCAACCCCGATAGTTCGTGCCATCAGGGATGTAATTGTTAAGTATCGATGAGATTGGGTTTTTAATGGCCATTTGAAAATTCTGCAACAACGTAAACAAATTTTAGTTTAGATTAATCTTCTACCAAAAACTTAGGGTCTTTAAGTTATGATGGTAGCTCCCACTATTTTTGACAAATTTCATATCCCTCTTGAAATTCCGAGAGTTTCCGTTGAAACTCTTAGTGGGGATGGGAGTCTCATTTTCATATAGTTTTCCTCAACCTAACAGTTTGTTGGATTGCTATCATACTAATGAGAGGATACTCTTATCCAATCACATCATTCATGTGAATACCCATCACTATGGCCTCTAGAGAACTAGACCTCAACCTAACAGTTTGTTGGTTTCGTTCGTCTTAGTTAAGTCATTCCCACCATGCTTGTGGGTATAGGGTTTCAAGCATGACCTCAACCTAACGATTTGTTGGCCACACTCGTTATCTATCCGCACTACATCAAGTATGTGTAATAGGCTTCCCTTGGATGGTTACAAGTACTGGATGTTGCCTCACTGAGGTACAACAAAGTGTAAATGTGCCACCCAATAAGAGACTACCACGGTGGAAGGCCACAAAACAGCATTCAAAATGCCATTTCGCTTATCAACTTAATATTGCTTTGAGGGTAGTTAAATTGGTCTCATTTTAATCCAATTTTAATCCTGTTAAAATTACCTATCTAATCTCATTAAATGGTTCTCAATGCAACATATTAGTAGCACATAATACTCCCACTAAATATTTTAGAAACCATTTGCTTAAAATAGCAAGAATACATGGTGCTACTAATTGGTTAATTATTGTCATTACCGAACATTCCAATTGCATTGGGCTTATAGGATGATTATGGACTTTCTTGTTGATCCAACACGAGCCACCATGTTGGATCATGGTCTTGGAAGGTGATTCATTTTAATTACGCACGCATAAAAATAAATTAGGCATGAAAGCCATTTCAATATTACATAGCCAAATAAATTAGGCATGAAAGCCATTTCAATATTACATAGCCAATAAAAATGAATACATATCCAATAAGCGGCCAATCACATAGCTCAATTGTTTAGTCTAAGTCCATAACCATCCTTTAATTATTTAAACGCTTTAAACAATTAAACTAGCAATGTAAATACATACTCTTGGGTTGCATACATATGTGGGTTTAATTCAAGTAGTAACCATATTCAAAATAAATTTACCATGGAGTGAAAACGTTTTACTACAATAGCAAAAGTAATTGTGGAAATCTTTTGGACATAGTTACACTTATCATATATAGTAATTAGGTCCAAAACTATTCAACAATTAATAATGGATCCAAAGTTGATCCACTAGGGTGTGGGGTTAAAGCATGCATTTGTATAATACAAAGTGGTGATCATGATTATTCCAACAAGGTGAATAATCATGAATGTGATTAGGTAGGCCAACCACACTCACCAAAGTAATCAAAATTAATTTTAGTGTGGTGGGTAAATAATTAGTGATGGGAATAATTTGAACAACTTTTGCATTTTATATCAAATCATCATAATTTAAATCTAGATAGCCCCACACACTCACCAAAGTAATCTTATTAATTTTAGTGTGGTGGGTAAATGTTTATTGAGTGGAAACATTTTGAAAAACTTTTAATTTTATAATAAAACACCATCATCATCTTTTGACCTATTTTGGTGGAAAATTCCACTAAACACAATCATCAAAATTAGCCACCTAACTTATGGATCAAAAAGATCCCATAACAAGAACATCAAGAACACCAAGAACATGCATATGAACTTATATGAATGTTCATGCTATTTCCGGAAAAATCCATATTCCTTTTTAACCATCTCATGCTCTTAATATCATATATTTCATGAAGTTAAAATCATGGGGTTTTTAATGCAACTATGCTCTAATGTTCATACATACATATATGCATTCAAAGAGAGCATCAATCATCAAAACACAAATCCGGAAATTCAAAATCCCAAACAACCCCTTTCACTCCATTTGATTTTTATTCAATCAAATCAAAATAAATCAAGTATAACCATTATACTTTTTAAATGAATTTATAACCCACATATGCATCTCTAAACCCTAGAAACATATCAAGTTCATGACCTATGGCTCTGATACCAATTGTTGGTTTTAAAACATTTTTAAGAAGTTCATTTGAATATTAAACATGCATTTAATCAAATTAATCGCAGCGGAAGTCTATGGTGGTTGTTTAAATTCAAAGACAAAACTTCTTCCAAGTATCTTAAGCCATGAACATTGATATGTTTTTCATAAATGAAAAAAAATCAAGAGAAAGGATAAGATCTAATTACCCTTGAAGCAATTTATGAACCAAGTTGTGTTTTGGTCTTCTCTTGATGATTTTCCTTTGTTGATCTCCTCTTGATCTTTCTCCTCCTTGTGAGCCACAAAAGTATATGGCCTCTAATTCTCCACACCAATGGAACCTTGAGATGAGAAGAGGTATCTTGAGAATACAAGGATGCTAGTACAAGATTCTCAAGATTGGTTTCAATCTAAACCCCTTTGAAAGAAGATTGTGTTTCACTCTTGAAAACTCACAACTATCTCTCTTTGATCTCCCAAACCTCTTTGGTTGATGTTGGATTGTGTTTGTGTGTAAAATGAGCTTATGGAAACAATTCTCATACACATGCACTTAACCATTTTCGGCCAAATCCCATTGGGCTTCCAAAATTGGGCCTTATGACACTTAAACCATAATATTTAGGGGTCTTAAGCCCTTGGGCTTGATACCCAACCATTTGGGCTTCCCTCTAACTATTATCGAGGCCCAAATATATTTTTACACGTAGTAAATCATCCACATCAAATCAATCAAATTGATTTCCTCATTCTCATTTGTATTACTCAAAGTTAACCATTTAAGGTGTGCGATCCATTAGGTTCTAATTTAGCAAGGCAGTGGGAAAACATTAGAACTCTTTCTAACCAACTGAAATTAAAACCCCCTTTTAATTCTTCCTTTATTTGGATCGATCACAATCAATCTTAGGACTTCCACAAGCCAAGAGTGACATCTAGCAATATATCATGGCTACCCAAGCTAATTAGAATAGATGAAGAACCTATTCAGTTGGAATTGCAATGCAATACGGTCCTTCTCTTATAAAATGTTTCTAATCATATTATTAGGGTACGGATTGATAATGTCAAACCCCTAATATGATTAACCTCATATGATTCAATAGAACATAATTAAAACCACTTTCTAAATCATGTTCAAGTACTTCGGCCGAAGATTCAGCTGAATCATATCTTGAAACATTCTCCTTTCCTTATCAAAGGTAGAGATTCCTTATTGTACATTCACATGCCTCCATGATGAATTAAGAGATCCCAATAACACATAAGGAAAATCTTTTACGACTTACCTTTGTGAGCTATCAAAGATCAATAACGCATCACAAGACAACCATGATGCCTCAGGTCTAAGGACTAATTTGCATTATTGCAACTATGAGTTCTCGTTTGACATATAGATAAATACTCCATACGAGAACTGCGGTTGATCGCGCTCAGTGTACTCATTCACTAATGAGCACCCACATACTTGTATTAGTGTCAACTACACAAATGGTTTGAGACCAACCATCCTCATTATTGAGCATACATAGTATGTGCCAATCTTGACGGTTTATCAATGCCCATTTGATAACCCTATGATTAGGAACATTTTGGGATACTACAGTTAGAGATTAAAGGTCTCCGAATCTAAACTTCTTTAGATTACTTTATCTCTTATTTAGTACACCCTGGACTTTTGTTTCTTTATGCGACATAAAAGATAACAAAATAATATTGCCCTTTATTTATCATATACAAAATGTATTCTAAGGAGATTACATCAAATGTATTGGCTCTTAGGGCACATTTCTAACAATTGGCCCAAGACTTTATCCTTGCATCCCTCTCAGACCAGTTCTCCCAGTTTGTTATGAACTACAACATGGGAAAAATGGACCACACTCTTGCTGAGTTGCTGCATATGCTGGTCACAGCTGAAAAGACTTTCAAAAAGGAAAGTGGGAGTGGGATTGTGGCTGCCTTTGAGAAAGGCTCTTCTTCCTCTACTAAACCTAAGCCTAAAACCAAAGGCAAAGGCAAGGGAAAGGAGAAGATGACTACTGTAGTCAAGCCCAAGGGTAAAATCACCAAAAAGAAGGCAAAGGAGCCCAAAGGAATATGCTTTTACTGCAATGAAAATGGGCACTGGAAGAGGAACTGCAAGAAATATCTTGCAAGCCTGAACAACAACAAACCTTCAGGAGGTACTATTCTTGTTCTTGAATCAGTTCTAACAGTTAGTTCTTCTACTTGGATATTTGATTCAGGCGCTAGCCAACATGTTTGCAATTCCTTGCAGGGGCTAGTGGGAAGTAGAAGATTGAAGAAGGGAGATATGGTGCTACGTGTTGGAAACGGCACAAGAATATCTGCTAAAGCTATTGGCACCTACCTTCTCAAACTACCATCAGGAGAGGTTTTGGAATTAAAAGATTGTCTTTATTTTCCGGCTTGTATTAAGAACTTAATCTCCATCTCTATGCTTTTAAGAGATGGGTACTCAGTTATGTTTGACAAACTAAGTTGTTCTTTGTATTTGAATGGATGTGTAATTTGTTATGCTCATATCATAGATGGCCTCTTTCATTTACAATTGAATGGTAGTGTTAACTGTTTAGAAGGTAATGATGCATCGAGGCCTAAAAGGCCAATGGATGATATCAATCCTACTAAAATGTGGCATTTAAAACTTGGGCATATCAACCAAGACAAAATTCACAAGATGGCCAAAGATGGATATCTTGGACCGTTGGGTTCAGAACCAATGCCAACTTGTGAGTGTTGTCTAAAGGGTAAGATGTCTAGGTCTCCTTTCTCTGGCAAAGGGGAAAGAGTCACTGAACTATTGGGGTTGATCCACTCTGATGTCTGTGGCCCTATGTCCACGTCATCAAGAGGAGGCTTCTCATATTTTATAACATTCACCGACGATCACTCTCGGTTGGGCTATGTGTATCTCATGAAGCATAAGTCCGAATCCTTTGAAAAGTTTAAGGAATTCAAGAATGAAGTTGAGAAGCAAACAGGAAAGAGTATTAAGATTCTAAGATCGGATCGAGGAGGTGAATACTTGAGTACAGAGTTTCTTGATTATCTCAAGGAACATGGCATCATTTCACAATGGACTCCACCGGGGACTCCACAACTCAATGGAGTTTCTGAACGGAGAAATCGAACCTTGATGGACATGGTTCGTTCCATGACGAGTTATACTGATTTACCTATATCCTTTTGGGGATATGCACTCCTCACTGCAGTTTACTTGCTGAATCGAGTGCCTTCCAAGTCCATCTCAAAGACCCCATATGAATTGTGGTTTGGCAGAAAGCCAAGTCTTAATCATGTTAAGATTTGGGGTTGTCCTGCATATGTCAAAAGACCTGATGCAGATAAGCTTGAAGCTAGGTCTGTTAAGTGTAGATTTGTGGGGTATCCTAAGGAGACCCTTGGATACTACTTCTATCAACCTGACGAACAAAAGGTGTTTGTTGCGAGGTCCGCCAAATTTCTTGATAGAGAATTTGCTATAGATGGGTCAAGCGGAACTGAGATAGAAGTCAAGGAAATGTCTAATGAGCCACAAATCACCACTCAACAATCTGACAATTCAATTCCTGAACCTCAAGTAACACAAGCTCCACGTAGATCTAGTAGGGTGATCCAACCACCCCAAAGGTATGGGTTGCTTCATGACACCATTGGTGAGTTACATCTCCTTGGTGACAATGAAGAAAAGGATGATCCCTCTAACTATACTGAGGCTATGTCTGACATTGACTCAAAAGAAATGGCAGGAAGCCATGAAATCCGAGATGGATTCTATGTATGCCAACCAAGTCTGGACTCTTGTCGATCCGCCACAAGGCATTGTACCTATTGGAAATAAATGGATCTTCAAGAGGAAGATGGGCTCGGATGGTAAAGTGGAAACCTACAAAGCTAGATTAGTAGCTAAGGGCTACAAGCAGAGAGAAGGGATAGACTATGAAGAAACCTTCTCGCACTGGCCATGATAAAGTCCATTCGGATTTTGCTTGCAATAGCAGCACATTACGATTATGAGATTTGGCAAATGGACGTCAAAACGGCTTTTCTGAATGGTCACCTTCAGGAAGAACTTTACATGGATCAACCTGAAGGGTTTGTATCTAAAGCTGAGTCTCAT
Source organism: Prunus fruticosa (assembly GCA_018703695.1). Lineage (NCBI taxonomy): Eukaryota > Viridiplantae > Streptophyta > Magnoliopsida > Rosales > Rosaceae > Prunus > Prunus fruticosa. The sequence continues at coordinate 264,358 of CM031921.1, read as the reverse complement.
AAAGTATGCAAGCTACAAAGGTCCATTTATGGACTGAAGCAAGCTTCTAGGAGTTGGAACCTTCGTTTTGACGAAGCAATCAAATCGTTTGATTTCTCACAGAATGGTGATGAACCATGTGTTTACAAAAAGGTTAGTGGGAGTGCAGTCGTATTCCTAGTCTTGTATGTGGATGACATACTGCTATTTGGAAACGACATTGGAATGCTGTCCCTCTGTGAAAATGTGGCTGTCCAAAACCTTCTTTATGAAAGATTTGGGAGAAGCATCCTATATACTTGGAATCAAGATTTATCGTGATAGATCTAGAAAACTTATTGGATTGTCCCAATCCTTGTATATAGATAAGGTGCTAGGAAGATTCAAGATGGAATATTCCAAGAAAGGTTTTCTTCCTGTAAGACATGGAATTCACCTTTCTAAGGCCATGTGCCCTAAAACTCCGAAGAGATACAGCACATGAGTAGAATCCCTTATGCATCAGCAATTGGGAGTCTCATGTATGCTGTGCTGTGCTAGAGGCCTGATATTAGTTATGCAGTAAGCATAACGAGTCGATATCAATCAAACCCAGGTTCAGAACATGGGCAGCTGTCAAGTGTGTCCTAAAATACTTGAGAAGAACGAGGGACATGTTCCTAGTTTATGGAGGAACATCAAGAGTTGCAGATGGAAGCCTACACTGATTCAGATTTCCAGTCTGACGTTGATGACAGAAAATCCACCTCTGGATATGTCTTCACTCTGAATGGCGGAGCGGTCAGTTGGAGGAGTTGTAAGCAAAGTACTACAGCCGATTCCACTCCTGAAGCAGGATATATAGCAGCGGCTGAAGCAGCAAAAGAAGCTGTTTGGATGAGAAAGTTCATCTCCGATCTCGGAGTGGTTCCAACCATAGCGTTGCCAGTAGCTTTGTACTGCGACAACAATGGGGCAATAGCTCAAGCTAAGGAACCAAGGTCTCATCACAATTCCAAACACATTGAGAGGCGCTTTCATAAAATTCGAGAATATATATCTCTCGGAGAAGTCAGCATCCTCAAGGTAGCTTCGGCAGATAACGTAGCAGATCCACTAACTAAGCCTATGACTCAGCTACAATTGGATCGACATCTGAGAAGATGGGTATCAGATACATGGCAGATTGGCTTTAGAGTGCAAGTGGGAGATTGTTGGAAATATGCCCTAAAAGCAAATCATGTGATGTAATCTTTCAAGGATATTTCATGTATTAGACTTATGTTTAATCCTATTAAAGGGCAAGTTTATTGTTTATTAGTAAATGTCTCATTAACAGTTACACATGCTTAAACAATAAGTCCAAGGGTTGTGAGATAGAGAGAAAGTAATCTAAGGACGTTAGATTCAGGAGACCTTTCCTCTATTATCTTCACACCCTAAAATGTTCCTAGTCGTAGGATTGTCAAATGGGCACTGACAATCCGGAAAGACCGGTACATGCTATGTCTTCTCAATTGGGAGGATGACTGGTCTCAAGTCATTCGTGTGGAGACACTAAGACAAGTATGTAGGTGCTCAATAGAGAATGAGTTCACTGAACGCGATCAAACGAGAGTTTCTTGTATGTAAATTTTACTTATATGTCAAACAAGAAACTCCAAGTTGCAATAATGTAAATTAGTCCTTAGACCTGAGGCACCATGGTTGTCTTGTGGGAAGGTTGTGGATCTTTGATGATGCTATAAAGACATGTCCTAATCACGGATGTGGTACAAGCATTGTTGGGGTTCACGATTGACTCATGGAGACATGTGAGTGTACAATAATGGAATCTCTATCCTTCAGTAAAGAAGGAGAATGCTCGGAAGATATGATTGAGCAAATCTCTAATAAGAGTACTCGGTATGATCCAGAAGGATGTTCTTGTCATACTAATACAAATCATATAAGACGCAACAATCTCATTAGGGGTTTGACATGCACCATGCCCTAGTGATGAGATTGAGAGCATTGTAATAGGGAAGGACCGTATTGCATTGTAATTCCAACTGAATAGGTTCTCTGCTTATTCTTCTTAGCCTGGATGTCCATGACATACTGCTAGGTGTCACTCATGGATGGTGGAAGCCCTAAGGACTAATGATCCTAACTAATAGGGAGAATTAAAAAGGGGTTTTAATTCACAATCAATTACGAAGAGTTCAAATTGCCCACGACCTTGCTAATTAGAACCTAATGGATCGCACACCGTTAAACTTGAGTTATTTGAGAAACCGTTATGGAGATGATGAATTGAAGAGATCAATTAAGCTTTGTTAATTGGTTAAGGCAAAATTAATTATGGAATTAATTTAAACGACGCGTGATGTCGGAATAGGCTTTAAACGGGAATTTTGAATTCCGGGCTCATTGGGCTTTATCCTTTTGGACATGGAGATTGGGTTGTATGACAACTTAAATGAAATTGAGCCCAAGAGGCCCAATTTCAAGGGATGGACGTTCATATGGGCTTATGGTTGCTAGAGTCAACTTGTTGACTCAAGTAAAAGATGACTATCATCTTTTTCAAGCAATAGGTGTCATAAGTGAAAATCAAGAGAGAGAAACAAAGCTCTAGTCTTCCAAAACTCTCTCTACACTTTCATACTATCTTAGTGAGGGATCACTAGCATCATCCTCTCACTAAGCTCATCATCTTCTTCTCAAGCTCGGTTTGGTGAAGAGACTTAGAGGTTACCTATTTTGGTGACTTTTGGAGAACCTCCTAAGTTGAAGTTTTGAAGGAGTCATTCAAGCTTCAACAACAAGGTGGAGATTTTGAAGGAGCCATTCAAGCTTCAACAACTTTGGTGGAATACGTTCATAGGGTTGAAAGCACGCACCAAGGGTAACTCCTCCTTCCAATCTTCTTAGAAGTTTTGTTCTAGGAAAGTAGTACAACTATCACTTGGCTTAAAAGATTCATGGGAAAAGTTTTTGTTTTTGAACTCATAGATGCATGCTTAAACTTCCGTTGCCATGATTTTATTTATCTATGTTGATGTTCAAATGAAACTCATGATTTTCTAAAGGTTTCCTTCAGGTGAGAGCTCGATTATTTTATTTAGGGAATTAGTGATGTTTCAGTAGGAGGATTGCATCTCAATTCTGAATACTAGCACAAGATCAAAGATGATTTAAGCATCTAGCACAAGATCCCAAAAGTTACATGATTAGATTAGAGATAAGAGAAATACAACATTCTAGCTATTCAAGCATTTTCATCACCCAAAGTTATCTATTATTTACCCAACATAATAAGGTAGAATACAAAGAGTTACTCCAAGTTTTCTAACTGAGCATTGTTATTTAGGTTAGTGTTATCCATTCATTTCCTTCCAAACTAAAAGAAGTTATAAGTTACCATATCCATCTTTGGAAAAAGTAAAACTAGATGTCACTAGTGTTCCCCCAAAATGATTTAAGTATAGTGTTTATCCAGACAGAGCATCTGCACATTCCCTATTATCATATTCCAACAAGAAGACATGATGAAGCATATAATTTCAGGCTGAGCAATATAGGAGAAGAGACTTTTGAAGTATTGCATAATAAATTAGTAGGTCATCTGGAAGGATAATATGCTGACATCTCATACTAAAACAATTTAGCATAAGTAGAGATTCATGATATCATGAACATGATGGAAGCTTAACATTTAAAAAAAAATCTATCTTCTCCCAACAGCATAAGCAGCCATAATAGAAGCAATAGCATCAACACCCACGGATAGAGATCATTTGCATAGACCAAACTTTACAAAAAGAAAGTGGGATCATGTTTGGCACCATACGGAAAGCAAAAAGAAAATCTCCGTTGGCATCATTTGAAAAGCAAAATCAGACTTCCAAGGCAATCTAAGAAATGAATGAGGAATAGGTCCTTATTTAATACTACGAACCTTATACTTACCTTATATATATTAATAAATTTAACCGTTAAAAGATAAATTGAAAATATAAAATGCACCAAAAATACCCATATATGGTGGCTAGGCCCCTCGTCGACCACCAAGGATTACTCTTGACCCAGATTGATCAAATGGTTAGCAGCCAAATTTTGTAAAGCTTGTCACTTTTACTTGGATAAAGAATTGGATTGTCCATTGATGCATATCTACAGGCAAAAGAGCTCTATAGCTGATAGCCCTGCAAATTCTCGTCTTTATCTCTCACTATCTTACCACGCCAGACAGTACGGTTACGGTACAGAAAAGCCATAACAATAGCTAAACTGATATAGCAATACATGTTCCACTAATACAATATATCTAACCACATTTCACCAAATACATATCATTTGATGCATTCACATACATTCATCAATCAGAGAGACCAGGTCACACACCAAGAGAGAACTGGTTAGATCATAGGTTAGATCATTCCACCTATCACAGAACCCCAAACCAGAAAGACAACAGCAAATTAATACACATGCGAAACAACTAACAATGCGCTTTGTTGCTTATTCTTAGTCATGCCATGCAAACTCTCCTTTCCTCTCTCTTAAGCTTCTTCCCCTTCTATAGTCAATTTCTGCATCTGAGCTTGATAGACCCAGCTGATACTTTCTGCTCAATTTAGACGACCCCATCTTTGAAAAAATGTCTTCTTCGTCGGCCAGAACACGGATACCAGGACCAGGCGTACTTGATCGAGATACATCACCAGGCTGCCTCCATGATTTGTGATCTGAGTCATACAAGAAATGAACATTACTATCCAAAAATAAAAAATAACCAGGGGGAAGAAAGGGGAGAGAGAGAGTTCAAGTAAGATGAAACGTTCCCTGATTCCTTTTCTATGTGTCCTTTACATTTTTCTTCCATTGCAAAGGCACACACGACAGAGGTAGGCGTTATCGAGGGAAAAAAGAGAGGAAAAAAAAACTAGCTTAAATGTTAGTGTCCTCCAACTTTTGATAAACAAGCGTGAATGGTTTCGACCACATAAAATTTGACGTATTAAGGCGTGTTACTTGAATTTAGTTTTAAAGAGACTACTGCTTCATCTAGTTGCTAAGAAAACATGGACAAATGAGGGCTTATGACTAATTAAGGTTGCATAAGCTGTTCCAGCAGTCAAACATTGACTTTTTAGGAAATGATAATTTTCATTTAAAAAAAAAAAAGTTTATTCCCTACTTGATTTTCAAAAACCAATGAACAATAGCGTAATTTAGAAAAAAATTATAACAGTTCACCTTCATATCCATTACATGATATCAGCAAGTCAGAGCTTCCACCCTCATCAAGATCTGATTCCAATTTAGTAGCGTCCTGACTCTGCAAGATTGTCTTTGTCTTCTGTGCTTTAAGTCCTTCGGTGACAGATGTAGGTTCTATATGTTCTTCGGTAGGTAATTTATGAGAGGTAAAAGGAGTCATGGTAAATGAGTCATCCATTACATCAGAAATCTCCACATATTGTGTTGTGGTGATAATTTCATCAGCACTGAACCCAAAGGATGCTCTATAGGCTTCTAATTCTTCCACATCTTGCTTGGGGCTTCTATTGTGTCTGTTCTGACTTCCATTTCCACCAGTTGAGTAAACATCTGAATCCTTGGAAACGCTTAACCTTCCACCAGCATGAGGAAATGGTGGATTATCCAGATAGAATTGTGCAAATGTAGCAGGACAGAAGAAATTTGAGTCTTGAGATGCCGCAGAGGCTCCAGTTGTGTCATACCCAAACAACCTGGCAGAACCACTCCTTGGATAGGTGCCATTCTGGGGAGAAACTGAGGGATCCCACTGTCGGGGGAAATCACGTTCAGGAAAAGATGATGAACAGTCATTTGATGCCCTCGAAATTGGTGATCTGAGACTACTAGCAGGACTTCCAGGATAGAGCGAATATGTTGCTTGAAGATCATTTGCAGCAATGAAATTGGTCTTGTCAGTGGTTTTAATGTCTACTGAAGATGAGAGGAAACGAGCAAATGGCACATCTGGGGAAGAGGGAGTTGTTAGGTGAGCCAATTCTGGTGGGGGAGTGAGAGGAGCTGTGGACGGCTCAGTTGTGAAGGTTGAGAAAACAGGAGGAGAGACCAGTTGTGTTTCATTGGCATATGGCCCGGTGGCATACATTGTTGACGAAGGACCTCCAGGTGAGTTGGCAGATAATAATAAGGAACAACTGGGTGACTGAGCTGTTGAAGGAAGTGCTGAATTTGTAAATGATGCTGGTGAAGAAGGCGGAGCCAAAAGAGATGGAGCTAGTGATGTGGCTTGGTTGGTCAGCCCAACTGTTTGGGTTCCATTTGGCTGGGTTGCTGATGCATTGCCTTCAGGAATACGAGACGCGGGGACTATACGCTTTCCACCTTTATGTGAGTCAAAACAAGAGAATGCACCCCAACATCCTCCCCATCTCTTTCTCTGTCAATACAGATGGAAGCCATAAGCTTGATTGAGAATTGCTCGCAAAAAGAGAAATGCAAAAACAGACAACTAATAGGCCACTAAGTAGGCAATTCTATTCATGGTGTGCAAATATCAGCATGCATTACCAAGATACAGTCCATATGCTTGGAAAGTAGGATTTTATAAAATAATAATGTGAAGAACTACCCAATTACTGCATCCATTAAACTAAATCAAGCAACATTCATACATTAGGGAAGAGCACACACCTTCCCCTCTACAATGTCAATGATCTCCAAGGAAGATGAATTGAATCTACTACCTCAACCAAAAATATGAGAATTTTATAGCAGATGCTATGCAAGAAAGAGTAGGTCTCTATGGGGCCAACAGCTTGGAAGATCAAACTTGCTGAGGCCCTTTTTAGGGGTTTAATGTATTGGGACAGATTGTGATCCAAGCAACAATTTATAGGCCAACTATTCGAAAATTGACTCAAATTTGGCATTGAACGACAGCACTCAGTGTTGATAGCATGGTAAGCACGCAGCATATGAGATAATGAAAAAACGTTAGGTAGATAAAATGGGAGATGATCTTGAACTGGACAGTGATTAGTGACCAAGAATCATGCACAGCCTAAATTGAATTTAAAAAAGCAGATCTGTCCAGAGAAAAACAATGTTGCACAGATCTGATTGAAACCCAGAAAAGCAAATAGAATCCAAAAGCCAAACACAGCAAAATGGTGCACAAAAGGCCCCAGATCTGAAACTGAAACAAACCCTCACTGACCCATTCATTACCACAACAACAGCAGCAGCAGCAGCAGCAACAACAGTTAGACATTCATTTAATCACAGAGCAAAGCAGAGAGAGAGAGAGAGAGAGAGAGAGAGAGAGAGAGAGAGAGAAGCATTACCCGTTCCTGCTGAGGGAATCTATTCTGCTCCGACCCCATTAAAGCAGTCTCTGAGCTTCTTTGATTTGCTTTCAACTATAAAAAACAAGCTCACACTTCCGCACTCTCTCACTACTCTCACATTCCTTTTCAGAACAAAGCGAGAGCGAGAGCGAGAGCAAGAGCAGCAGCAGATGCTGAGTGTCACCACCACCACCACCACCCACCACCCACCATCACCGCTTAAGATTTTCACTCTCAAGGAGTCGAGACTCAAAGAGCCTTACCCAAGCACAACTAAATATAAAGCTGAAATCTCAAAGAAATGTAAAACGATCAACGATCCCACGGAAAGCAAACCAATTTCCTTTAATCTCAAATTGTAAAATGGAAAAGGATATTGTAGATCAAAGACAGGGAAAGACAAAAGCGAAAAGGAAAGCAAAGATTGAAGTGAAGTGAAAGAGAAAGAGAAAGAGAAAGAGAAAGAGAGAATTGACACCGCTGATCTTTTTCCTTTTTCTTTTTTATGTTCTTAATTTTTTAATATTAAAATTAAAAATAAAACAAGACTGTGCGTTTTGTTTTTATAGGAGTTGAGGCCTGAGGAAGGAAGGATTTGACCCAAAAAAGAAAAAAAAAAGGCCCGAGGAAGGAAAGACAAGTAATAAATATTAGGCTTAATAAGACAAGGAAGGAATTACAAGAATGGCATGACCCATGAGGGAAAGAGAAAGACGCCATTAAAGTTAGAGCTGCTGCAGCTGCTTATATAAACACTCGGGGAATGGGAATGTCAAAATGGGAATTTTGGGACCCTACACGCTGTCATGCGAGAAGCTCTTTTCTTTTCTATTCATTAAAGTGATTCATGTATTTCTTCATAAATTTATTTAAAGTGATTTTAATACCCATTTAAAGCACTTTAAATTTTTTGCCAAACACATTATTTTCTGTTTTGGAAGTGCTTCCGTTTTACTACAAATATACTTTTTTTTTTAATACAAACGATATTTTATTTTAATCTAATCTAAACTCCAGAGCTCGGGTGCAAAGTGGAGAGCACATCCATATCTGCTACTACAAATATACTTAAAATTACACGTTTAAATCTGATTTTTTCATGAATAATATACACCTTTTCAAATAATTTCCAATAATACAAGTCTCTAGCTTTGATTGATTTTCCCCTGTAATCTAGGTTGTAATCTGGTTAGCCCATGCCTATCTGCAAGACTGCAATATATTATATGTACAACATATATGGTGTTTTGTTTTCTTCTGATAAGTATGAATACGATGAATATCCTGTGTAAAGATCCACCCCATTTGTTTATATGAACTAATTTTCCTCATTATATTATGATGATGTAGTAGATACTAGTACCATTACAGGACAAGTTTGTCTATGACTTATGACTGCAACAAGTTGGAAACTTCAGAGTTGAACCACCGGAATTATTCTGAGATCGTGAACAGCATCCGAAGTTTTTTTTTTCTCTGTGATACAGATATCAGAGTTTTCCACGATGAGATGGGTTGATATGTGGTGGCTATCATACATGTTGAATTGTTTACCTCGATTCTGAAATTTCTTTGAGTGATGAAAAGCTGAAAACGCTGATTCGTCCAAGTGATGCTACAAGTAATATAGGAAAGGATAGCCCAAATCCAAAATGTCACATCCCTGGCGAAAGGGTTTATTTGTTCATGATCTCCAAGTGAAAGTAAAAAGAACTCATTTACTTTCAGTGATTCAGAGGATTGTATTTTCCCTATTATACAATTAATCAAAGGGATTTCATACGTGTTTCGACACCAACTCATACGTGTTCCGGCACCTAGTAATCCTTGAAGGGACAAAGTAATGAGAAAAAGCAAGGATGTTGGACGTGTTTAGATGGCGATATGTCCCATAACCTTTTGATTCTTTCATTATATTGATTGATGAAATCATAGGCTACTGTTTTGAGTGCAGGACTACATAGGAAACATTAGAGTGGAGATAGAGTTTGATGTTTTGTTATTTTTTGGGGAGTGGGGGGTTGGGTTGTGAAATCGACCGCCATATTTTGATGCATAAAACCACGACGGCAAATCGCCGACATTGTTAAGACATACTACGTCAACTCTAAACAAAAAACGATGTCTAATTACTATAAAAATAGAAAAAAATGAAAACTTCGACAACCTTAGACGACGCTTTTAGAAACATAGAGACGTCTAAAGCAGATTACATGTCAAAAACTCCATACGTAACCGTAAGACAGATTAACCACAACCCCAAGTGTTGACTTACCGTTGTTTATAATGTCGTCACTGATGTTGTTAAGACATACTACGTCATCTACAAACAAAAACCGATGTCTGTCAAAATTACACACGCACCGCCGTAACACAAATTAACCACGACCCAAAGTGTTAACTTACCATCATTTATAAAGTTCTCAAAGACGATCCGTTAAAATAAATAGCCTTGTTAAGAATATTCCACGATGCCCATGATCACTCCTGACGTTCAAAAGCAGTATTAATGTCCGTAAATGTGAAAAGAACGTAGTTATTACTATATACGACGACACTATTGTTTCACAACCGACATCTAATTAATATAAAAAACAGCAAAAATGCCGATTTGGATAAGCTTAGACGACGCTTTTTGGAAATCCGGATGTCTTAAGTCGTTAAAATGTCACTGTTTTTTCCTTTACAACTATAACATTGAGTAGCCATGACCCAAATATTATGTATCGGTCAATCAAAACCATTTTCACGGCAGTTAACAGAAATAAATCGAAGTGGTTAATAAATTGAACGACTTTTATTGAAAATAAACCACCGTGGTTAATCTGTCTACTACAGCCGAAGTGTTTACCTGGTCGTCGTTGTTAGTATGGTTACCACGATGGGAAGAATATAAATATAGACGTGGTTCCTTTGGTACACGGAGCTTGTAACACCAATATTGTTGTGTGTATTCTCTGAGATGATTGTAGTTGTCATTTTACCGACGTTAGAATAGCTCTCACGACATGTAGTAGAACTGAGAGGCCTTTTGTGGTTCTTTTAGACGATGGTAAATATTTATGGGAGGTCGTAGTGTTCTCCTAAAATTTGTCAATTTGTGCAATTTATCGTCGTGTTATTACTTTTGAAATGGCGCTTCTATGAACATCTTCGAGGTGAATTTTGAAAAGTAATGGCTTAACGTGACCGTCGTTGTTGGTAATTTCAATTAACCGACGTTTAATATCAATTTTAAATAACCGACGTGTTTTTTATTTCAAATGGCGGTTTTTATTTATGTACGGTCGTTTACATTGTCCATTCCACGTCTTTTGTTAAAATACAACGTTGGGTATGATTTAGACATCTGTTTTTGCAATTTGTTAACTGGACCGTCGTATTTTACATCTTGAACCCAGTATTTTTAATATTGAAATTGTCGTGCCCAAAACCTGCATAATGAAAAAGTGATAAAAATTAATTTCAAACATTACAATTTATTACAAAATTAATGTCATACAGAGCCATTAATTAATGTCATACAATTAACTGCATAACTAATGTCATACATTACAATAATCAATCAATCCATATATCTTCACACCCATCTTTAATATTTTCACTTCCAAACTCACCCACTAGGTCATCAAATGTGTCAACATTGGGTATCCCTCTAGTAAATGGCTCACACTCAATTCTAATATCACCTAGCACATCATCATCAATACATCATTATATTCTCTATTAGGCATTGATAATACTATCGACCAACTATGATGCATTGGATTGTCAACAAAAAATACTTGTTTGACTTGAGAAGCCATAACAAATTGATAATTCCTATGTCCAATTTTACTCAAATCTACAAGGGTAAATCCAAGTTTGTCGACTACAAGGCCAGAAATGTTATCATCCAATCACACATGAAGACTGGGATTATAAACGTTTGGTAGTCAAGGTCCCAAATTTCTTGAATGACACCTTAAAAACCCATATTATAGACAATAAGGTTTTTATCCTTGACACTAACAACTTGCATAGTATGTGCAAGTAAATAAACTCTACTATTTTGGACAGTTTGCACATCATCTTGAGCCTTGGTGTTAAATTTAATACCATTAATAAGATAGTTCCTATATAATGGCACTGCCATGCTTGGACCAGCTACTAGCCACCTCAAATTTTCTGATACGCCATTATTGTCTTCCCCATTAAGTTTACTTTGAACCTGCAAATTAATCATATCTTAATTCAATTTAACATAGAAAGAAGAAAATTAAAAGTCCAATATGTTATTAAATAACATATACCTTAAAGTGTAGCCATTGAATGAAAATGCTATTGTGTTTATCTTGCAATCACTTTGTTCTCTTTTAAAATTTTGGATAAGTGGTCTAGATGTGGATCATATGTTCGGTACATGACACGAAAAATTCAAGCATTACGGCCCCTTGTATATAAGATAAACATAAGGAATAATTTAAAATGGCTACTTAAAGAATAAAACTCATACTCGTTATAAGGTAGGACTTCCTCCGTATTCACCAGGACATATAAATGGCTACTTAAAAAATAAAACTCATACTCGATATAAGGTCGGACTTCCCTGACTCATATGCCTTCGATCTTTTATCTGCATGCATTGATGTGATTAATTGCAAGTTGACAATATCGCTCAAATTAGTATTGTAATAAATAGAGCATCGTTCCAACAGGGATCAAGTTAATCTATTAAATATTAGAGTGATTTATTTCTAATTATATTTGAATTAAAAAAAAGAGAATTATGATGATTAAAATCTAATTAAGCAAGTAAAATAAATTGATTTTAAGTAAATAATGTAAAAGATGAAAACAAAGATAATGAAGCACTAGGGCACCAATTTCACCTAGCTAATCCTACCCAAATCCTTCTAGCTTGTTAATCCTAATTACCTAACATGTTGATAATCGTTTTCCCTTACCTCACCAATACTCTCTTCTGAGTTATATTAGTTGTATTCCTTACCATCAACCTACTCTATTCCTAGTTATGAATTTAGATAGCTAAGAAACCATTAAGATTTGTGGAAAACAATGAAGATTACTCAAACCATAACCTAATCTTCCAAGTCGGCTATGTAATTTATGGTACTTGTTAATAGAAGCTTTTTATTAGGAATCTCCTTCCTCAACCCAATTTTTCCAATCATGCAATTAGTGGCCAATTAATTGAAAGCATTAAGAACGTACGATAACAAGCACTCAACATGTATAGATAAATAAAATTAACAATATCAAAAATTTTGAGTACTCGTAGCTAGGCTACATTGTAGCCCTAGTAAAGGAAATTAGTTCATGAAGGACTTATTGAGAATCATGATGGTTGATGAAGACATGGAAGGCACCGAATTCTCCAAGTAGAACGCCAAGGTTGCGCAAGCTTTCTTCGTATTCTCCTTTGGGTGTTTCGGCTATGAATATGAATAGGTAGGAATTTGATGGTATCGGATGGAGGATGATGGATGATGGATCCTTTGATCAATGACTAAAACTCCCTATTTATAATGCTCCTAGAAATCCTACTATATAAGGTATAATTACAATTATTATAAAAGTAGGATTCCTTCTAAAATAGGGTCTTCTTTATTTCTCCTTGTTTGACTTGATAAGACTTGAGCCATCTTGAACTAGGAAATTTGACAACATTCCTTGTAACAAAAGGAATGACTTGGCTTCTTTTTAATTAATCTCCAATCTTCATCTTCTTGCCCTTTTTAGCACACTTTCTCCTATTTCCCAATTCCTTCACAAATCTCACAAAACCAATTAAAACAACCAATTTAATCTAAAGAAATTAACAAATAAATAAGTAAATGAGGCATAAAATATATATAAAATATAGGCTTATCATGCATCCATGACTTATCCATCTCCTACACTATACAATCATATATTTAATAAAGTGAAAAGACAAGCAATGACAGACGACGGTATTCACATACCAGAGTATAATTTTTTTTTAAAAAGCAAGTAATACAAGTTTCAGACGACGGTATTTACAAAACGATGGTCATGTTATAGTAATACAGACGACGATATCTCCAATAACCGTCGTCTTTAGGCTACCAAAACCTAGAAAATTGTTCGTCAAAATGCAATACAAATTTCATACAATGGTAGTTACAGAACCACCGACGTATAACGACAATACAGATGACGGTTTGCTCCAATGACCGTTGTCGTAGGTTACAAAAACCCAGAAAATAAATCTCCAATTCCAGTCATTTTCCAAGAACCCATAGCCAACCAAACATATATTAAAAACCCATAACAAAGAGTTATTATGAAAAGCATGCAAACACTAAATGGGTTTTTCAAATTCCATTCCCGATTCATAGCTCCCAAAACATATATTAAGAACCCATAGCTACCAAAACAAACAAAATCATTAATTGATTTAAGAAGCATGTCAGATTAGGTTTGTACTTAAGAACCCATAAAGTAGGACAAGCATGTGAGATTAGGGTTTGTACTTACAGGTAGACAGAGGTCAGAGAATATCACCAATGCTTCGAGAGGGAGAGTGCAATCTGAAATGACAGAGGATGGAGAGTGAAAACTTTAAGATTAGAATTTAAGTTGAAGAGAGAGAGAGAGAGAGAGAGAGAGAGAAATGTTTTCGAGAGAGGGCGAATTCTGAAAATTTTAGATCACAGTCAAATATTTCAAAGGCTCGTGTTTTTAAAAAATGACGAAAATGTTGTTGTTAGAGATTCAGCTACGCCAAAATCTATTTAGCTGCATCCTTAACTTGTGATACTCGCAAGTGCACGAGCCGTTTGTTAGTATAGCATATGTAAGTGCGAGGTTCGATCCCACGAGGATTGATGATAGATTGATTCAATTTGATTCCCTACACAAAACAAAAATGGAAACAAGGTTTAAAGATAATTGAGAAGAGTACATGAATTGAAAACAGAAAGTTAAACAAATAAAGAAGAAAATTAAAACTAGTTTTGGGTTTAAAAATAGTTTTAGGACACTAAGGAACAATCCAATTCTAAGTCTTAAGCAATCAAGTTAACAAGTTCAATTCAAGTAAAAAGATTGATTCTCTCTAATATATAATCTAGCCATGATGTCTGGTCTAAACCTTGTATTTCTAATTCCCTAATTAGATCCTTAGGGTGATAGTTCAGGGGCAGTAAATGACTACAAATCCTAAAAAGAAAGGCTAATTGCTTCTATGTATAGCTGAAGTAAGTGCGCACACTATATACGTTCTCAATGAGATAGGTAGCAACTAGGCATGGACTCGGTTTGGGTTGGTTCGATGTTGAGCCAACACCGAACCCCCAATCATAGCCGGTGGAGTATTTTTTAGCGCCGACGTCGAACCATCACCTCTGGTTAACCGATCTTACATGTTCCCTCGACTCAGTTTTGGTGATTAACCGGTGACTACGAAGACGAGGCTTGGACGACGAGATTTGTCCGCGAGTCTGGACTCGAAGACATCACGGCTTGGACGGTGAGACAAAGACAAAGGGAAGAGAGAGACAGAGAGACAGACAAGTCCAATTTTTTTTTTTTTTTTATAGAAGAGAAACTTACAAACTTATTGGAATGCAAATGTTTGTATGTATTAAAATATGTTTTTGAATATACGGCGCGAGCTAAAGGCCAAGCCGAGGGGGACTATACTCGGTTTTTTTAAGAAAAATTTAAAAGAAATAGTATACCCGCCAGGCTATACTCGGTTTTTCCTATTTTTTTAACACACCTATTTTTTACAAGCTCTTCAATAATACACACAAAATTCACGTATTATACACGTAATTATCACATATTATTGAAGACAAATAATATATATTAAAAAATTTAAATAAATTATATTAAAATATTATATCCTGGCCAAACTTTTAAGTTGTAATTAGATAAAATTTTGCCAAATAAAATATGTACGCATTTTGCTATACCAAATTAATATCTATAAAGTATAAATTAATGCAACTAGAAGAGTCCTTTTTTATAATGTTTTTTTTTATTACATAGTATAGGTACGCGACTATACTAAAGATTTTTTTAGAAAAATAGCATACCCTGGTGGCTATACTCGATTTTTCTAAATTTTCAAAAGAAATAGTATAACCGCCCGGCTATACTGTAACACCCATAACCCAATTAATTGTTTTATTCAATTTATGTAATTGTGAAATTACAATTTTGCCCTTTGGGTGTAGGGTCACTTGTTTTGATCTGGAAGGATTTTGGGGAATTGAGTGGCACCGTTGCGTAGAGCTAGCCGATACGAGTCCGTAGATAGGCGAGACGCTCAATTCCGAGTTGTAATGAACACGTAAAGGTCTAGAAACAAAAAGGACGAAATTGAAAATTTTAAATTTGTTACTGTAGCAAACAGAACCACTCCAGTATGTTTGCTATAGTACTCGGGACAAACCTATTTCTCTTCTTCTTCTTCCCCCACGTGCTCTCTGTCCCTCTTCTTAAACATAACAAGCTAGCCATTTCTCCCAACTTTGGCCACTATTTCAGGCAAGATCGGTCCCAAAATCTTCGTATCTTCGTCCTCTACCTAACCCAGCCCATTTCCTAGCTCAAAAACCCAAAGATTCGAGGCTGGACCGACTGGAAGTGTCGACGATTTTTTAAGTTTCCGATGCCGTTTCCAGGGACTCCTGCCAACGTTTTCGCCGAGTCAGGTATGAAACTTCATCTATTCTTCGTGATCTATCTATTTATGTAGGTATTGTAGATCAATTTTGAGGTTTTACAGATCGTTCAATATACCCATATTAGGCTGGTGGTTTGGCCGTGATTTCATCTAACTCTTGTCACGTTTTGGCCATGGTCCAAGAACAAAAAGTGTTCCCCTTGTTAGTATGAATGTATTGGTATAGGTATTGTAGGGTGTTTCGAGAATTTCTGTGGACGGAAATTTCTCAAGACAACCATACGCGTCGGCACGTGTGGCGGCCCAGTTTGTTCTAGAATTGTTCCCTCGTCATCTCGAGCACGACGGTGTGCTCGGATTAGAAATTGGATACCGTTTGACTATTGAGTGGATATTATGCCTATTAGGCGCAAGGTCTAAAATATCGATGGTATCGAAAATATCGGTAGTCCAAAAACATGGAAATTTCGATGGAAATATCGGGATATTATCGATATCGATAAAAATTGAATAAAAACCAAGGAAATTATACGAAAAACTTGGACATTTTTATTGAAACTTTGGAGGATGTTTATTCAGTCAATTATGTATTAGTTTATCACAAAAAATTGGAAGGAAATGCATTGCATGATGGGTTAACTAATTTAAGTTGATTATATAACGGGCTAACAAACACTGTGAGTGTAGAAAATATGTAGTAATTAATGAAAGAAGATTAAATACACCATAATCATTCATATATAATGATTTACTACAATATTTTTACACTTTATACATTGCATGGTAAGATACATGAGTGACTTAGTACCACACAGAGTTCTTA
The DNA here is from genome assembly GCA_018703695.1 of Prunus fruticosa. Lineage (NCBI taxonomy): Eukaryota > Viridiplantae > Streptophyta > Magnoliopsida > Rosales > Rosaceae > Prunus > Prunus fruticosa. The sequence continues at coordinate 247,584 of CM031921.1, read as the reverse complement.
TGAGGTTGAAATTTTTCACTATCTCCATCATTTCTATGTGTAGGGTAAGTGTATTGTGAAGAGTAGTCATCAAATGATAAACCCCCAAAATAGTTTTGCATGTAATTGCTCAAAACAAAACAATATAAATATACATATTTTAGCATATTATTACAAAAACATAAGCAACATGGTGGTTAAGGTGTTGGAGGAGTGAAATGGCAAGGGTTTGAATCCCCTTTGTGTGTTTGAGTTTTTTTTTCGTTTTTTTTCATTACATCGATATTTTCGAATATTTTAGCGATATTTTGACAAAATGTGAGTGAAATTATCGAACATCGATATTTTTCGATATTATTGATATTTATACAATATGTGTATGGGTACATTCCGAAATATCCGTGACTTGAAAAAACGATAATATCCTCGATATTTCATCGATATTATCGATATTTTAGACTATGATTAGGCGATATCCAGGTTCGAATCGGTCCCATTTTCTAATATGTCGTTCCTCATATCCCTAGGATCATGTAGGAACTGGTTATCGAGAATCGGAGTCTCGGATTCTCTGAAATCAGTGATTCTATGGTTAGGCGAAGCGATTGCTGTCCAATCGTGAAATTGGTTCACATTCAACTGCTCGAATCGAGACCAAACTTACAGACTTTTTTAGAGGATGTTGTTGAATGCGTAAGAGTTTTCTTGGATTGGAAATCGGAGGTCGTGGGCCCAGTTAGCCAATATGGGAAGTTTGACCCCTCGGTTGACCATAAGTCTTCCGAGGTAGTGTCACCCTTCGAAAAGTACTAGAATAACCTTATAAACAAGTCTTGATTGTTATTTGAGTTATTTTGATTATGTTGGGATTATGAGATTATGTTATAGTATTTTATGGAATTATTGGATACTATTTTGATATTTGAAGTTTATGCAATATTTGAAGTTATGGAATATATGATTATGGGATACTTGATTGATTTGTTGTGAAAGCGAGTCTTGGGACTTGACTATGATTATTAAGAAGTGAGTGGACATTGTTTAAATGAGCATTACTTTTCCAATATGGAATTGCATGCATAAATGAGATTTGATATATGTTTTGGCCATGATTTTATCATAATGTGATGGTTTTTCCAGGGATTATTATTATTATTATGTTTATTATTAAAATATATGGATGATATGGGGTTTGATTATGAAAGTGTTTTATGGATTTTCTTGCATATTTATTTATATACTTTGGATTATTTTGATTATTGAGACCATGAATATTTTGGGTCTTTATGGAATCTATGCTTGTGAGAGTTTCTTTTCTATACTATGAATAAATATTTGGGAAAATTGAATTAAGGGAGGGTATATTATTTTTTTATATTATATATATGGGTTGTGAATCTCACCATCATACGTACCTTCCCTGGTTACTATACCCACATGTGGCATTGGATTTTTGGGCTTGTGGGCTCCCTTGGATACTGATTATTGGTTACTTTACCACACGTGACATTGGATTTTCTGGCATGTGGTAAAGAACCCAAACACAATTGATATTGGTTACTTTACCCACACGTGGCGTTGGATTTTCTGACGCGTGGTAAAGAACCTGGACACATTTGATATTGGTTACTTTACCCACACGTGACGTTGGATTTTCCGGCATATGGTAAAGATCCGGGCACTTTTGGTTGTGTGTGCCGTACGCCTTGACGGGCAGTCCGCGCATAGGACATGGTTTGGTTTAGCTACACGTGGCGTTGGATTTTACAGCGTGTGGTAAAAGTTTGGACACCTTTGGTCAAGTGTGTCGTAGGCCTTGATGGCAGTTTGCGTGCGTAAGACATGGTTTGGTTTCGTTTGGTTTGGCCGCACGTGGCGTTGGATTTTTCGGCGTGTGGTAAAGATTCAGACACCTTTGGTCGAGTGTGTCGTAGGCCTTGATGGGCAGTTTGCGCGTGTAGGACATGGTTTGGTTTAGCTGCACGTGGCATTGGATTTCCAGCGTGTGTGTTGTAGAGTGATAGTCTCCCGGTTGGACAACTTATCCTTAGATGCAAGGTAGAAAGTTGAAACCTTGCGGGCTAGTCAAACGATCCCCGTGTTGGATTGTTTTCCCCGGTACTTGTGATGGTGTGAGGTTGTCTTATATAGATATTATACTTATACTTATGAACTTTGTATAGTTTATACCTATACAGTCATGGAAGTTTTCATGGTCTATTTTTATATATTTATATGTATGTATACGTTAGTTATTTTTTAAAGCTTTCCTTGCATATTACGTTTTGAAAGTCTATATCTCAGGATTGTGGAAATTGACATTGAGTATGACTATATAAGTTTTGAATGTTCTATGTGTGTGTTGCTAATTTTTGATATAAGAACTACGTATGCCTTGATCCCTCACAAAGAGGTACGTAGGTAGCATGTGGTTTAACCTAGGTGCAGCCGTAAAATAAACTGTTTAATCTGTGCTTGTATTGTTCTAAGTGTGGAAATGAATTTTGGATTTACAAAGAAGTTCAAAAGCAAGAACGTTTTAGAAAATATTTGGTTATGAGGCCGGAGGCCTGTTTGTTTGTTGTTTGTAACGTACTTTGTGCATGCTGAAGTTTGGTGATTTAAAACTGTGTTTTTGACAGGTTGAAAAATTTGGTAAAGTCCGTTTTTCAGGGGAGACTCTGTCAAAATTTCGGTAGGAGTCTCGGCCCTCTTTTCCTTTGTTTTAGGGGAAGAGGATGTTTGTAATTAGTAAGTGGGCCCGTCATCAGTTGAATGTCGGAAAAACCACTAGATCCGTCACGGGTTTCGAGGAATTTGGGGTGGGTCTTGTCATATACGCGGTTATAAATTTTTTTATTAAGGAATAGTATCGCGGTGCGGCTAAACTTGGTTTATTCCAAATTTTTTAAAAGAAATCGTATGGCCGGGCAGTTATACTCAATTTTTTTCAAGGTTTTTTTTATAAAAGAAATAGTATAGCCACGCGGCTATGCTCGAGTTTTCCCCATTTTTTTTTTTTAAAAATAGTATAGCCGTTCGGCTATACTCGGTTCGGCTATACTCGGTTTTTCCAATTTTTTTAACACACCTATTTTTTACAAACTCTTCAATAATACACATAAAATTAACGTATTATTAAATACAAATAATATATACTAGCCTCTTCGCACGCGCGGAAATAATATATACTAGCCTCTTCGCACGCGCTTCCGCGCTTGCGAGAGGCTTTTTTAAAAAAATTAAAATTTATTTTAGAATTAAAAAAGATAATAGGTAGTTGTGTTCCATAAAAATAGGCCATTATCTGATTTTCCTTTTAATTTTAATTTTTTTAAATATAAAAAAGTGTGAATTTATCATATTATCCTCATTTAATTAATAATTTCAATTCTTAATGTTTGCATTAACTAAGGGCATTTTCTGATATTTTGAATGTTTCACCATTCTCTCGTTTGCTTTATATATATAGATTAAAAAAATTATATAAATTATATTAAAATGTTATGTAGTGGACGAACTTTTAAGTTGTAATTTGATAAAATTTCGAATAAAACATGTACGTAATTTATTCGTATAGCTGCGCATGTATACCAAATCAATATCTATAAAGTATAAATTAATGAAACAGGACAGCTGCCCGGCAATAGTCGATTTTTATAATTATTTTCAAAAGAAATAGTACAGCTGCCCGGCAATAGTCGATTTTTTTCCAATTTTTTAAAAGGAAATATTATTGCCGCCCGGCTATACTCGTGTTTTCCAAATTTTTAGGAGAAACAGTATAGCTTTCAATTTTTTTTTTAAAAAAGAAATTGTATAGCCTTGCGGCTATACTTGGGTTTTACAATTTTTTTAATACACCTATTTTTTTTTTACAAATTCTTCAATAATACACACAAAATTGACGTATTATACACATAATTATCACATATTATTGAATACAAATAATATATATTAAAATATTTAAACAAATTATATTAAAATATAATATAGTGGCCGAACTTTTAAGTTCAAATTTGACAAAATTTTGCCGAACAAAACATGTACATATTTTATTCGTATAGCCGCATGGACGTACTAAATTTTATTCACTATACCAAATTAATATCTATAAAGTATAAACTACCGCAACTAGGAGAGTCCTTTTTTATAATTTTTATAATTAAATAGTATAGGGGGGTGGATGTACTAATTTTTTTTTAAAAAAAAAATACTATAGTGGTGTGGCTATACTAGGTTTTTTAAAAAAAAAATTCAAAAGAAATAGTATAGCCGGTTGGCTATACTTGGTTTTTTCCAATATTTTTCAAAGCGGCTATACTTCGTTTTCCCAATTTTTTAATACACCTGTTTTTTTTACAACATCTTTGATAATACACACAAAATTCACGTATTATTGTTTGGGGGTGGTGAAAATTCACCCAACATGGGCACTTTTCGAAAACACAAGCTCCGAGGGTGAAGAATGGTGGCCGGGTTCGAGAAGATGGTCGGGTTCGAGAATTGACTCCGGGCGTGAAGAATGACAGCCGGGCTGGAGCAGTGGTCGAGCTTGAGGAGTTGCGACCGGGCTAGAGAAGTTTGGTGGCAGCAGCCGGGCTTGAGAAGTTTGGCGGCCGAGCTTGAGAAGTTTGGCTGCCGGGCTAGAGAAGTTTGGTGGTCGGGCTTGAGTAGAAACTAGGCTAGAGGAGTTTGGTGGTTGGGCTTGAGTAGCAACTGGGCTAGAACAGTTTGGTGGCCGGGCTAGAGAAGTTTGGCGGTCGAGCTTGAGTAGTGGTTGGGCTTGAGAAGTTTGGCGGCTGGGCATGAGAAGTTTGGCGGTCGGGCTTGAGTAGCGACCGAGCTAGAGAAGTTTAGGGCCTGGGCTTGAGGAGTTTGGTGGTCGGGCTAGAGAAGTTTGGCAGCTGGGCTTGAGGAGTTTGGCGGCCGGGCTTGAGGAGTTTGGCTATTGGGCTAGAGAAGTTTGGTGGTCGGGCTTGAGAAGTTTGGCGGCCGGAACTAAAGAAGTGTCACGGTTGGGCTAGAGAAAGTCAGCCCCATATAATTCCAAGGAGCCCAGAGGGTCGGGCTTGAGAAGTTTGGCGGTCGGACTGAAGAAGTGTCACGACTGGGCTGGAGAAAGTCAGCCCCATATAATTCCAAGGAGCCCAGAGGGCGAAGCCCAAGCCATAGATTCGTGCCCAGGATTTCCTGGAATAGTGTATGCGCGTGGAGGTGGCTTCACAAGGAAAAAAATCAAGGAGATTAATAGTTTAGAATATTCCAAACACAAGAGAGAATCAAGCAATCAGAATACCTCCACCAATGTAGTCTCACGGATTTAGGGGGCCACAAAAAAAAAGAATTTTAAAGGAGTTGACATTTGGCCATGCAAGCCTCTCAGCAACCATGAGAACTCACATTTCTTCAGCTGCTACAAGCATTCCAGGAGCCATCACAGTCATTCATGGGCCATCAACCTCCATCCTTTGGCTGCTACAAGCATCCTAGCAACCATTGACCAACATCTCTTGGTTGCTCAAGCACCCCAGCAACCATCAGGCCACCTTCCTTCCTCCCTTCGACCTGCAAACATTCCATCGACCATTTGATCGGTGCATATTTATATATCATTTTGTACCCTTCTAACTTATGATTTGATTATGTTTTTGAGTTAAACTTGTGCTTTTAATAAATTTTGTGTTTGTTTCAGTGTAATAAGCTTGAGACTCATTAAATGCATTTTGGAGACAAGTTAGCTCATCGGTGTCTGTAGATCAGTCAACTTCACGAATTGGACTGTACTTGCTCAAGAAGAACTAGATGATGAGCCATACATCATTGGAAAGATACGGAAGTCTAGTTTCTGGAGAATTTTACGGTTCATGATTCCGAATCTTCTAGAGAAAGTTATACAAGTTTTGGCAACTTAAGGTCAAATTCGGCAGCATCTGCATTACTGGGCCAAATATCACATTTGAAGGGCTTTCCGATTTTTCCTTGAGCTGGGATGCATATACTTGGAAATATAATTCAAAGAGCTTCAAGATACAGATTTTTCCAGATTTTTTAGGAGGGAAGATCAAGCCCAAAACAAGCCCACAAGCTGACTGCAATGAAGTCAATTCCAGTATATTTTCGGCAGTCAACTTGCAAGGCCCAAAACGTATACTTGTACTTCTTAAATGGGAATACATTCTTCATAAAAGTTGTTCCAATGGGTATCTATTATGACATATTCAAATTTGAGCCTCATTGGATACATATGGAAACCTCAGACCTTCCTACACCAAGCCTGGTTCAGAAGAATCTTATTTTTCTAGCAACCAAAAGAAAACCCACATGGGTTGGCAGCAAAAGGCAGCCACAATTGAACACCTTTGAATTCCCATGTGAAGAAAGTTTGAGGTGCAGCAAAAGAAGTATGGGATGGAATTGATTCCAACCACACTAACATAGACAAGATGAAGTGTGAGTTATGGATTGTATTAAATGAGGAATGGTGGTGTTGGAATTCATCATGATGTTTCTTCCTCTTAGCCCTATAAATAGAGAAGTCTTCAAGCTTCAAAACACACCCCCAATGGGGGGAGCTCTCAAACACTTCTCTAGAGCTCCCCCCCTTCTCTCCCTCAAATTCTCTTAGTTTTGCTTTCTAGTTCTCAATTCTAGCTTTCCTTTTGCTTCTTAGTTGTAATTTATTTTTCTTTGTAATGTAAATTCTTTTCTTAAGTTTTCAAGTTTAATTAGTTTCCAAGTTTCACTTATGGTTTTTGTTCTTATTCATTATGCTTATAAGTTAATATGCTAGTTTGAATGATTGATCACCATTAAGGCTTGCATGTTAGCTATCTTGGTTTGAATTAAGAGTAGACACCATGCTTTAATTTGAACTGAAATATGAATAGGAAGAGTGTGTATGAATTCGACAATCTGGATTAGATACATACTTGGTTGTTTAAAATGTTCTTCTATGCTTAATGGATTCCTAATGGTTAGTTTAGGTTAGACAACAGATGATCAAATTAGGGAATTAGGAATACAAGGTTAGGACCAGACACCATGGCTTAATCATACTTTAGCTAGAATCAATCCGTTAATCTAATTGAACTTGGGAACTTATCTGCTTGAGTTATTTTCTTTTCTTTCTTTCTTGTTTTATTTATTTTCTTTCTTGTTTTTCTGTTTTGTGTAGGAATACTAAATTGGATTATTCAATCACCAATCCCTGTGGAATCGACCTCGCACTTACATATGCTATACTACCGAACGGCTCGTGCACTTGCGAGTATCACAAGTTGAGGATGCAGCTGAATCCATTTTGGTGCAGCTGAATCGACACAACACCATCCCAACCATTCCTCGGCTATCACAACCATTTCTTCTACTTTCTCATCCTTGAAATCCTCCATCTTCCCTATAAAGCCTCACCAAGTATAACTCCAAGCTTTTCCTTCCTCCTCATACCCTTCCAAGCTATAAACATCATAGCCTTCAAGCCTCAAGCTTTTCCTTCCATCATCCTTCTCTTGAAACTCTTAAATCACCATAGCCATGGCCACAAGCAACAAGTTTTTAAGACCCAAACTCAAGCCTATCCACACCAAGCCAAGCACATGCATTCTCATTTGCTAAACTTGTGGGTCTTTAGCTCCCGCACTCTAAGCTCTCATGCCAAGCTCGAACAATCTCGGTTCAACATCATCAAGTCATCTTCAAATTGATTGGTGATTTCGGCAATAATGATTCTTTGGGCGAATGTTCCAATAGTAGCTTCGTTAAGTCGGCCACTACTGCTGCCCCTTCATCCTTTGTGGTGGTGTCTGACATTAATAAATATTGGTTAAGTCAACCAACACATGTCGCGCTGAGTCCTTACGGATGTTCTCGACACCTAACTCTAAGATCTTTTTGGCTAATGTTCTCGTTGGTCAGCCATTTGAGTCGTGATCGCTTAGGACGACCCAACCAATGTCATCGTCATAGATCCTTGCCTGCACGGAATGTGCTTCAATGGCTTTTCTTCGGCCGGGTGAATCAATACTTTTTAACCATCCCAAAAGCAAAGCACCCGGAAAAGTGAAGACGGTATGCAACTGGTTTGGTGAATCCAGTCTTGGCTAACCAATATGTTGTAGTCAACACTTGATTCCACAACATACAAGGCCGCTACGCGTATTTGATAGGCCACAATTATTTTTAAAGGCAATACTCCGATAGTTTTGGATTTGTCACCGATGAAACTGCTCATGACGATGTCGCTCGATATGAGGTTCTCCTTGGTTTTGTTAAGCTTTTTCATTAATGAGAAAGGGAGGACATTGATCGTGGCTCCACGTCAACAAAAATCCTAGAAATTGGCATGCCTTCCACATGCGCCGTGATATACAAGGGCTTGAGGTGACGGTACCTATTAAGCTTGTCCTTGGGGATGATCTCATGGAAGGCTGCTGCCAATAGTTCTTCTCGTGATCTCAGCCTGAAATCTGGACTGTCCTCATGAATATCGCCGTCAAGGTGGCTGCCTTGCCGTTCCATAGCCAAAAATTTCAATGGTAGGATTAGGGCCATGCTCATGTTCATCACATCAGGCACCGATGGATCCTCTTTGTTAGCCTCGTCCTCCTCATCAACATATCTCTCTTGCTCGATTTGTCCGAAATCTCCTCCAACCATCGAACAGATCTCCAGTCGGCTCGTCTTCAACAGGTTCTTTGGTCGGATCTTCCTCGGATGGATGCTCCTCGACCGTGAAGGTTTTCATGGCCGAGACTTCGTTGGTTGATGCCTTGACTTTCCATTTCTGGTTCAGAAGCTGCTTAGCTTTAGTTAAGGAATCCCGAGCCATAAGGTATTCATCCAACCTGCTAATTCGAATCTTCTCTTCAAAACTCTGAACCAAATAAAACATCAGCCAGTGTTCCTGAAAAGTCCTGGGGCAGGAATGCGAGGTCGTCCTAAGTGAATGAGGCCTTAGCTTCTAACTTCTCCATGTTGGGTTGGTAAGATGGCAACCAGCTTGGTAAAGGGCCTTGGTCGTAGGATCAGAACTTTTAGTAACTAAGATTTTCTCGGCCATTGGAATAGTGAGGGCCAAATCAATGATCTTTCGGCATTCTAGGACCACGCATAAAGATCAATGGCCGAGTATCTCCTGTGAAATTCCTTGAGGAACGACAACCCAGGAACTGAAAAGGGAGGATCCTTTTCATGGTAGACATTGATCGAGTCGTGTTCTAGAGCCTTATGGATTTACACCTTCAACTCCTCCTGGCTGACGATGACTCGGTAGGGATTGAGTCGTCTTCTAGAGCTTGGAGTCTTCGGCTATAGAACTTCAAGTCGAAGTTCTCCTTCCAGTTGATGCCTCGGTAGGGTTGAGGGTTTCCTAGTCCAAGTCGTTTCCCTCTTGTGCCGTTTGGATCTCTCGGCTTGCGCGGATTCGGATCTGGCTAGTTGGACCTACCTTTGCATCCTTCTCAATTAGGTCTTCGTTAACGATTTTTGGCCTTGCCCCCCAACTTTTGTTTTGTACCAGCGATCATCCCGGACGATTGGTGGCTTGAAAGTTTTGGCTTCTCGTGGCTCGACATTCTTTTCCTACTTAGCCCCTCATCTCCTAGTGGTCGTCATGCCCCCAACCAATTACTATTGTCAACCCTAATAAGCTCTTTACATGTGAATAGCTTATCGATGTTAACCTCGGCTGCGCTGATCTCTACCTCAGCTTCGTTGATGGCGTTCCGGTCACCCATTTCAGCATATTTCATGACCAAATCCTTGTAATATGTCTCTTTTGTGGCTGTTTTCTTCTGCATTTCTTCTTTCAAAAGGGACTCATACTTATCGACTTTGTCGGTCAAGTCATGCATATCAAGGAACTCGATACCTTGAAATTTCTTGCGGTATTCGAACTCCAAACCTTCTTCCGCCATTTTTTATAAATTCACTTTCATCCAAATTGGTTCGGTACCATTTCTTGTTTACTTTGAATCGGTGTAAAAAGTCTCGAGGAGCTTTGTTTGGCAATTGACTCATTCTTACGAGTTTGGCTACAATGATCTCGCGGTTGGTTTGATAGAAATGCTCATGGAAATTCTTTCCATGTCAGTCACATCCTTGATCAAATTCAACAGAAGGTTAATAAACAATGAAAACGTCAAACCAGTCAAAGAATCTATGTCGCCGCATTAAGCCTGAAACAACCAATATGCTCAATCAATGAAGTATGACCGTCATTAGAGAATAATGTGAACTTGGGCAAATGGTAATTCCGAGGGAGGGGTGCACGGTCAATCTCGGGCGGATATGGCATGGTATATCTTGGCGCTTCCGACAGCCTTTGGGCTAGGCCGTCTTTGATCATACGTTGTACATCTTGCAAGCGAGCCCCTGCGGAAGTGGCTTGAGTGTTACGGGTGGAGGTTGCTGAAGCTGCTCAATCTGGGGTGTTGTCTACTGTGGCATGGGTCCACTAGTTTGGCTAGCTTGTAAGTGTTACATGGCCGCAAGAATTAGATTGAGCTGCGATTACGATAAGGCGGTATGGACCGAGCCAAATTGCCATTGCGATCTAGTTGTATGAACCGAGCCGAGTTGCAATTGCGGTATGGTCGCATGAATTGGGCGGAGTTGCAATTGTGGTACAATCGTATGGCTTGGGCTAGGCTGCGACGTGATATGGTCGTATGAATTGGGCTGGGCTGAGGGTACACCCTGGCCGCCAAGTTTGTTGAGTTTGCCCTTAGTTGTGGAACATCGATTGGGAATATTGACTGAAGCCTGAATTCGAGGTTTGGTGAACAACACCATGACTGCTACTTTTCGCCGTACGGATGCTCGATAACCTTCCCAATATCTTACTTATGTTGTTCGGTCGGGAAAATTGATGGATGTGCTCAGGAAACCTCTCTTGGAGAATACTATAAAAGTCAGCGGATATCCTTTCCATTGCGGCCATAAAGGATGCTCTATTCGTTGGGTTTGGTTATCGATCAATTCTTCCATTAGTACGATAGAAGATTGAGTGATGAACCTATCCGTTTAGCTGAGAATAACGGGGCCTCTTTGCTCATATACTGGTGAATACATCACCCTAGAAAATCCCCCTTAGAAAAGCGGGTTGTGACCTTAAAAACCCGGTTGTAGTAGCTGAAATTTCTGAAAACGCAGTCGTACCTGCTATCAACAGCTTCAGCTTCAAAAGTCACGACTAGTGGAGACTGTTCAAGAATCTCTGGAGGAGGCATGTCACTCATTTTGTTTTTATACTCGCTTGAGACCATGTTTCCATAAATCTTGACAACTGTCCCACTGGGCATGCTAAAAATGTTGGCGGTGCGAAATCTTTCCAACCAAGTGTCACCGAGCCAGAGCGGATTCGCCGAACACTAGGCGTCCTGCTTTGGTTGTGTGTGTATGCGGGCGTGCCATCATGGATTGGCCGTGCGAATGATGATGATGTGGATGGATGGATGGATTGCGCTTGTGTGATTTGACTTCTTCACAAACGATTATGGCTGAGAAAGGAACGAAATGGTAGAAATGTGCCCTAAAAGTCAATACATTTGATGTAATATCATTAGAATACATTTTCGTATATGATATATAAAGGGCAAACTTATTTTGTTATCTTTTATATAGTGTAAAGAAACAAATGTCCACGGTATGCTAAATAAGAGATAAAGTAATCTAAAGAAGATTATATTTGGAGACCTTTAATCTCTAACTATAATATCCAAAAATGTTCCTAATCATAGGTTTATCAAATGGGCATTGATAAACCAACACGATTAGCACATATTATGTGTGCTCAATAAGGATGATGGTTAGTCTCAAACCATTTGTGTAGTTCACACTAATACAAGTATGTGGGTGCTCATTAGTGAATGAGTACACTGAATGCGATCAACCATAGTTCTCGTATGGAGTATTTATCTACATGTCAAATGAGAACTCATAGTTGCAATAATGCAAATTAGTCTTTAGACCTGAGGCATCATGGTTGTCCTATGATACGTTATTGATCTTTGATAGCTCTCAAAGGCAAGCCGTAAAAGATTTGTCTTATGTGTTATTGGGGTCTCTTAATTCATCATAGGAGCATGTGAATGTTCAATAAGGAATTTCTAACCTTCGATAATAGAGGAGAATGTTTCAAGATGTGATTCAGCAAATCTTTGGCCAAAGTATTTTGAGCTTGGTTTAGAATGTTATTCTTAATCATGTTATTTTGAATCACATGAGGTTATAAATCATATTAGGGGTTTGACATAGTTAATCTGTATCCTAATAATATGATTTGAAACATTGTATAAGAGAATGATCGTATTGCATTGCAATTCTAACTGAATAGGTTTTTCATATATTCTGGTTAGCTTGGGTAATCTTGATATATTGCTAGATGTCACTCTTGGCTCGTGGAAGTCCTAGGATTGAATGTGATCTATCCATATAAAGGAAGAATTAAAAAGGAGTTTTAATTCTAGTTGATTACAAAGAGTTCTAATATTTTCCAACCGCCTTGCTAATTAGAACCTAATGAATCGTACACCTTAAATGGTTAACTTTGAGTAATACAAATGAGAATGAGGAAATCAATTTGATTGATTTGATGTGGATGATTTATTACGTGTAAAAACATATTTGGGCCTTGATAATAGTTAATAGGAAGCCTAAATGGTTAGATATCAAACTCAAGGGCTTAAGACACCTAAATATTATGATTTAAGTATCACAAGGCCCAATTTTGGAAGCCCAATGGGGTTTGGCCGAAAATGCTTAAGTAAATGTGTATGAGAATTGGTTCCATAAGCTAATTAACATACAAACACAATCCAAAATCAACCAAATAGGTTTGCAAGATCAAAGAGAGATAAAAGAGAGTTTTCAAGAGAAACACTTTCATCTTTCAAAGGGTTTAGATTGAAACCAATCTTGAGAATCTTGCACTAGCATCCTTGTATTCTCAAGATACTTCCTCTCATCTCAAGGTTCCATTGGTGTGGAGACTTAAGAGGCCATATACTTTTGTGGCTCACATGGAGGAGAAAGATCAAATATCAAAGAGGAGATTAACAAAGAGGAAATCATCAAGAGAAGACCAAACACAAATTGGTTCATATAATTGCTTCAAGGGTAATTAGATCTTATCCTTTCTCTTAAATTTTCCATTTATGAAAACATATTAATGTTCGTGGCTTAAGATACTTGGAAGAAGTTTTGTTTTTTTAATTTAAACCACCACCATAGACTTTCGCTGTGATTAATTTGATTAAATGCATGTTTAATATTCAAATGAACTTCTTAAAAATATTTTGAAATCCTACACAAACATTGGCCGTCAAGTTCACGGCCTAAACTACAAGACCGTTGGTGATGGTGAAGACGGTCGTTGTGATGGTGTCGAATCTGGTGATTCAACGGCTTGTGGTGCTGAACATGTGATTGGTAGTTGGTAGATGATGGGGTCGCCGAATTGGGTAATTCGACGATGGCGGCACCAAACTTGGTCGTTAATTGGGTTCAGACTTCTCCTGAAACGTGAGTATATGGAGAAATTTGGATGCAAAGGGTGGTGCTCAAGATAATCTTTGTAGGAAACAAGAAAAATGTTGTTGATACATTGATGAATGGATAGGAATGGGGAATGCCCACTTAGGCGGAAGGGATTTTCTAACAATAGTTATCCCATTCCTAAGAAAACATTTTAAGATATTGAAAATACATTACAGGAAAAAGATAAGTTGCTCGTTAGAGGCTTTGTTTGGTGCTGGACCTTCATTCCGTTGTTGGGAGTCTTGTATTTAAAGGAGGAGAGTGAGGTAAAGGCAAGGCAGAGAATTCTTGCCATCTCTTTCGATCTTGGGTCCTATGGCCTCATGGACTAGTCTTAATGAATGTGCCTTGTCGCACCCTTAAAAGTTACTAATTTAGCGCACTTCCCAAGGTAATGGACACGTCATTATGACAACGACGGGCACTTGGAGTTTGACCACAGCTAGAAGTAACCACGACCTTGACCAAGTATTCGGTCTACGGCTGGCTCTGATTGGAGGATGATTTCGAGCTCAGGTAGAAGCCAAGGTAACCACTTCTTTCATTATTGTTTGTCACGGGTCTCACGGACTGATCTTCATAAATGCGCCTTGTCACGATGCACAAAGTCTTCACCGTTTTCCTAAAATCCCGTTCCCGTAATTCCTTAGTGCGCCGCTTGCACATCTCCCAAGATAATGGACACATCATGACAGCAACCTGTACTCTTTACTCGACTGTGGCTCAAAACACTATAGTTGTCACCTAAGATTAAACCTTTGGTCTATTGTCATCCTCGATACGTTCTTGCGACTAGGCTGACCTTTCAAATATTGGGCCGATCCTTCATCCATGGGCCGAGGACCGCCGTGGGCTGAAGGGGTTCGACCACTGCCTTTTATGGTCTTGGGTTTGGGCCTTCTATATTGGGCCGAAGTCTAGCCAATGGGCTAGCAACATGTCAACAGTTCTTTTAGGGTCGTGGGCCGAAAATTTCAGGTATAAACAGTGGCACGACATGTGTGCACCAGGTGAAGGCGAGTGCCTTGAATTTATTTGGCAAGGTAAGTATCAATCAGTAGTTATGGCCTTCCGAATTACAAGTGGTCTCCTGCGTGATGCCGACCTTCATACTTTGGCGACGTGGGACTGTTGTGTTAGGTTACTCTTCCTACTTGGTCTTCGGCAAGTGGTGGTTTTGCTTCATCACCTGCGGAATGTGCTCAGCCATATACGGTAAAAACAATGTCAATTTGGTTTTCCACCGATCAAGGAAAGACCTAATCCTAACAAAGGTAGTACTAGTAACAGTCAAAGTCCAATAATAAGAACCAGGGACGGACCCAGGATTTCAAAATGGCGTGGGCTAAATTTACCTTATGTACTTATTGAAAACTCAATGGTACGAGTAAATTTCATTGATAACAAAAAAATACAAAGGGGGACATAGTGAGCCCTAAAATTTCATTGATACTTCATAAATCCTAAATAATCCCCAAAATTTCAAAAGAGAAGAAGATGAAGAATGGAAGATTACCTTAGTTTGCTTTAATTAAGTATGAGGGATTTGCCTAATTTTCCTTTTTGTCGAAGAGTAGGAGTTAGCCGCTAGCGGATGGTCTGCTACTGCACAAGTGATAGAGGGAATTTTTTTTTTTGGGTAAAGGAGAGAGGGAATGTCTCTGCCTAATGTAGTGATTTTGGAATAGATGGGCACAGGAAGTTAATAACTGTGGGGTTTAGTTCTTTTAATTTATTTGTTGGTTAGCCTAGTCCTTAGTAGAGGTGTCAAACGGGACGGGCCGGCCCAGGCACGGTACGAGCCCAGCCCGTTTAAATGAGGCACGGCACGGCACGGCACGAGCACGATATTAGTGGGCCGTGCTCGGCACGGTACGAAAGCTTGGACCGGGCTGGGATTTAAAAAAAGGTCCAATGGACCGGGCCGGCCCGTGGCCCGAAATTAAATGGACTTGGCCTGAGCTCGCTTCAAGCACGGCACGAGCCCGAGCCCACGGCACGGCACGGCACGGCCCGAGCCCGAGCCCGCTTCAAGCCTCTATTGCATTTTTTTAAGAAAAAAAAAAGTTGGAATAACAAACCATGCGTGAGGCCATGCGTGAAGTACTTTTCAGTAAACAAACCATGCGTGAAGTACTTTTCAATAACAAACCATGCGTGGTTTCCTCCTGGCTGGACAGATTGTCCCTGAGGCAAGTAATCTGAATACAACTTTCCTTTTGGTCTGCATTTGAGCGCATTTACAGTTCATGCTAATTCTCCATTTTTCAGGTATGAGAAGGAAGGCCAGCCTTCACAACTTTGCCCAGTTGATATTTATGTCAGTACAGTTGATCCGTTGAAGGAGCCTCCTTTGGTGACTGCAAACACTGTTCTTTCCATTCTTGCAGTGGACTACCCTGTCGACAAGGTCTCATGTTATGTTTCAGATGATGGTGCTGCTATGCTGACATTTGAGGCACTGTCTGAAACATCTGACTTTGCTAAAAAGTGGGTCCCTTTCTGTAAGAAGTTTAGCATAGAACCACGGGCACCTGAATGGTATTTTGCACAAAAGATAGATTATCTTAAAGATAAGGTGCTTCAATCATTTGTGAAGGAACGGAGAGCAATGAAGGTAGGGAGGGTTACTACCAGTTGATACTTCCTTCTTACTCATTGCAGAAAATATTAGTAAATATTCCACTTACTATTGTTTCAGAGAGAATATGAAGAGTTTAAAGTTCGAATCAATGCTTTGGTTGCTAAAGCTCAGAAGGTTCCAGAAGAAGGATGGACGATGCAAGATGGAACTCCGTGGCCTGGAAATAATGTTCGTGATCATCCTGGGATGATTCAGGTTTGTAACATGAAAATTTGATATTGTATTGTACACATATAATTCCCGTGCATTTTGGCATAAACCAGTTTATATGCACCTGCTTAGGTTTTTCTTGGCCAAAGTGGAGGACATGACACAGATGGGAAAGAATTACCACGCCTGGTATATGTTTCAAGAGAAAAGAGACCTGGGTTTAACCACCACAAAAAGGCTGGAGCAATGAATGCTTTGGTAGGTTAAATTGAAAAAGAGAGAGAGAGTTCTTTGGAAGTCCATATTCTTAGCAGTTGATAAAATTTTGTGTATTTGTTGTCTCTCTCTTCTTTTTCCTTTGGGAGTTACATTTTCTTGTCATCTTGTATGTCAAACAGGTGAGAGTCTCAGCTGTTCTTACGAATGCACCTTACTTGTTGAACTTGGATTGTGATCACTATATCAATAATAGTAAAGCTCTTAGAGAGTCAATGTGTTTCATGATGGATCCGTTGGTAGGAAAGAGAGTGTGCTATGTCCAGTTCCCACAGAGATTTGATGGTATCGACAGGCATGACCGATATGCCAACCGAAATACGGTGTTCTTCGATGTATGCTTCTATATCCAGTGAGACATCTTTGCTTCTTTTTGCATTCGTTTGTGTTCTATTTCAGATTTAACATGTAAGTCATCATCAATAACAGATTAACATGAAAGGCTTGGATGGAATCCAAGGGCCTATCTACGTCGGGACTGGATGTGTCTTCAGAAGGCAGGCTCTCTATGGTTATGATGCTCCAAAAACAAAGAAGCCACCAACCAGGACATGCAACTGCTTGCCAAAATGGTGCTGTTGTGGATGCTTTTGTTCTGGAAAGAGGAAGAAGGCCAACAAACCTAAGACTGATATGAAGAAAAGGAATTCCAGGAAGGGAGATACAGAGGCTCTGGCACCTGTCTGTGCTCTGGAGGGTATCGAAGAGGGCATTGAAGGTAAACCCTTGCCTTCCATAAAATTGGTCTAAATCTAGCAGCCCTAACTTATGCCAGGCAGGTGATAGAGGTGTAGATGTATGTTTGCTACCTTTGTAGAGATAGGTCTTTTTATAAATGGTAAATACACCAAATAGTTCCTTGTTTCCCAGCAAACTTGTTTGCCTTTTGACTTCAGAAGTCCTTGTCAGGTGTTGAAGTTAAAAATTTGACTCTGATGTCTGAGGTGAAGTTGGAAAAGAAGTTTGGGCAGTCTTCTGTGTTTGTGGCATCCACCTTGCTAGAGGATGGAGGGACACTGAAAAGCACCAGCCCAGCATCTCTGCTTAAAGAAGCCATCCATGTCATTAGCTGTGGCTATGAAGATAAAACAGAATGGGGAAAGGAGGTAAGATGGTGATCCCATTTCTGTGCTTATATCTTGGTATAATTTTTTTGCTTGCTCAATTAAACTTTCCTTCCAATCCAGGTTGGCTGGATATATGGTTCAGTTACAGAGGATATCCTAACAGGCTTTAAAATGCATTGCCATGGGTGGCGATCCATATATTGTATCCCTGCAAGGCCTGCATTTAAAGGGTCTGCTCCCATTAATCTGTCTGATCGTTTGCACCAAGTCCTTCGGTGGGCCCTTGGATCAATCGAAATATTCTTGAGCAGGCATTGCCCTCTTTGGTACGGGTATGGAGGGGGTCTGAAGTGGTTGGAACTTCTGTCTTACATAAATGCTACTGTGTATCCATGGACATCCATTCCACTTCTTGCTTATTGCACTCTTCCTGCTGTATGTCTGCTAACAGGCAAATTTATCACTCCAGAGGTACATAAAATTTGATGGAGAGTAGTGACTTGCTCTACTTTATGACTCACTTAGCACATGATAGGTATCTAAGATTATTTTTCAAACATTAATTTATATTTTTTACTGCAGCTGAGCAATGTTGCTAGCTTGTGGTTTCTGTCTCTTTTCATCTGCATCTTTACAACGAGCATATTGGAAATGAGATGGAGTGGCGTTGGCATTGATGAGTGGTGGAGAAATGAGCAGTTTTGGGTGATTGGAGGGGTGTCAGCGCATTTGTTTGCTGTGTTTCAAGGGATTTTAAAGGTTTTAGCTGGTGTTGATACAAACTTTACTGTGACATCAAAAGCAGGGGATGACGCAGATTTCTCGGAGCTTTATGCATTTAAGTGGACGACATTGCTCATCCCACCAACCACACTGCTCATAATAAACTTGATAGGCGTAGTCGCTGGAGTCTCCAATGCTATAAACAATGGGTATGAGTCATGGGGGCCTCTGTTTGGTAAGCTCTTCTTTGCCTTCTGGGTGATTGTTCACCTCTATCCTTTCCTCAAGGGTCTGCTTGGTAGGCAGAACAGAACTCCTACAATCATTATTGTGTGGTCAATACTGCTGGCTTCCATCTTCTCCCTTTTATGGGTTCGGGTTGATCCATTCTTGGCCAAGTCGGATGGCCCAGTCCTGGAGGAATGTAGATTGGACTGCCATTAACACCACATATTGTGTGCCATTCATATACAATCCTTGTGCAACTGGCTGGCGTATGATACAAACAAATTATAAAGTTTTGTTATGTGCGTTTGAGTGAATGTGATCAGTGTTCAGTGTTCAGTGACAGACGGGTCTGCAAGCTGTAGATTAAATACATGCATGGCACGGCACGGCATGGGTCTCTTTTCGAACAGCTCCTTCCCTTCTCTTGTGTTCGGTTATTGGTTTTGGTTTGGGAAATTCTAAATATCAAGTCCAACTCTGATCCGAGCTGGTGTCTGGCTGGCTGCTGTCTGTAAACTTCAAAGGGTGGTGGTGGGAGATTGTTCCTCCGATTCTTTATTACTTCCAGTTCATAAATCGTGTCTGGAAAGATGAGGTAGGTTGTTGAACCAGAACAAGACCACACTGCTTTTGTGTATTATTCTTGTTATTTGTCACCAGTCTCTGTATCTCTCAATATTCGATTCACAATAACAGCAGGCCACGCCGTGCTGCATGCAAGTTGTAACTATAAAAGCAATTTTGTGGAACGGTACAAAATGTTGGGGCTCATTGTTTTCCCTCTATAATAGGGTCGATATCCATTTAGGCCATGTTGGTAACTAGTATTGGATTGGATACTCCTTATATTTTGAAGCATGTTTAAGGAAGAAATGAAATTTTTTTTTGTCAAGTTCAAGGTAAAAGATGGATTACTCATGAAGAAAATTTATCCTATCTAATCCCCACAAAATGGTAGGATAACAACACCTTATTACTAATTCCTCCTAATTCCCTCCAACATGGAAAGTCATTTATCTCTACCTTAATTTTCCTCTTACAATATATACCCGGGCAAAACCTAGCGCCCCCCTTTTCTTCTCAGCGCCACAGGGCTCCATTAGGGGAGGAGGAGGTCTGTCCCTCTTCTCCCTCCCCTCACAACACCCCCACCCCCTTGTCTTCTACCAGTTCTCAACCTCCCCTTCCTGGATTCTTTTGTGGGGCTGGTCTTATTTTGTGTTTGAGCCTGTTTGGTTGTGTTGGTGGCTGTCTCTGAGAGTTGGTAGTTATCGTTGAGAATTGGTGGTTGTCTCTGAGAGTTGATTGCTTCTTTTGGTGACTACTTGGGCCTTGTGCTTTGGGCTGAGATTATATGTCTCAAGCCGATTTTGTGTCCTCTTTTCTTCGCCAAACACCCCCTTCAATTAGATTTACTTCTCCCACAACATCCTCTCCTACTCTTGCCTTCTACTTTTTCTAGATTTGGTTTCTCCATTAGGATATAGCAACTACTTCTCTAAGCTCTTTGTTGCGTCGTTATCGGATTGTATATAGAGCTCTTGCTACGGCTCTAGCTCTGGTGCTTGCACCAATACTCTCCACTCCCTTGATTTCGATCCTTTGGTATATACCATGCTGGTGTTGTGATTGGTTGCTGTTTTCTTCTTGGTGCACAAGTGGACTCGGGTGTGAAGCTGAAAGTGACTCTTGGAGGAATGTTCTTGTGCTGATGTGTTTCTATTTTTTTGGGAAATTTTGTTCTTGATGTAAGATCGGTGGGTCTCTATATGTGCAACTATGCTGACTTATGTGGAGGATGTGAATCCCCTCCTTTGTGGCCATATTGGTGTGGTAGGTGTGTTCTCCGGTCCCTTTGTGGTGACGGTGGCTCGGTTTTGTATTTTGTTTTGATTTTGTATGGGGAAGATTTGTTATACTAGGTTGTTATGGTTCTTAGTTTAATCTTCCCTGTGCTTGTGGTACTTTGTTTATGCATTGGCATTTTTGGTCTTGTATTCTCTGTTTGTTTCCTTCCCATTTTTGGGGTTTTAATGAACTTTGATTGACCAAAAATATATATATATATATATATATATATATATATATATATATACCTTAGATTTAGTAACTTATTCAATCCAATTCAATCCTAGGCACCAAACTGGGCCTTACATCTCTACCTTCGCATTCTCTACATTTACATCTCCCACGAAAACATAAAATTGATTTTAATTAGTTAACCTAATCCAATTATGACTATGTTTATGGATTTCCTTTTTATGACTCAACTAAACTAACAAGTAAACAAAGAACATTAACACAAGCAAAGCCAAGTATAAAAAAGGGGGTGGTGGGGGTGGCATATGCCTTAATGGTTTTCAATTGGTCCAAGGGCGGAACCAGAAATTTTTCAACGGGTAGACTAGCTAAAGTTCTTAGCTTAAAATTTAATGATAATTTTTTTGGTACTTACAATTTCTATAGTCGTTCTAGAAATAAAAGTAAACATTAAATTATATAAACCATGTTAGTTCATAGCTCCATAGACTAATTTTCAATAAGCTTTAACATAAACCAAATAGGGTTTAACACCATAGTGGCTTTGTACTTGTTTATGTTCCTCTTATCAATAAAATACTATCGCTCTTTATTAAAAACAAAAAATAAATACATATTAAATACAATTGAAAAACACATATGATCAAAATGAAAATATGTTCAATAACATAATTGAAAGTGAACCTATTTTAATGTGTATTTTTATTGCTGCCCTCCAACTAAATTTATAAATAAATAAAAAATTGGAATTTTTTGGGCTTTAATAAGTTAATATATACTAGGCTAATATTGAAAACAAGTTAAATATATAGGTTTTATATATTTTTTTCCTTAAAAAACCACACTGGGCTGTAGCCCTTAGTGTGGTTCCGCCCATGAATTGGTCTAATTTTTTTCTTGGCTGGAAGATCTATGAATGAAGACTTAAAAAATAAATTGTTCAAATCTTCGAAATAAAATTCATAGTATACAAGGTGTCCCTCAAATAAAATAGTTGTGTTTATGCTATTCCCATTGTAGCTGTGTACAACCCCCTCAAAAAATTTATAAAAGCCAAAAGGTTGGCAAATAAAATCAAAATAAATGTAATTACATTGATTTATGATGAACCAGGATTTGAAGAAGAGTCCCAAGGCGTTTGGAGTTACAAGGTGCCCCTAAACCTTGAGAAATTATATAGTAGTACGGTATCACCACACCAACTGGTGATATTTCCACTCAAAATATGTCATGGGTTATTTTAGAAAGTAAATAATTATTCTTTTTATAGCTAGACTTTATTCATATATCCACTGAAATAAAATTATTAGGAAAAAAAAAAAAAAAAAAGAAAATGTCCCACCAACCCAACACAACCCAACGCCTACCCCCAACGCCACCCCCCTCTGTCTTCTTCTTTCTCTGCTTGCCATGAACCGTCATTGGTCACAAGTAAGCCAAATCCCCATAGCCCAATAAATTTCCTACTGGTCAATTTTAGCTTTTTTTTGTGATACATCCACCTCTCATTCAAGGGCGGAATCATGAATTTTTCAATGGGTGGGCTAGTTAAAGTTATTACTTTAAAATCTTACAAATCTTTTTTTTACTTACAGTTTCTATAGTCTTTTTAGAAATAAAAGTATACATATAAATCACGTTAGTTCATAATTTCATTGACTAATTTTCATTACATTTTTTTTCTTTTTATACAAGCGATATGTGTGGAGAGGGAAATTGGACCTAGGACCTCGAGTGCATGGCTAAATGCTAATTTCTAATAAGGTTTAATATAAAACAAATACATATTAATGAAACCAAACATCACATATTATAAGATGAAAAATATGTTCGGCAACATATTGAAAGGGTAACTATTTTAATGTGTATTTTTATTGATGTCTTGCAACTAAACTCATAATAAATTAGACTTGTTTTGACTAGTAATAGTTTAATACATATTGGGCAATGTTTAAAACAAGTCAAATATATAGGTTTGATTTTTTTATTCCCCAAAACTCCCCCTAAACCCTCTTATTACAACCTTCTTCACATCTGATGACAATCTGTAATTTAGAAGTCAACAAACTAGTGAGACATTCATCAACTAGAAAATAACACCTGAAAGGTGAATTGCTCGTCTCTTGTTTGTTGATTTAGCAGAGAGAGAGAGGGCAACGACCAGGGCAAGCAGCACGGGTTTGTTGATGAATGTCTCACTGGTTTGTAGGCTATGATTGTGTGAGAGAGAGAGAGAGAGAGAGAGAGAGAGAGGACTAGGGCAGGCAGCACGGGAGTAAGCGACTGAGTTGGGGTGCACTACTACAAAAAGGGCAAAAGACGACCAGTAAACAACGACGGTAGATCAAAAAACCGTCGTTGTTTTTTAAAAGACGACGGTAATATAAACCCGTCGTAGAAACATACTTTACACACCTAAAAAACCGGTTCACGTATAGATATTTTTAAACCACGACGCACCAAATTAAAAAAACGTCGTCTTATTACAAAGGTATTTTTCAGAGTTAAAATCTGAACCTAAAAACAACGACTGCATCTATGAAATCACCGCCGTAGAAAGTAAAGACGACAATATAAAAATAAGACGCCGTGTTAATTAATTAAAAAAATCACCGATTTAAATTAAGTTACCAAGACTGTAAATATAAATTTATCGACTTCTTAATTATACTATACTACGACGGTATCCATAACTCTACCGTCGCATAATTTCACTAACCACGACGGTTTGTTAAATTAACGACGTACAAATTTTTTACCATTATTCGTCTATCATTACCAGAATGAACTCTATTCCTCATCATAATCGAACCATTATTCGTTTTTTACCATTGTTCCTCATCATAATCGAACCAGAATGAACAAAGGCAATGTTTTAGAAGTGGATGATGTGCCAATTACTCTCACAAGGAGTTTGAGGGCAAGAAGCTTGTCTCAGCCGCCAAGGAAGGTCTCAAGCTTGATGAGAGTGAAGACGAGGCAAAGAAGAAGGAAGAGTTGAAGGAGAAGTTTAAGGGACTCTGCAAGGTTGTGAAGGATGTTTTGGGTGACAGAGTGGAGAAGGTTGTGAAGGATGTTTTGGGTGACAAAGAGAGGTGAGAAAAAGTTGAAACCCTAATTGAAAAATGAAGACGCAGGAAAGACAGAAAAACCAATATTTATAAAAAAATCTTATATACCACGTCGGTTTTTTTAAATTATCGACGTTTATAAGATAACATAAACGTCGTTTAAAATTAAATATAGACGTATAAATAAATTAACAACGACGCTATATGAAAACGACGTTGTAATTTTTTGGAAAATTAATATATTGTGTAATTAAAAAACTTACACGTCGGTATGAGTAATTAAAACGACGTGGTTATTATTGAATATAAGGTCGTTGGGTAAATTGGAAAATGACGATTCATCTTTTTGAAGAAAAATGTGTCGTGTAATTCGATTTAACAACGTCGTTTCATTAAAACATAGGGTCGTGTAAAGTAATATTATAGGGCAGTGTTAACACTAGCGCCGTATAATGTTTCATACTAGGGCGCATACTATTAATAGCGTCGTCTTTATGAAACGGTTTTTTATTATTTTAAACTTTTCGCCTTCCTGACCCATACTTGCACTATTTCCAAACCCGAGAAAAACTTTCAAGCTTCTCTCATTTTTCATTTTCAAAGAACTGTTTCAAACTTTCAAGCTTATCTCCGAGAGAAAACTTTTCGTCTTCCTCTCCTTTTCGTCTTCATCTCTGAACTGAAACACCAAACTCCAGGAGAAAGCTTTCATTGCAAGCAAAGGGTAAGCATTTGTAGAAGGATTTTTGTTCCTGTTTTGCATGCGCATATCATTTTCATTTTTTTAAATCTTTTTACATTTTTTCTTTCCAAGTTTGATAAAATTTGCAGACAAAGACGGAAAGTTTCCAAGTTTGAACACTACTCTGGTTCTTTTACTTCAACTAAATAAGACGACGGTGGCTTGTTATTTACGTGGTTAGATATATAGACCACGACGGTTCGTCAGTCACCCTAGCGTCGTGTGAAAGTGTTCTTCGTTGTTTTTTAAAATGATATTCTTTTTTTGTATTTGATTTTTAAGGATATATTCATCGCAGGTTTGATTTCTCTGAACAATGGTTTTTGTTTCGAAAATCTTTTTAATTATTTTTATGTTGAAAATATTTTACGTTTTTCTTAATTTGTTTTTGTGGTATAGACGACGGTATATTAATATTTACGTCGTTTTATTTTCATACCACGACGAATTTTTATTATTAACGTCGTTGTAGTATTTAATACTCTGTTTTTTATTATATCATAAGACGTCGGTTTTTATTATTGACGTCGTTGTAATATTTTATCACGTCGGTGGTTAATTACCGTCGTGAAAATTTATTATTACGTCGATTGTTTTGTTCTTACGTCGTTTGAAATATTATAATACGTCGTAGTTTATAAATAATCGTCGTGTTTTTTCTTAATTTCACTGATATATTTTCACTTGCAGGTTTGATTTGTCTGAACCATGGTTTCTCAATCCCAAAGTAAGGAGTCTGGCTTGAAAAAAAATGAAAGTAAGGAGCTTAGAGTTGTAAATCCTCAAGCCAAGTCCTCGAAGAAGATGAAGTTTGTTTCAGGTCGGGGTATGAGCACAATGCCCAGTGTTGTCCTGGGAGAGAACCAGCCAGCACGGCAACTATTTCTGAGGAGCCAAAGTCAGGTCGGGGTATGAGCACAATGCCCCGTGTTGTGACGAGAAAATTTCAGAAAATTAAGCCTGTTGTTGAGTACAATGAAGAAGGGAAACCATTTGGCCTTGCACATAGTGAAATGCAGTCCTACATTGGTGTGTTGGCACGCTCCAGAGTCCCACTTGTGGACAAGAAATTTGCTCAAATATCCAAGGATATAAAAGAGCAGATTTGGGAAGCCATTGACATGGCTTTTATGGTTGGTCAAGGGGGCAAGCAAATGGTGCTATCTTCTGCCGCCAAGAAATGGAAGGATTTCAAGTCTACACTAACGAGGGTTCATATCCTTCCATTCATCAAGGAGAAGGAGAAATTAAGGCAACCCCCTGAAACATACAAATTCATAGAGAAAGCTCAATGGGATGCCTTTGTAGCTTCAAGGTTATCTGAAAAATTTGAGGCTGTGCATGGGGTACAATCACAGAGGAGGGAGAAACTTGAGTACAATCATCGATTGTCTGAAAAAGGATATGTTGGTTTTAAGGAGCAATTGAAGGAAATCATGCCTGAGGTAGATATTGATCGATCTACCTTATGGAAAAAAGCTAGAGAAGACAAACATGGTAACATCCCGGATCCAAAGTCTCCAGAGAAAGCAAAATTAATTGTAAGCCTACTCACTCCGTTTTAAAAAATTTATTACGTCTGCTGTTATATTTTTACGTCGTGTGAAAAATATTACTACGTCGAAATATTTTAAAACGCGTCGTTAAAGGTCTGAATCTGGAATCACTACTCTGTTTTTTGTAATTATATCATAAGACGTCGGTGGTTTATTATTGACGTCGTGTTAATATCTTAATAACGTCGGTATTTAGGTAGCGTCATCTGAAATATTATATTACGTCGGTTGTTATATTATTGAGTCGTGTGAAATATTATATTACGTCGATATTTTTATAAATACCGTCATTTGTTTCCTTATTCTGACTTCTTATTATGTCTTTTTGTTAGGATGATTTGCAAAAGCAAGTCTTTGAAGGCACTCTTTCTCTCTTAGGAACCAATGATGTTTTGACATTGGCTTTGGGTCCCGAGCATCCAGGAAGAGTTAGAGGGGTAGGGGCTGGGATTTCTCCTAAGCAATACTTCAATTTACCTAGACAACAGAAGGTAAAGTTTGCCGATCAATTGAAGGAAAGTGTAAGACTTGTCCTTCAAGAAGAGACTATGAAAATGGAGGCTAGATCAAGGGAAGAGAGTTTAAAGATGGAGGCTAGGACCAAGCAATTGGTAGAAGTTGAGAGGGAAAATTTGCTGAGTCAGCTTTCCAAACTCATCCCCAATTTTAATCCAAGCGTGCTGAAACTGAATACAATGTCCCAAATCCAACGGCAAAGTCCCAAAAATCCAATGTCGGACAAAACAAGCTGCTCTGGGGCACTTGATGTTAGAGCCCTTCAATTTGAGGAGGATACTGCCAAGAATGGGGAAAACCAGGAAGAAATGGTAACGTTTTTGAACTTTGAATTCTCTCTTTTTTTCTGTTTATATTTACCGTCGTGTTAAAGTTATACCACGACGCATTTTTTATTAAACCTTCGTTTGATGTACAATGTCATTTATATATTTCTTTATTTCTTAAAACAGAAATCCGGGGAAGTAGAAAAGAGAGTAGAAGGAAAGATACTTGAGATAGTTGAACAGGTAAATTCTCATAACTTAGCCTTTTTCATTTATTTTTCAATTCTCATTACCGTCGTAATTCTTTATTTAACGTCGTTTAATGAATTTTACACGTCTGTAATTATTACATACCGTCGTCTGTTATTTAGTACCACGACGGTTTAATTTAATTTTTTACTTTTTGTACAATGTCATATATATTTCTTTATTTCTTATAACAGAAATCCGGGGATGTAGAAAAGATAGTAGAAAATATAGAGGAAAAGAAAGATGAAAAGGTAAATTCTCATAATGTTTAAATTGTTGTACAAGTTTACATAACGTCGTAGTATATGAAATACCACGACGTTTATTATTTACCGTCGTCTAATTAAATATAGACGTTTGTAATTCTTACATACCATCGTTTGTTATTCATTACCACGACGGTTTAATTTAATTTTACTGTTTCATTTTTTTTTACTTTTTGTACAATGTCTTATATACATTTCTTTATTTCTTATAACAGAAATCTGGGGATGTAGAAAAGATTGAAGAAAAGAAAGATGAAAAGGTAAATTCTCATAACTTTGCCTTTTTCATTTGTTTTTCAATTTTCAGACGTCTATATTTTCTTTAAACCGTCGTTTGTTTTAAATTTCCACTGCATTTTTTATTTAATTGAATTTTTAAATTGTTGTACAAGCTTTCTTATATATATATATATCTCTTTATTTATTAAAACAGCAATCCATGTTGGAGAAAAGCAAATTGAAAAGGTAAATTCATTAATTATGAATTTTGCATTTGAATTAGACGTCAGTTTTATTTAAACGACGTAATAAAGTATTCATTACGACGGTAGTTTTTTCCCCGTCGTGTAACGTGTTTTAAGACGACGTTTTGTTATTTAAACCGTCATATTTATTAATTTACCACGTCTTTTTATGTTGCTTTATTTCTTCAAACAGGATCCTGTAGTACCAGATTATTCAAAGCTGGAGTTGCCATCTTCTTTACAATCCCTTTGTAGTTATGTGGAATCTACACTAAAGCCTCAGCAGAAGGCTATGACCTTTACAATTGAGAAGGAGGTGTTTGGCATAGATCGTAATACCTTCATCTTGCATGAAGATATTAGCCAATTTGCTGCCATGGAAGAAATTGGGGTTCCTGTCGTTGTAGTATATATGAGGTTTGTCCTTATCAAATATTCATTTGACACTCTCCTTTATGTTGAAAAAAAAAACACTCATGGTTTCGATTCATATATTTAGGTGCCTATTTGATCATTTGAAAGTTGCAAATATGATGAATATGGTTGGCTTTATCGACCTTGCTCTAATTAGTGCCGACGCTGTTCATTAACTGAAAGATCACGTATCGTATTCAGTTCGACTTCAAAAAACAGATGGTGAACATATTTTCTTGATGCCTTACAATCCAGGGTTAGTCTCCAAACAAAAAACAGTATTTTGTTTGTATGATGCTCTGCATATAAAACTATTTAACCTTTTTATATTTATTTTGTGCAGCCGTCATTGGGTCTTGATCATTGTGAGAGCAAAGAAGGAGACCGTCTATTTTCTGGATCCACTGCCTGGCAATCGAGTTGTGGATGAGGAGGGGAAAAACATAGTGAACAGTGCTTTAAAAATGTATAATTCACATATAGGCAGAGTAGGCCGTAAAGCACCTCTTTGGAAAATTCTGCCCGGCACTCCAAAGCAACCAAGCAGTGTAGAATGCGGGTATTATGTGATGCGCTTTATGAGAGATATCATCTTGGATCCTTCCCTGGAATTTGAGAAGATGGTAAGAAGAAAATTTTCAGATTTATTTTTATGTGGGTTTTTATATTATCAACGACGGTAAATTAAAAATACCATCGTTAAAAATATATACTACGTCGGTAAATGAAAAATAGCGTCATCTGTGAGATTAATCTTTGTTTATGGACTGCAGTTTGCCAAGGGAAAGGATCAAGCGCCATACCCCCAAGCTGCCATTGAAGAAGTTAGGAAAGAATGGGCAGAGTTTGTTTGTGTTCATATGGAGTAGAGGAATTTTAGCATACTTAAACATTTTTATAAAATGTACAAATTTTGTTAGAATTAGACAAGTTTTTGTACAAAATTGGTTAGAATTAGACATAAACATTCTTAAACATTCTTTTTTTCCCTATGAATTTCAAATAGGTTTTCATTATTTTTAAAAAACGGAAATTGTGTGACCGACGTGTAAACGCACTTGCAACGACATAATTATATAGAATACTGTCGTCTTTATAACTATCAAAATTCAAAATATTCATAATAAATTTAAAATATAACCAAAAAATGCACCGTCAACCTCCCTGTAAATTTGTTGAGGTTTTCATGTTGTGAAAAACCGTAGTTTTTTAAAAAGACGTTGTACACACATAACAACGTCACAGTTTTAAAAAATGACGTAAAAGGTTTTTCAAACGACGTTGTTGGTTCTATAGACGACGTTGTTTTCTTGATTTTAGACGGCGAGAAGTTAATAGTTTAGGTCGTGGAAAATGATTTGTACGTCATTTTCTGTGTAAAAATGGCCATAGTTTTAACTTTAAACGACGTTTGTATAAAAATTAAGTCGTTTATTATAATTTAAAACGTCGTTAATTGATTAACGCCGACGTGGTTTGTGGGTTTTTTAAATAATATTTCATTCTATTTAATTCGAAATATTCATAATAAATTTAAAATAAATCCAAAAAATGCAACGTCAACTCCTATGAAGTCATTGAGATATTTTCTTCCCCCTTAAGCTTTAAAAAATTAAGTTTGAGTTATACAAATTTAAAATTACCACCAAAAAGAAAAATGCTTTCATGAGTCACAACATCACTTATACTTTCATGGTTTAGGGTTTAGGGTTTAAGGGGATAAAGGTTTATTTTTGGGGTTTAAGGTTTATGGTTAATATATATTAGGCAGTAAAACCATAAACCCTTTTCTAAAATTATTTAAACATATATATATATATATATATAATTTAGGGTTTATATTTTATGGTTTAGGGTTTATGGTTTAGGGTATAGATGTAATAAGCGTCATGTTTATTTATATTGTTAACGACAGTTTTTTTGTTTTCCGTCGATGATTATTGAAGGGCGCATTTCTAAACCGTGGTTTCTTTAAAATGACGTTGTACACACATAACAACGTCATAGTTTTTACAAAGCGACGTAAAAGGGTTTTCAAACCGTCATATTATAAAGTTATAACGACAGTAAATAATTCATAACTGACGTAGTTATCACAACTGGAGAAACGACTGTGTATTTTAATAAACCGACGTGGTTACTTTGGGGTTCTGAAAACGACGTCGTTCTCTTTTTAATACTCGCCAAATGACTTTTGGATTTCCGATGTAGTTATGACGGCGCTTGTTTATCTAAACTGACGTTGATTATTAAAATATGACGTCGCTATGTATATTAGAACCGACGTTGTACTTCGATAATTTGTTTAAATATGATTTTTTCACGCGTTTTTTAACTCTCAGTTTTCAATTAGGGTTGCAGAATGATTCCTCACAAGAAATTGTCTTTTGAAAGCAAATGGGTTTGCAGAATGATTCCTCACAAGACCAAGCATGGGTTTGCTACATCCTCTTGTGTAGCAAGGGTGAAACCAGCTTGAGAACCTGCATGGGTGTTCCTGATGCTCGGAGAGACGGACTCATGTGGTGGTTGTAGCTGGGAGTGGGCTTGAGGTTCAGAATGAGTAGGTGGTGTCTATTCATTCTGAATCTCAAGCCCACTCCCAGCTTCACCCCAAAGGCACAACCCACAACAGGTTCTAAGGCTGGTTCCACCTTGCTACACAGGAGTTTTGAAGTTGATCACGTGGAAAAGGGGACTACAATGTAACCAGGAATCGAGGAGTGTGGGTTCACACTTTGTTGATTTTGATTTTGATTTTGATTTTGATTTTGATTTTCAGGAATTCGAGGCTGTGCAGGAGCTTGAGAACAAGAGGAAGGAGAGGGCCCAACTTGCATATGAGAGGAAGAAACAGTTGAACATATATTTGCCACGATGTATTTGCCAAATTTGTGTAAATATTTAACACGAAGAGATTTGCCTTTTAAGATGAAAATGTTGTTGAGGATTGAGAATTAAATTTTGTTTTGTGTTAAGAAAGATATTACCAAAATAAAAGAAAAATTAATTAATTTTAAAAAGCTATAAAAATAAGACGGCGGTTTACAGCAAGAAGGCAGACGTATAAATTGAAAAAATACGACGGTAATTTGAACGTAGGACGTGGAAAATAAACATGATAGTAGTGTTGTAGGTACCGTCGTAGTATACTCCAAA
Source organism: Prunus fruticosa (assembly GCA_018703695.1). Lineage (NCBI taxonomy): Eukaryota > Viridiplantae > Streptophyta > Magnoliopsida > Rosales > Rosaceae > Prunus > Prunus fruticosa. Next base: position 216,235 of record CM031921.1, on the reverse strand, counting down.
ATAATAAGTCGATAAATTAATCTCTCGCGTCATGGTATATTATTTAACACGTCGTTTTTTTGTAATATACCGACGTGTATTAATTACATTATACACGTTTAGGTCGTGGAAAATGGTTTGTACGTCGTTTTCTGTGTAAAAATGGCCATGGTTTTAACTTTAAACGACGTTTGTTTAAAAATTACGTCGTTTATTATAATTTAAAACGTCGTTAATTTATTAACGCCAACGTGGTTTGTGGGTTTTTTAAATAATATTTTATTCTATTTAATTCAAAAGATTCATAATAAATTTAAAATAAATCCAAAAAATGCAACGTCAACTCCTATGAAGTCATTGAGATATTTTCTTCCCCCTTAAGCTTTAAAAAATTAAGTTTGAGTTATACAAATTTAAAATTAAAACCAAAAAGAGAAATGTTTTTATGAGTCACAACATCACTTATACTTTCATGGTTTAGGGTTTAGGGTTTAGGGTTTATATAAATTTAGAAAAGGGATTAGGGTTTAGGGTTTTATGGACGAGATATTTTAGGACATAAAACCCTAATCCCTTTGGAGAAATTATTTTAAAAAAAAATATATATATATAATTGTGGTTTTATTTATTAGGGTTTAGGGTTTAGGTTATATTTGTCTATTAGGGTTTAACGACGGTAGTTTGGTTTTGCGTCGTAAGGATATTTACAACGACGTCATTTTTTAAATAAGCGTCATGTTTAGGTTGAACTTTTAACAACAGTTGTTTTGTTGTTTCCGTCGATGTTTTTTAAGAAGGGCGCTTTCTAAAAATTTCACCTTGACCTAAAATTTTCAGATTTCGCTCTAACTCTTATACTTGTAACCCTGAACCAAGTTGGCCATAGTTTGTGACCTAAAACATTTCGCTCCGCTCTCTCACTTCAACTCTAATTCAAATTTTCAGATTTCGCTCTAACTCTTATACTTGTAAATTCATTGAATGATATTCAGTTCTGTGGTAAAGGGTTTTGTGATTTTTTAATGTTGTCGACGGTATGGGTTAATGTGTTTAATGTTTAATGTTTTCATGAATCGTGAATGGATATAATGTTGTCGGATCTTTTAATCACTCTCTGTTATTATGAATCGGGAATGGATTTAATGTTTTCATGCTTAGTATATGTTGGTTTCGTGCTTAGTATACGTGTTCTTAATACCCAACATAAAAATTAATGTATATGTTGTGTTCTGAATATATTTTGGGTTCTTGAAAATAAACTGGATTTCGATATCTTTTTATGCATACGATGACGGTTTTTTTAACAAACCGTCGTTTGTAAATATATACCACGACGCAGTTTTAACTACCGCCGTGGTTCAAGTTCGCTGGCGTCTGTTTATGGACTGCATTAGACGACGTTTTTTTAAAACCCGTCGTCTATATATGTGTAATACGTCTTTTGTTGGTTAAAAACCGTCGTCTGTATACTATATTATTTGCTATTAAAACCTTATATAATCTACTATAGTGATAGTCATTGCTTGTCTTTTCACCTTATTATAGATAATAGGATATAGTGTCGGAGATGGATAAGTCATGGATGCACTCGGATAGAAGATCGAAGGCATATGAGTTAAGGGTGGAAGCATTTTTGCAATTTTCTGTAGAAAATCTTCTAACTACAACGCATATCCGTTGTCCATGTGTTAAATGTGTGAATTTGAAATTGTTTGGGGTTGGAATTATAAGGGATCACTTATACTTTAATGGAGTTGACTAAAGCTATAAGAATTGGACATTTCATGGAGAACCTTGGGAACCAACTACTAATGCTAGTAGAAATGTTGAAGAAGATGATGACCATAGTAGGTACATTTTTGTGTATGACGAAATAGAGATGGATGATAATGATTTTGGTGATTTTGGATCCGATCCTTATGAGTTTGCTAATGTGATTGGGGATGGAGATCAACCATTGTACCCTGGTTGTAGAAAGTACACCAAGTTATCGGTATTAGTGAAGTTGTATAATTTGAAGGCAAAACATGGGATGAGTGATGTATGTTTTACAGAATTATTGATACTTCAGGGCGAGTTGCTTCCAGAAGGAAATACAATACCGGCCTCTATGTATGAGGCAAAAAAGACTTTGTGTGCATTGGGGCTGAGTAATGAGTAAATCCACGCATGCCCCAATGATTGCATCTTGTATAGGAAAGAGTATGAAGATTCAACTAATTGTCCTACTTGTGGTATCTCAAGGTGGAAGGAAACCAAAGATGGATTCTTGAAAGAGGGTGTGGCAGCAAAGGTGTTGTGGTATTTTCCTCCAATTCCAAGGTTTAAAAGGATGTGTCAATCACATGAGACAGCTAAGAATTTGACTTGGCATGCTGCTAGAAAATCAATTGACGGTCAGATGTCTCATCCGGTGGATTCCCCGTCTTGGAAACTTGTTGATGATAAATGGCCCGAGTTTGGTAATGAGCTGAGAAACTTGAGATTGACTCTTTCATCTGATGGATTCAATCCCCACAGTTCTCTAAGTAGATATAGTTGCTGGCCAGTTATCTTAGTTACATATAATCTCCCACCATGGCTGTGCATGAAACGAAAGTTCATGATGTTGACTTTATTGATTTCCGGTCCTAAACAACCCGGAAATGATATAGACGTCTACTTGGAGCCTTTGATTGATGATTTAAAATCTTTGTGGGATGAGATTAGAGGAGTGTATGATGCACACATAGGAGAATACTTTACACTTAGAAGCTGCATTCCTGTGGACCATTAATGATTTTCCTGCCTATGGAAACATATCTGGTTGTTTGTTAAAGGATATAAAGCTTGTCCAATATGCGGCGATGATACACCTAGTCATAGGTTGAAAAATGTCCACAAAATTTGTTACATTGGGCATAGAAAATGGTTACCAATCAATCATCCATATAGGAGGCAACGTGTAGCTTTTAATGGGAAACCTGAATATGGCACGCCTCGGAGCCATTAACGGGAGAAGAAGTGCTGCATATGGTTGAAGATATTAATTACATATGGGGCTCGAAAAAAAGGGGAGGTGGAGGTGAAAATGATGGTGACAGAGTTTGTTGGAAGAAGAAGTCAAAATTCTTTGATCTTGAGTATTGGAAATACCTTCCAGTGAGGCATGTCCTAGATGTTATGCACATTGAGAAGAATGTTTATGATAGTATCATTGGTACATTGTTGGAGATCCCTGGAAAAAATAAAGATGGGATTGCTGCTCGGTTAGATTTATTGAACATGGGGGCCAAACTGATTTGCAACCCGAGTATGGAGAAAGAAGTACTCGTTTGCCTCAAAGGCCTTGGAATTTGTTGGATAGATTTTACTCTATCTATTTTTCGCAAGTGCACGAACCAATTATAGTATAGGAATGCAAGCACGAGGTCGTTCCACAGAGACTTGGATGAAAAATACTTATTACTACTACTTAGACTCACAAATAATTCTAAGACTAAACAGAATTTAAATGAAGTTTTGTTGAGTTTGTTGGAATGAAAACTACACAAAGGAAATGCAAAACAACAAGTGACTGAAAACTACTAAAAGGAAATGCAAAATAGCAAGTTACCAGCAAGTAGTTGTTTAGAAAATTTAGAGACAAAGGAGACAAGCACTAGGGTTTCAACTTCACCACGACAATCCAATTTCAAGCAACAAGTTAACAATCACCTAAGTTGATTACAATTTCTGGAGTTCGTTCTTTCTTATGTATGATTATCCATATGGTGTTTGGTTTTAATCAAGTACTCAGAAAACACAACTTAGCTATGGTGTTTAGTCTAGGCTATGAATCTGAATCCATTAAGCTTAAGAAGAACACAAAAGAACCAAGTAAACATTTAAACATGGTGTTTGTCCTAAATGCATTACCCACTCATTCACTAATCGGTTTAAGAGTCATATGGTGTTTATGTAAACTTGAACTAGATAACCAACATGCATGTGTTCATAGTGGCCAGTTATTTAAACATGCATAAAGATTCAACTAAGAACAAGTGAATGAGACCAGAAAATTAGGAGTAATCAACAAAGGATAAAATTAACTTGAAACATGAAATTGTCTTGTCAGGTTACATTGAAACCTTAGCTATGGATTTAGCTGCTCATAATGAGAAAGAAATTAAGACAGAAATGAGAAAACATAATGAATGCAATAAGAGTAGAAAAACCCCTTTTTTTGAAGTTCTTGTGGTGTCCAAGGCTTCTCCAAGTGCTTCTCCACGTCTAATGCTTCTCCAAGAGCTTTCTCACGTCTAGAAGGATGTATGAAGGATATGGAGGTGATTTGGGATGAGTTTGAGTGAGTGGTGATGGCTGAGAAAGATGAAATTCGTAGGGAAATAGAAGAGAGGTTTGCTGGAGTTGTTTTGGTGATTTGAGGCTGTTTAGAGCTTTTGGTTGATTGCTGGAGTGTTTGGGATTGTGAGAGTGTTTGAGGATAATTTCTGAATGTGTTTGGGAAAATGATGGAAATGTGTTTGGAAAATGAGGGGAGTGTGGAGGATGGCTGGAGTGAATTGTGGGGTTGTGAATCCCAGACTTGCACCTAGAGTGTATGGGAGTGTTTAAGGATGGATGGAGAGGGTTTTGTGGGGTTGTGAATCCCAGGCTTGCACACTTTGAATCTGGAATTGAAGAGGTATTTATAGGGAGAGGGAAGCACTACAACACAAAACCCCTTCCATGACGTCTGACTTGCGTCATGGAAGGCATTTAATGACGCGGTCAGGCGTCGTAACCCGCGTCGTCGAAATGGGGGGTCATGGAAACTTTTTCAAAACACGACGTCTATTCCGCGTCATGGAATGGTGTTTCAATGACGCGAATAGTGTGTCGTGAAAATGTTTTCAAAACATGACGCATGTTTCGCGTTATGGAATGCGATTTCAATGACGCATATAGCTTGTCATGGAAACTTTTTCAAAACACGACGTCTATTTCGCATCATTGAATATTGTTTCAATGACGCAGATCAGCGTGTCGTGGAAACTTTTTCAAAACACGACGTCTGTTTCGCGTCATGGAATGGGGTTTCAATGACGCAGACTAGGCGTCATTGAACTTAACGACGCTAAAGAGACGTCATTGATATAATTTTCATGACACGGTTTAGACGTCGTTGAAATTCTTTAAATTTTTTTTGATAAATTTTTTAAATATATATCCCATCATTTTAATTATGCATAAAGAAATTAATATATAAAAGGAAAAATGAAGACACAGAGGCAAACTACTCTAAATTATATTTCTATTATTCAAAATGATTCTAATACATTAAAATTGTCTTTAACTAATCCCACAAAGTCAATCCTCTAAAGTTTGAGAAGATTTGATACTTGCACTATCCAAAACAAAGTAAGCATCCAAAAAGATTATCTCCATGATAGTTTGAGAGGATGTGATGCTTCATGTCCAAAAGTGGGTGTAAATGGTACTAAAATAATTACAACCACACCTGCATTAAAACACAAGATCGGAAGATGAGACTGAAGGTCTAGAAATTACAAGAGCAAGTATGTGCTCTGAATTTTCTATAAACAGGGAAATCACCACCAAATAGGCTAGAAGATTGGCTTGTAAAGCTATGAATCCCATCAAGTTTTAATCTTTATAAACCACCAATTAAATTGCGATTTGTCTTCCTAAAGCCTTAAAAAAAAACTAATTGCGTTTAATAATATACACCTCTGTTTACTAAAAACTAGTTACAGCTACAGCACCATTTTCATAGGGCATTCAACATTGGAATTTCAGTTGGGTCTAAAATTACATCTTAGAGTCTTACCAAAATGATCCTTTATTACCAACAAGTAACAATCTCAAACCTGAACGTGTGTGTGTGTTATATGCGAGTGACAATAAGTGGCCCAGAGAAGAAGATCAATTTGATGGTTTTGGGGATGCTGAAACAAAATACCTTCTGAGATAAAATGTCCACAATGGTCCAGAACTCTGATTGATTCCATGGCTGACCTATAAAACACATGCAATCTCATAAAATAGCCAAATTGTTCAAACAGAGAAAAAACCACAAGACAAGAACCAAACTTGAATGAGAATTAAAAGTGAAAATGGATTGAAACAATTCTCTCTCTCTCTCTCTCTCTCTCTCTATATATATATATATATATATCTCTCTCTCTCTCTCAGCATAATTGGGGCCATTGGATCTCAATGTTCACATTATATGGGATGTTGCCTTTAACGTTAAAAGTTCACAGAGACTACTTACCAAAACCGACTCTCCAAACAGCCCTTAATTTCAATATTTCTTTCAAATAAATTTTTTCTATTTCCTGCTCACCAAACAACCTAAATGAGAAGCAATTTTCTAGAAAATTTTAATTGTCTATTTAGGAAAGTGCATGCATGCCTTTAATCTAGAAAAAAAAAACAGAGGACCTGAATGACAAGCAATTTTATGTTTTATTGATAACTTTTTCTGGTAGTTTTCTCATGAACCTGAATATGTTAGAAGCTAAAAGGTCTTCGCACATCATCAAAAGATAAGAAAAGTATACAGTAGTACAAGCAAACAATCGAAAAAAGTGATCATGTAAAACTTAACTGGGACAAGCCATCAAAAACAACAATCTCTCTTTCATCTGAGTTTATACTTCATCTCAAGCCTATCAAGCAATCACCACCAAAACAGAAACCAAATTAAAAAAAAAATTATAAGAAACAATCAATTAAAAAGAAAATTAACCAAGTACAACAGCAAACAGAAAAAAAACAGGTGGAACAGGTGGACAAGAAATCCACCAACACCACCAGAAAGAAACAAACAAACTAAGGGCTAACAAACAGCCAGACATCAATAAACCTAACCACCCAGAATCAGCACATAACAGCCTTCCAATCCAGGCGGATTAGGTGAAGCGAATAATCCCTGAACTCAGGCACAATAGAGGCCCACAAGGAACCCCAAAACGGAACTCTATCCCAAAGCATGTGCTCTAGTATATCTTACCATAAATTTCAACCTTCAGTTTTCCAGGTAGATAGTCAAAATGATTTAATATGCGTAGTGTGCTGAAAATAATGAGCACCATCCCAATCTGCGCCTTCTGTTTACATGCACAGTTTATATATCTTTTAGGGGCTGCCCATTGCATACCCCCTTTAACTTGGCTTGTGGTATTTTTACTTACTAACAAAAGGGAAACAGAAAAGAAAATTAACAGTCAGATTCAACAAAGAAAATGGAAGGAAAAAGTTGTTGGATGTTGTGTCATTCATTGACAAGATGAGCAGATCATACTTACAGAAAAAACAGAGGAAAGACTACAAAGATTTCATCCATATAAAAGAATTTATGGCATTTGTTTCCTGTTCAATTTCAACCATTCAAGTTCTGCCATAATCAAAGATCCTATGATTCCTCTCCATCCAGATGACCCCAAAACAAAAATCCAACCCCAAAAATAAATATAGAAATTAAAACAGCAAAACAAAATCACAATAGCATGAATAAAATTAAAACCAAAAGGAAAAGAGGGAGATGATACCTTGATAAAATCTTGGTCTCCAGTCAAACGAATTTTAGGATAAAATCTTGAACATATCCAATTGAACCCAAATTGAACCACCAATGTCAAACCCAACTGTACCTTCCGAAAAATCATCCACCATCGACCATGGTACAGTGCAACCATATGGAGATTTGTGACTTCGAATGAGATGAAGATCTGTGACTTCAAAGGGGAATATGAGAGAGAAAATGAGAGGGAATCAGAGAAAGGTTGGGAGGGGGAGATAGAAAAGGAGAGGGATATCATTGTATCAATATTGCACAAAAAGAGTGAGAGAGAGAGAGAGAGAGGGTTACCTTGAGAGTGCAGACATAGGGAGCTTTGGGAACGAATAGAATTTCTGCTTAGAACTGGAGCTAAGATGTGTGAGGTCTTGTGATATGGTTGCTAGATGAGAGAGAACAAGAAGAATTAGGGTAGGATGTCTGTATTTTGGGTCTGAATTGGAGTTGGAGATAGCGACAGAGTATCTAGAAAGTAGCGGGGGAAACAAATTCCAGTGAAAAAAAAAAGAGCGCCAGAGGATGAAAAATTTTTGGGCACATCTATGACGCATATTATGTGTCGTCGTATAAATATTTCATGACATGTTGAAGACGTCGTTAAATTCTTTTTACACCTATAACGCATGTCCTGCGTCGTTGTATAAGGATTTCATGACGTGTAGAAGACGTCGTTAATTTAAGAAAAATCTATGACAAGGTTCTACGTCGTCGTATATGGTACATTTATGACGCAAGGCTTGCGTCGTTGTATAAGTACTTCATGACGTGTAGAAGACGTCATTAAATTCACAATGTTAACGACGTATGATAGGCGTCGTCTAAATGTACTCAAATCAATGACACACATCCTGCGTCATTGAAAATGATTTTAATGACGCGTCAAGCAAATGTCGTGATAACGGTGTCATAAACTCACTTGAATGACGCATTTTAAAAACACGTCATAGTTTATCACATTTAATGACGTGTATTTTCGATGCGTCATTAAATCTGTGTCATAAAAAGACATTTTTTTGTAGTGAAGTAAGAAATCAGAATTAATTATGGCAATCACCTAACACACTTGCAATTGAAAATCAGAATGTGGTTGCTGCACTTCACCAACTAATTCCACCAGCAGCCATAGCTCATCATCATGTCAGCATGACCAACCTTCCATCCAGAAACCAATAGCTCATCCTCATGTCAGCATGACCAAGCAAGCAATGAGCTCATCTCCAAGTCAGGCATGATGTGTATTTTGATGGGCTCACGGATTGGGCTTGGATCAATCAAATGTCGACTTTGAGCTGTCTATCTTTAAGTTCCGAATGTCTTCTTTCCAAGCACACGTGAATTGGTCCAATCCAAGCAGAGATGAAAAAGATATGTCCGAAATGACTTTGTAACTCAGTCTTCAGTTTTTACACATTGTTTTCACCATTTTACTTCAAATGCCTCAAGTGATACCTAGAGCTCAATGAACTGAATGACAAACACAAAAGAGGTTAAAAGCACAAGGTTAACTCAAAAACATAACTAAATCATAAGCTATAAGGGTATAAAATTGTGAACCAAACAGAATTTGTCAAGAGCAGAGAGAGAGAGCGGTTTGCAATTCTTTCTATGGTATGAAGGTCCCTGAAGGTTATTCTTCAAATATAAAAAATCTTGTATCTTTACAAGATTCAAGACTTCTTGGCCTTAAATCACATGATTGTCATACCTTAATGCAACAATTGCTCCCTGTGGCAATTCGTTCTGTTTTGGAGAAGCCTGCAAGGTATGCAATAACTCGTTTGTGCTTCTTCTTCAATGCTATATGTGCAAAGACGGTTGATGTTTCCAAGCTAGATAAGTTGGAAGAAGATGTAGTAGTTACTTTGTGTTTGCTTGAAAAATATTTTCCACCTTCATTCTTCGATATCATGGTTCATCTAGTAGTACATCTTGTCAGAGAAGTTCGTCTATGTGGGTTAGTATATTTTAGATGGATGTATCCGTTTGAAAGATATATGAAAGTTCTAAAGGGGTATGTTCAGAACCGTACTCATCCAGAAGGTTGCATTACGGAAGCGTTATATAGCTGAAGAAGCTGGAGAATTTTGCACTGAACATTTATCTGATATTAGTACAATTGGAGTGCCATCAAGTCAGAAGATAGGAGTTTCAAAGCCATTATCAGGTTGCACAGTGAGCGTAGTTGATCGGGACCTGTTGAACCAAGCACATCTATATGTCTTGGAGAATACGGAGGAAGTCCTACCTTATATCGAGTATGAGTTTTATTCTTTAAGTTTCCATTTTAAATTATTCCTTATGTTAAATTTAAGGTATGCAATAATTGATTGGGACCGTAATGCTTGAATTTTTCGTGTCATGTAGGGAACATATGATCCACATTAAGGCCGCTTATCCAAAATTTAGAAAGAGAACAAAGTGGCTGCAAGATAAGCACAATAGCACTTTTATTCAATGGCTACACTTCAAGGTATATGTTATTAAATAACATATTGGACTTTTAATTTTCTTCTTTCTATGTTAGATTGAATTAAGATATGATTAATTTGCAGGTTCAAAGTGAACTTGATAAGGGAGGCAATCATGGGGTATCAGAAAATTTAAGGTGGCTAGCAGCTGGTCCAAACATGGCAGTGCCATTATATAGGTATGAAATTTAAAGGTGTGAAATTTAACATCAAGGCACAAGATGATGTGCGGATAGGGAAAAATAGTGGAGTTTATTTACTTGCACATACCATGCAAATTGCTAGTGCCAAGGATAAAAACCAAATTATCTCAAATATGGGTTTTTATGGTGTCATTCAAGAAATTTGGGACCTTGACTACCAAAAGTTTACAATCCCAAGTCTTTAGGTGTGATTGTATAGATAGTACTTCCGGCCTTGTAGTCGACGAACTTGGATTTACCCTTGTAGATTTGAGTAAAAGTGGACATAGGAATGACCAATTTGTTTTGGTTTCTCAAGTCAAACAAATATTTTTTGTTGACGACCCGATGCATCATGGTTGGTCGGTAGTGTTATTAGCGCCTAATAGAGAATATAATGATGTTATTGGTGATGATGTCTTAGGTGATGTGAGAATTGAGTGTGAGCCATTTAGTAGAGGGATGCCAAATGTTGACACATTTGATGAACTAGTGGGTGAGTTTGGGAGTCAAAATATTCGAGATGGGTGTGAAGGTATATGGATTGAATGATGCTCTTGTAATTTATGACATTACTTATGCCCTAAACGGCACTCCTGTATGACATTAATTTTGTAATAAATTGTAATGTGTTTTCTTCACTTTCATTATGCAGGTTTTGGCCACAAAACAATCAGTACATAAAATACTGGTTTAGTATTATAAAACGACGGTCATCAAAAACTATGAAAAAGAACGTCCGTTTTCATAAAATTGTCAATAAAAAATGACGTTTTGGAGCATTCAACGATGGCATTGAATTTACCGACGTCTAAAAGCGAAGTAAAATTGAAGAAAGACGATGGTATTGTGAAACGGTTATTAACGATATCAAGTCGGAGAAGCATAAAGAGCCGACATGTAATTACAAATAACACGACTCCAATACCATAATACCGACGTCTAAAAGGACAGATATCGAACCTAAACGTTACAAAAGACGACGTCTTAGAGCATGAACTCGTTCGTAACAAATCAAAAATCGTCGTCTTAAAATTTTACCATGTCGCTTGTTATATCAAAAACGAAGTAAAAAATAAACAATTCACGACGTAATTTGATATCAAGAGGTAAATTTGTCGACGTAAAAAGATATTTTGACGTCGTTCTTTTACAAAAAACAACGTTATATTAAATATCCACGTCTCTTTTTTTATTCTTATGTCGTTACATATATTTTCCACGTCGATTGGCTGAAAAACTTTCGCGTCTCAGATATATTAGACAACTATTATTTTTGTAAAGACGACGTATAAATAGAGAAACACGGCTGTCTTTTACATGATCACGACGTTGTATATAAAATACGACGACGTTTATAGAAATAAATATGTCGTAAGTCATGAGCCTAATATATTTTCCACGTCGTTTATTTTATATACAGTGAAGTGGAAAAACCATTTCACGACGGTTATATAAATATTCCCGACGTCGTATAGTTTAATAACGTCGTATTTTATTTATTTAAAGACGTATTATATTTATTTACACGACGGAGTTTGTATAAAATAGGTCGTCTATTCTTATCCTTGACAATTTTTTGGCTCATTTTTCAGTATACAGACGTCGGTTTGTTTTTGGTAATGACGTTGTTTGTTAGAACAACGACGGTGATGTACCCTAACCGCTATTTCGACGTCAATATTAATGGAAAAAACGAAGTGGAAAAAGTATTTCACGACGGTTATATAAATATATTGGACGTCGTATGTTTAAATAACGTCGGATTTTATTTATTTAAAGACGTATTGTATTTATTTAAACGACGGAGTTTGTATAAAATAGGTCGCCTATTCTTATCCTTGACAATTTTTTGGCTCATTTTTCAGTTTACAGACGTCGATTTTTTTTTGGTAATGACGTTATTTGTTAGAACAACGACGGTGATGTACCTTAACCGCTATTTCCACGTCAATATTAATGGAAAAAACGAAGTGGAAAAAGTATTTCACGACGGTTATATAAATATATTGGACGTCGTATGTTTAAATAACGTCGTATTTTATTTATTTAAAGACGTATTGTATTTATTTAAACGACGGAGTTTGTATAAAATAGGTCATCTATTCTTTTCCACGATAATTTTTTGGTTCATTTTTCAGTATACAGACGTCCGTTTTTGTTGTTGTTAATGACGTTGTTTGTCATTACAACGACGGTGATTTCGCGTCGTGGTTTTACTTTGCAAAAGATGTCGGTCGATTTTACGACGGTTTGAAAACCCGATACACGACGGTGAATTTCCGTCGTCTTTTGCCTTTTTTGTAGTAGTGGTGGGCAATTGCTCAGTCTCTTGTTATTTTTATTTTGTTATTTTCATAATTTTATTTTCCATGGTAAAAATTAGGTTCCAATTCCAGCTGTAAAATAAAGTGTGAGTTGTTTAAAAATATGTCACATGACATATTTTAAATAGAAGTATACCAGATTGACATGGTAATAAACGTACTATTTTATGGGGGGTAGGATAAGAAAAATATGAATAAAACCTCCTCAAAAAAATTAGTGATAATTAGGTGGAGTGGCCGAGTGGGTATTGGCAGTTGCAAAAAAAAAAAAAAAAAAACAGTTGAGAGTGGAAAGTAGAAAGAAAGAATGTCGAACGCAGTGGCGAATGGGCTGGCAGGAGCTGGCGGTGGCATGATTGCCCAGATTATCACTTATCCCCTCCAAACAGTACTTCTCCTCCTCCTCCTCCTCCTCATCTCTCTCTCTCACTCTTAATTACGAGCAATTTTAAAACCAAACCACAGTTGGTTCGTAAGCTCTAGTCTCTTTTTGGTCAATTGCAGGTCAATACGCGCCAACAAACCGAGAGAGTTGCCAAGAAATCCTTAGCTAACTCCAAACGCCTTGGGACTCTTGTTCAAATCCTCCAGGTTCATCATAAATCACTGTAATTACATTTTATTTTAATTTTATTTGTCAACGTTGTTTTTATTTTTATTTTTATTTTTTGTAATGATATTTAGGTAATACGAAGCGACGGTTGGGGAGGACTATACAGCGGCCTTAAGCCTTCTCTGCTTGGGACTGCCGCTTCACAGGTTATTCTTCTTTCTTTTCATTATATATATATTTTTTCCTCGAAATGATTTGGATAAAGTAAGGGCTATTTGGATTTGGATTTCAACTGTAAGAATTTGAAATTTAGATATATGAAGTCTGCATATTTGAAATTTCCTTATTTGGGTAACATTTTTTAATACAGGAATGTCTTTTCGTTTTTTTTGGTAAAGTTTTTAATGCAGGAATTTCAATTAAGGATTTCAATGCAATTTACATTAATTGGGGAAAAAAAAAAACCATTACAACACTCATTCCATCAACATTGCCATTATCAAAATTTGTTTACTCAAATCCTTGATTCCAAACGGGTTCTAATAGAATCAGAAATATGCCACACTATAGAGGATAATGAATGTTAGTGATAGTTCTTTACATCATTCTGGCAGGGCATCTATTACTATTTTTATCAGGTTTTCAAAAACAAGGCTGAGGCCATTGCAGTTGCCCGGAAAGCAAAAGGACATGGGGATGGTACTGTTGGGATGTTTTCTTGGCTTCTTGTGGCGGCTTTAGCTGGGTAAAACAAAAACAAAACAAAAATTCCTCTCTTGTGCCATTAAAATAGAAAAAAACTATTTGTTTTCCTTCTTTCATAACGACCATTCCTGAAGAAGTTTGGAAGTCTGGGTAAGAGCGTAATTGAGCCAATGTTTTCAATTTTTTATTTATCATTATGCCTAGCTGGCTTGGCTATCAAATATTTTATTGTTGAACTGGAATTTAGTTTTGAAGGATATAGGTAGGTGACTTATTTCCACTTGGTGGTTTGATAAGTTTCTGTCAAATATTTTACCTTGCAGTTCCTTGAACGTGTTGCTGACAAATCCTATATGGGTTCTTGTGACTCGTATGCAGGTTTGTTTGCATTTTCAATACATGTATGCTAATGTTTTTTAACCACCTTCTTTGCAGTTTTAACTGATTTTGGTTAGATACATGTTGGAATTTGCATTTATGTATACAAAAATCCCACTCAATTGTACTTGAAGAACTCAATGTAGTGTAGAACAAGTAACAAGAATTCAGAAGAGAGAGGAATTGTAGAACTAGAAGACGGAAAGAACTAGATAGACCTAGGAGAATCCAGAAGAATAAGATAGAGGATTAGAAATCGATACTAGAAGAGAAGACACAGAAAAAGATACTCGAGGAGAAAATCTGTTTAATCAATCATTCAAGTCTGCTTCTACTGAATTACAAAGCACATCTCTATAATAACTTAATCTTGCTACAAACAGGAAAGTAATCCTAACCCTACTAAAAGTAAAAAAGTGATAAGAACAAGAAAATAACGTAAAATTGGAAACTAAAATAAAATATTGCTAATTTATTATTATATATCACAATGATTTCCTAAAATAATTTTATATGCGAAGTGACATATGTATCTCTAATGTCAGTTTACACATCAAAGATTATAGAAAGAAATCTGTTTGAATTGCATCTGCATTTTGTAATGTATTAGGCCTGTAAAGGGATCAGATATGGGCGGGACTAGCCTATATCTGGTAAACTCCAATAACAAAATTTTTTTTGATGGATTATTGTTAATCAAATCCATATCTGGTTTGCTATCGAATACTCAATCTGACAATCTTCGAATTCTGTTGACATATTTATTACTAGCTAACTATTACAACACTTGTTTTTACCAATTGCATGCTTTAATGGTTATCTAAGAAGTTGAGGAATTATTTGATTGTTTGGCTTAGTTTTTTTAATTATTTAATTTGACTTGTAAAATTTTTACGTAAATTAAAAAAAATTTAAAAAAAATTAAAAGTTCAAATTATATATACACAAATCTATATAACATATAAAAATCAATTATAGACTATGTCAATTGGGATCAGATTTGCTCTAATTTGTATTTAAGTTGTAAAGTTAATGGTTTATCGAATTTGGATCATAAATCGGATTGAAAATGCAAATCCATATACTATTAATTGTATTGGATTGGATCAGATTCGGATTAAAATCCAATGCATTTACAGGTTGATGTAGTTCATCCAGGAAGGGCCTTCTTTGTGGTGGTGTGTGCTGGTTTATGAATAAAGAAACTTCTAGTGCAAAACAATATTTATGTGTCCTACCTCTGTTAGATTTACACGACTTATACCCACTGGCATCTGCATATGTTTTGCTGCAAAACTCAAATAAAAGAAGGGAAAAGTGAGATATTTTGTGAGCAGCTCATGTTATTTGTCATGATAATGCAGGTTTCCCTGGATGTTTAGACTAAAAGACCCACCCTCTTTTTTCTGTTTTTGTTTCTCCTATTCTTGTGCATGTGTGTAAATTTTGAACAACCTTTTGCACAATTAAACTGTTTCATGGAATTTTCCCTCCATCACAAATATATCAACGTTACCTTCAGAGCATATGAGGACAATATCTACCAATTTACATCAAATTCTAATTAGATTGGAATACCTTCACAATATTTGAATGCATTAATAATTATAATGGGATTTTATTTCCAATGTAAGCATATAACTTTGTTTTGCATTTCATCTTTGAAAAAATGACTTTTTTTGTTTTTTTTGAAGACACATACGCAAGCTGAGAGAAAAATTATGGAGGAAAGAAAGGAAGCACTCTTAAAGGAAGCTTCTGAAAACTGTTTGACAGGTTCAGAATTGCAAGTTAAATTGGCTGAACTTGATTCAATAAAACCTCATCCCTATGGAACTTGGCAAGCGGTTGGTAAATTCAACTTCTTTTGTCGGGAATATATTTTTCAGTAACAAATGACGTGTGATTTTTGGTTAGTATTCAGTCAATATCCTTTGCTTTTTGATGCTTGAGTATTTATGTTACGCCCCAAACTGTAAAGGTTAAAGGTGTTATTTCTTCTAAGAAATATGTAAACGTTAAAGGTTCATGCGTAATTATCAAGTATGTGAAATTGAAGTTCTCAAACATACAACTTAATAAAAGAGTGGGAAAAAATGCCATAAACTTCAAACAAAAGTCAATAACTTAGCTTAGTCTGGCCAAGCCCTCCTGATTGAGTACACAACAATGCTTTTAGGGCTAACCAACCAAATAACAACCTATGGGTACATATTGACCAAGGACGTTGCCTCCCTAATCCACTTTAGCAGTGATTCTCGTTTACATTACATAGAAACTCATTAAACTAATAATGAACATAAAAGTTAGTAAGCAATTAGAGTATGCTTCAAATTGTTTTTATGTTTCTAATTCTTAGTTATGTCCTTAAGTATTTTTACAAGCTGGGTATGATTATCATCTACGCACCAGCTCAAGGGGAGTGTTGGTGAATAAAAGTATATTGTTGTTAGGATTCTAATTTTAAAATATTTACTTTCCTAATTTTTTTAAGGGGTGTTGATGCAGGAGACCAGTTCAAAGTATAACAGACAAAGTATAACAAATAAGTCCATCCAAGTACACTGAACCATATCGTTACTTAAGAGTCTTTGTACTTTTTTGGGTAATAATTGCAATCTAGACATCTATTTTAGGTTCGTTGTTTTAGAGTGTTATATTCATTCTCTCTATGCGATTTCTAAGAATAAAAAATAAAAATTTCTCTATGTTACATGGTCAATGTATTAGGTGTCATGAATTGTGTCTTTTAGCATTTCTAAGTGTATTAATTTGGGTATTTCAGGGATTCATGTACCAATGAGCCAATAAAACAAGTTACTTTGTAGCTTTAAAAATAAGTTAATAGTGAAAGTGATGCCGGTAGCTATAAGTTGCTGTCCGGCAACCCAAAAATAGAGAATAGAAGAATAAAACAATAGAATTGAAGTTGGAATGCAGGTAATGCTAAAATATGAAACCTAATATGAGAATATTTGTTTGTGGGAATTTTCTGTGTATTCTTCTCCTTGTAGGAGGTTATATTTATAATACAATGGAACTCTAATGGGCAAGTAAATAATAAATTCATATTTCTATTTACAATAGGAAATTAGGAATTAAAATAAATCAATTACAATTATAATAGGAATTCTTGGTGTGAAAGGAAAGTAAGTCAATGGTCCACAAGTCACGCCAACACTCCCCCTCACGTTGGTGCATAGATGTCGCTAATGCCCAACTGATCCAGTGAATTGTGGAATGTTTTACTGGAAATCGCCTTTGTCAAAATATCTACCAATTGATCCTCCAACTTTACGAAATGAAATTGAATCACTTTAGCTTCGAGCTTCTGTTTGATATAGTGTCGGTCTACCTCAACATGTTTGGTGCAATCACGTTGAACTGGATTATGTGCAATAGTTATTACAGCGTTGTTGTCACAAAAGAGATTCATTACAGATGTAGGTCTATACCCAAGTTCAGTAAGCAATCTCTTTAACCAAATGAGTTCACAAATTCCTTTGGTCATACCTCTGAACTCGGCTTCTGCACTAGATAAGGTGACCACCTTCTGTTTCTTGCTCCTCTATGTAACCAAATTACCTCCCACGAATGTGTAACCATTAATATTTAGACGACCATGTTTTGAGAACATAAGTCCTTTTTTTAGGTGCAGACTTCAAATATCTAAGTATCCGAAGAACTGCATTCATGTGGTCTTCTCTCGGAGAATGCATAAATTGACTGACGATGCTCACCGCATAAGCAATGTCAGGTTGAGTATGAGACAAGTAGATCAATCTTCCCACTAACTTTTGATATCTTTCTTTGTTAGTTGGAACTTGATCCGTGTATTCTCTAAGATGATGATTCTGAACATTAGGAGTGTCTACAAGTTTGCAATCTAGTATTCCTGTGTCTGTCAACAAGTCCAAGACATATTTTCTTTGAGAGAGAAATATGTCTTCTTGTGATCGAGCCACCTCAATCTCCAAGAAATATTTGAGTTCACCTAGATTCTTCATCTCAAATTCAGTAGCCATATAGTCTTGTAGCTGAGATATTTCATATTTATCATTCCAAGTAATAAGTTGACATTAGATTATTAAAGCTGTTACCTTCTCTTTCTGATGTTTCAAGAATAAAGTATGATAAGAGTTACTATGTCGGAAACCATTGTTCTTCATTGCCATGGTGAATCACCTAAACCATGCACGTGGTGACTGTTTCAGTCCATTTCGTAATTTGCATACTGTTCCCGTCTGAGTAGTATTATATCCATGAGGAATGTCCAAATACACCTCTTCTGTGAGTTCTCCATGTAGGAAAGCATTCTTTATATCAAACTGGTGTAGTGGCCAGTCCAAATTAGTTGCGAGGGACAGTAAGACTCTAACTATGTTCAATTTTGCAACTGGTGCACATGGTGACTGTTTCAGTCCATTTCGTAATTTGCATACTATTCCAGTCTGAGTAGTATTATATCCAGGAAAAATGTCCGAATACACCTCTTCCGTGAGTTCTTCTTGTAGGAAAGCATTCTTTATATCAAATTGGTGTAGTGGCCAATCCAAATTAGCTGTGAGGGACAATAAGACTCTAACTGTGTTCAATTTTGCAATTGGTGCAAAAGTTTCCATAAGTCTTGTGTGTACCCTTTCGTCACAAGTCTTGCCTTGTATCGCTTGATAGATCCATCAACATTGTGTTTTATGGTAAACACCCATTTACATCTGACAGCCTTTTTTCCTTGTGGTAAAGTTTCCATGTCCAAGTCTGATTCTTCTCAAGAGCTTTCATATCTTCCTTTATAGCTTGAACCCATTTAGGATCTTTCAATGCTTTGAAAACCTTGGTTGGGATATGAATAGTGACAACTGATGCACAAAGGCCTTGAGTGGTTCAAACAACTTAGTGGATACATGATTCGCAATTGGATACTTTGATGTCTTGCCAATATCAGGTGAATAACGATTTGGTGGCTTCCCACAATTTTTCCTGAAAGATAATTGGTATCCAATAGATTTATCCTCAAAATTCACACGTGTAGTAAGAGTAGTTATCTTAAGGATATTCTCAGGAGATTGGTCCGTTGGTCCTGTTGAGTTAGAAGGGGGGGTCTTCCATCTCGTTGTTCTGTATTGTCTGGAGGTGTGGGACTCGGATTAGAAACATCTTTGCAGGAGTTCAGGGGGGTCAGGCAATTGATCATTATGAATGGGGGATCTCGTGCTCCAGAATCGAGAATATTTGTTTGTGGGAATTTTCTGTGTATTCTTTTCCTTGTAGGAGGTCATATTTATAATACAATGGAACTTTAATAGGCAAGTAAATAATAAATTCCTATTTCTATTTACAGTAGGAAATCATGAATTAAAGTAAATCAATTACAATTATAATATGAATTCTTGGTGTGAAAGGAAAGTAAGTCAATGGTCCACAAGTCACGCCAACAGATAATTGAGTTCTAGGGCAAAAATCCCAAAAGAAACTCTATAGGCTATAGTATGGAATTATATTCATCAACAAAACTGCAAACAAGAGTCTCTTAATAGCCTATTTATATTAGAATAAAGAAAACCTAATTGACAAAGGAAATTAAAAACCAAAACAGGAAATAAAACAAATCCTAGTAAGAATAGGAAAACAAATGAAGTAACTATTAATGTAAAGGAACTAGAACCCTATCCTAATTGATTAACAGGCCTAAGTAATCTTAGAGAGCTTCGTAAATGCTCCTACATCAAACTCCCCTGGTTGGAAAAGACTTGTCCTCGAGTCTAAACCGTTATCAACGAAGACTCCATGAGAAGCTTGAAACTGAATTTTTCCTTTCCAAACAAAGAGAAATACAAGTTCCCGCTCTTGATGCCAAAGGTCGGAGTGAAATCAGATCTCTCCTTCCTTTCTCTTGCTACTATCCTACATTAGGTGTTATTTAGTTTCCTATTCTGATTAGGATTGTATAGTATTTAATTCCCTTAAGGTTGTAATTATGGATCTCTTTCTCTCCTTGTTTTCTGAACACTTACACATGGTAGCTAAAATAAAATCAAGGCCTAAGAATGTAATTATAAAATCCTAGTCATTCTTATGACCAAGCACTGCCTAAGGAGCTAAGTCTAGGTGTTGCAATGTTCATATTTCACCAATTGTTAGAAAAATTGCCAAAGTTCTTTAAGAAATGATTGTTATGAAGTATTAACTTTCAAAAATACATGCCATCATGTTACATTATGTTTTCAGTGGTGCTATACATTTGTTTGCATACTATTTGAACGTGCATTATGCTATATTTTGAATGAAATGGAACTAGTGCTTTGACATCGAAACATGCCGTATTCCTTCATAAGTAGTGGGTTTCGGTGCCACATAATACTTCTGTGAAACATGGGTGAGGGGATGGAGCCTGGTGAGAAACTCTTCTGCTGCCTTATGCTTGACATGGCTGTAACTCGAGGCAATGGTGACAGTTGACATTGATAATGTGTACTAGAAAACAAAATGGTTAACCTAATTGTTTTTCTCTTGTTTTTCTTGTTGCTTCCTGTGTATGCATATGTTTTGGTTAGGTACACGAGGTTTATTCTGAAGCCAAGATTACCGGATTTTGGAAAGGGATTGTCCCAACACTTATAATGGTTAGGTTTTCAATAGTTGAATAAATTCTAGCTGCACAAAGAGTCACTTTCAAACTAATGAGTGATTTGGTTGGTAGGTTTGCAACCCAGCAATACAGTTCATGATTTATGAAAGCTCCTTGAAGCATCTTAGGGCAAAACGTGCTGACAGAAAGCAGGGATCAAAAAATATAACTGCTTTGGAGGTATAAGATCTACTTGGACTGAGTTTTGAAAGCATGGCTTTTCATTTTCTCTAAAAGGTGCTAATAACCTGGCATTGCTAGTCCATATGAAGGGTGCCATTCTTAGGAATATCCAGAATATTGGCCTTACACTATCTTCTCTCTCTCTCTCTACATTATTTTTTGGACAGGTCTTCTTGTTAGGGGCCTTGGCAAAACTAGGCGCAACTATCTCAACCTACCCGTTGTTAGTTGTCAAGGTGAAGTATACTCTGTGCACTTTATAATCCTAAAGACGTTATGGGAAAAATTAGTTCAACAGTACTGATAAATCCCACTTCATGTCAGTGAAGTTCATATGGTTATTCATTCGCATTGTGACTAGTCCATGAACACTGTTTCTACTTCTTTATCTCACTCCATAAATGTGCATTAATCTGCGTTTGACCATATGTGAGATTTATCCACCCTAGTCTGCTTTAAATGTCCAATAATCTCTGTCACCTTGAGCCTATGCAGTCAAGGCTGCAAGCAAAGCAGGAGATTGGCGGGAATATTTCACTAAGATACTCAGGTTCGCATTTTAATGATATATCAGACATATCAATCTTTGTTTTGAATTGATTCATTATTTTGAAGATTATGATTATATCTTTCTCATGTCACTTTTCCTTTCTGTGATGAATTTCTGATCTGCATATCCAGCGTATATGAGATAAAAATATGATCATCCTATTGAATGGATAACTGAACGGATGAGAGTTTCACTTGTGTTTTCTCTATTTTGCATGTCAAATATCAATCAATTTTTCAGTACAGAACTTTATATGGGTTCTTGG
The DNA here is from genome assembly GCA_018703695.1 of Prunus fruticosa. NCBI lineage: Eukaryota > Viridiplantae > Streptophyta > Magnoliopsida > Rosales > Rosaceae > Prunus > Prunus fruticosa. The sequence goes on along the minus strand of CM031921.1, from coordinate 194,450 downwards.
TACCACAGGTACTGTTGATGCTATAAGGAAGATGATCCAGTATGAAGGATTGCCTGGGTTTTACAAAGGGATGAGCACAAAGATAGCACAGAGTGTTTTTGCAGCTTCTGTACTTTTTATGGTTAAGGAGGAACTCCTCAAGATTTATACGTTGCTGGGAGATAAGTGCAATAAAGTTCTGCTTAGTTCAGCAAAATAATTACTTCAGTGCGAGATGAAATTGTGTCCTTGATCAAAATGTGCATTATTTATAAACTGATGTGCAATATTTACTTTTCAACACACACACACGCGTGTATGCATATTGCTATACCCATTCTGGGAAACCCCATGGGTCAAAGGTTCAGAATGAGATGCTTATTTCATGTGATCATAAAAGAACAATGGGAAGTAATTGTGGGCATTCTGATATTAGTGATATCTGATTTCATGAACCATCTTTCCATCTCAATTTGAGATTTCATACTATTTTCTAAGTTCTTACACTATAGGTCCTGGTTATATCAAGGTACAAGGGTTGCATTTTTATGGTACCTTATCAACATCATCCATCCTCTGATGTCACCGTACTGAGGAATGACCAAATCTCTACTTGCTTGCTTATAGTTTTAAACAAAGGCATCTTTCCCTCTTACATGAACTTGGCACATTTTATGCATGCATCTTTGTGAATCTATTTTCTGAGAGAGACAAAATATGCTTAGAGTATTAGACTTTTTTCTTACCATTTCCTTTCTAATCTTGTACTTAATTATCGTAATGTTCATCAACCTACGGGGAGATATGGATCTAGAGCCTTATTAATTGTAATGTTCATAAACCTATGGGGGATATGCAGCTTCAGTATTCAAATTATGCATTGCTACAATTTCATTATTCAAGTTTTTATGAAACTTCAATATGTTTTCGTTGTGATTTTCTTACAACTTTATTATGTGTCTAAGTATTTATGCAACTTCATTATTCAGGCTTTAAGAGGTTAATAACAAAGTGTTTATAAAGAATTGTATAAACACTATTTTATATTTAGAAATTAATAACAATTATATTTTATTTGGTATGTTATTAATCTTATGTAGCTTGAGAAACAAAATATATGTCAAAATATTTAAAAGAATGGTTAATTACATAAAACCCTCCAAACCATGGGGTCATTTTGAAGTTAATACACATTTTGTAAGACATTTACAACTCCATACTCAAACTCCCAAAAACCCTACAAATTATCCATATTAGTCAATTTGTTAGTATATCAGTTAAATGATGATGTGGCAATATAGGCCCCATTTTTTACGGACGTGGACTCCAAATGGACAACACAATTAATAAACAATTCTTGTTATAAACATAAGGAATGTCCATAACACCTGCTATAAGAATAGCTTGTGTATGCACTAATTGTTATAGTTATGAGCTTGTAATTTATGAGTTGTAAATGTATTTATATCATTGTAAGCCTATAAATAAGAGGTCTTACCAATATGAAACAAACAAGTTTTGATAGAGCAAAATTCTATTGCCATTCTTTTCTTTTCTCTCTACAATTTCCCTCTAGTTTTATAACAATTCTTTATTTTTTCATTAAAAAAATTATTATAATTAAATCAATTCAAAACAAAAAAATCTCTCGCTGTCTCTCCTCCCAAGCCCCCTCAACCCGAGGTACTGAGCAAACAACTACCATGGATGCCCAAATCCTGCCGGCATTGTCACTTCCATTCAACAATTTCTCAGACCACCTCGGCCCTCCACGTCTCCCTCCCTCACAACTACCCCAACTGCACAAAACAACCAACCCACCCAAACCACCACGTGAGTTGCCCAAACTACCACACTTTGGTCCCCCCACAGCGCACCCATGGATCTTGGGAATTGGAGGAGTGGCGTCGTCTTGGCTGGAAGTGAAAATGAAATTGTTATCAGCAACCCCACCCAAGTATTCTAATCAGAAAACTGGAAAAATGATTCGAATTGAGCCTAAGAAAAAGGGCAAAAATCAGGTTGACCAAAAATCACCGGATTGGTTTGGTCCGGTTCAGTTTCAGTTCTTGTAGTGAAAAAAGGAAACCGGGTGCATATTTGGTAATTTCTAAGCCCAATGCTAAATTTCTAAGCCCATAACTAATCTTTCTCCAAGTCCAACTCCAAATCATCTCTCTTTTCTAGGCCAAATAACCTCCCTTTGCATGAAATTGGGCTATTTATGAGTTTTTACGCCTCAAAATTAAAATTTTAGTTTGGTTTTGTAAAAAAAAAAATTCACAAACTAAAAAAGAAGAAGAAAGATTAAGGTCGAAAATTGGAAACCGAACCGGCTTATAGGCAAATTGGACCATATTGGACCAGATAATTTGTTGTCAAAATAGGATCAAACCTAACCGTGCCCACCTCTCTCTCTCTCTCTCCAGATACAAGCGATAATCTACTTTAAACTATTCTAAAGTACAAGTAGAGGGATTCGAACAACGGTCTCGAGTAGGGAGCACATCAATCCACTATAGCCAACTTGGCTAAGCTTATGTCTACCCCCGCCCATCTCTTTTGTCTTGGTACGGAGAGTGGTTATTCTGACTAGCGATGGTTGAAATTGGCAACAATGGTTTTTCTAGACTAGATGTGTAACCAAATGATCTAGATCATGGGATGGAGGCTGTTAGATATGAAACTACGCCACCTCTCTCTCTCTCTCTCTCTCTCACATGTGGGTTGTTCTTTGAGGATTTGGGGATGGCACTAGGATAGGGTGACCTAAGAGTTTTCGGCCAGTGTTGTGGGGAAGATGTTGGCTGTGGGAAGAGGTGGCGCGAACTGGGCTGTTATTTTATTATTATTATTATTATTTTTAATTTTATTGTTTTGTTTTATATTCCACATCAACAAAAAAATGGCCCCTATAAATGCCACATGGGTAATTAACGTATGTACTAACAGTTTGGCCAACGATGGGGGTGATTTGTAGGGTTTCTAGGGGTTTGTGTAATAACCCGATCCTAAATTAATACTTAATTTTTAATTTATTCAAGAAAAAGACAATTTTACCCCAGGAAATATTTTAATAGGTTAAAAAGTTGACTTTTTGTTCGGGAAAGAATTTGGAGATTTGAGTACTACCGTGGCGTAGAGCACATCGAGATGAGTCCGTAGACACGTAGTGGGCTCAAATTGGAGTTGTAATGAAGAGGTTACGATAAAAAATAGTCTAGTGGCAAAATCGTAATTTTACAAAAGGGGATTTTTTTAAAAAAAAAACCTGATTTCTTCTCTCTCTCTCTCTCTCTCTTCGAATTTTCTGCACAGCCGGTGGCTCCAATAGCCACTGCCGCGGCCACACGTCGCCATACTTGGCGGCACCGGTCCCAAAAGAACCACCTCCTCTCCCTCTTCCAGTCCCACCCGATCTCGCCGCCAACCACCTAATTCTACAAATCCCTTCAAATTGGCCCATTTTTCCTTCAACCTGTTTCCGACGACCAATTTTTGCTATCTAAGTATGTTTTTTCATCCTTTCAATGTGTTCTAGCTGCTAGTTGTGGTATTTAGGAGAAATTTATGCTTTTTGATAGTCAAATAAGTGATGGAAGTTTTGGCCAATTTCGGCCCTCGACTTTCCGGCCACTTCCGTCGACTTTTTGGGGTAAGTCCAAGAACAAAAGTTGCTCCACTCTATGTGCTAGAAATTATTTTGGGCATCCACGCACTGCCGGTGCGCGGGCCACTTTTTGGCCGGTCTTAGAGTCCTAAATATCCTCATGTCGTCCCGAGCACGACGGTATGCTCTGAATATGAATTTACTTATTATTTGATCGTCGATCGGATATCGCATATTAGGCATTATCCGGGTTTGATATGTTCGGACCATTGGATCGACTTCATTTCCAAATATGTTGATCTAAGCACTTCTAGGATCGTATAGGAATTCGCGGATCAAGAATTTGAGTCCGGCTCCAATTCAATAATTCAAAGTTTAGGTAAACGATAACCATCCAATCGTGAGCGATCCGACCGTTCAATTCAGACCAAACTTGCAGAACAGGTATAGTAAACCTTATTGAACCCTTAGGAACTCTCGGATCTGAAATGGGAGGTCGTGGACCCGCGGGCTTGGTTGACCCAATTTAGAAAGTTTGACCCTTGGTTGACCATGAGACTTCCAAGATAGTTTCACCTTCGAGAAGTGCTAGACGATCGTATAAACGAGGCTTGACTGTTGTGAATTATTTTGATTATAGTTGGATTTTGAGATTATATGATAGTATTTTATGGTATTCCTGGATGTCGTTCCTAATATTCGAAGATTTTTGCATCATTGGAAGTATGGGATCTCTAGGGGTTATTTACTTATTATTTATTTATTTATTTATTATTATGATTATTAAAGTATCTAAACTGAGTGTTATTGAATGATTTAATATTTATGAATCACTATGTAATCGGATTTCGACGTGAATAAATTAATTAAACATCTAAGTACATGTCTATATATATATATATATATATATATACTCTGTGGTTTGAAAGTGACGAATTATGGACACTAGTTCTCAACAGTATGTGGTGTAAATTCAAAGGTAGTTGAGAAACGAATTTTGGAAAGTTGAGAAAAGAATTGATATATGGATTTGTGGAGTATGGGAAATTTTATGATAAGTTTCGTAATTTAGTTTTCAAACCCACCGCGGGACTACCCCCCCAATTGTCTTTGAGACAGTTATGTCATCTACAACAATGCCCCACGAGTTTCAGGGACGACTGAATCGTGTGTGAGGAATGCGGCTCGGGTTGACTTTGTATCTCCAAGGCTTGCGACGAATGTGGCTCGGGTTGACTTTGTGTCTCGGAGGCCTGCGATGAATGCGGCTCGGGTTGACTTTGTATTTTCGAGGCTTGCGAGGATGTGTCACATTATGTGACACAAGGAATTGACGATACATTATTGGAATTGACGGAAAATTGGTGGTATTGACGAATCACGAATGGGGGTACGCCTAGGTGGAGAGTATCTAAGTTTTTAGATGTTTTAAATTATAATTGAGGATTTTACATTGGTATTTATGGGCGAAGGTTTTAATATATGATTTCCTGCTTAAGAGACAAAGATTAAGAGTCTTCTAAGTTTTAAGGATTTTGCATAATTAACAATTATTTTCTTAAGTGAAGTTTTTTTGTACTATGTCGTTACTTGACTTTATATCCCTGTTCTTTTCCTCTTTATATTTCTTTCCAATTAGAAAGTTATTTTCCTATCATTATTTTCTTTTCCTTTTCAATTTATTTTCACATTTGATTTTGCAAAACAGGAGGTAAACTTAAAGTTGAATATGTAACTTGTCAATAAAACAAAGAGGAAGAAGTATGTATGGCTTGATCCCTTAGTAAGGGCACATAGGTAGCCTGGGGTTTAACCTAGGTGCAGCCGCAAGATAAACTGTTTGAACAGTATTCATATTGTGGTAAGAGTGGAAGTGAATTTTTGGAAGGAGAAAGATTAAACATTACAGCAGCTATCAGAAGATACTGTTAGTGGGAGAATGAGACTTCTATTTCTTTTCTATTTACCTAACCAGAGCTTTTTGGCTTGACCTTCAACGTGGTTGTGACTTCTCTCGACTTCAGAGGTAATTATGGATCATCATGGACTTATGTCAACGTCCAAGTGCTTCATTTTTCTTACTCATTATTTCTGGCCAATTCCTTCGTCTTCAAGCAACCCATTTGGAGATTTAAATAAAAATATGGGAGTTTCACTAAAACAATTTTACTCTAAATTTGGTTACATTTTCTGTCTACAATTTGACTCTGTGTTTGGTCTAGAATTTACAATTTGGTAGTGACCCAAAGGAACAAAAGGTAGAGGGGACCAAGGATTTTGTCTTCCAAATGAAATGACCTAGAAGGTTCTTGATTGAGGTATATTACATCCAAGTTGAGTAGAGTCATTAATGGTTAAGTAATAGTTAAATGGGCCGAAAGATGAAACCTTTTACTTTATTTCAGAAAGAGAATTAGAGGGTTTCAAATTGAATCAATTGCCCGTTAATTGTAGAGTCTTTGATGCTGAAGTTTGGTGGTATTTAATTATATACTTACAGGTTGAAAGTATTTGGAGAATGTCCGTTTTACAGGGGAGATTCAGCAGAAGTCAAAATTAAAGTTAATTTTGGTTTTTGTTAGAAGGGCAATTTGGTCAAGAGTGTTCGGCACTTGCCAGGTGTCGGACACACACAGGATTCAACGCAGATTCCAAGGTGAAATTTGGATCGGGTCCTTCATTTGAGTATGGAGTTGTAAATGTCTTACAAAATGTGTATGAACTTGAAAATGACTCTATGGTTTGGAGGGTTTTATGTAATTAACTGTTAAAAGAATCTAATATCAATTGGATGAGCAACAATTGAGGTTGTCTGTTGCCTCTGTTGCTTCAAGCCCCACCACAGTTGAATTCCCTTGACCCGAGACAAACAAGCAGCTTCGAATTTTCGTTCGAAAGGTTAGGGGTTGGACAAACTAAAAAGGAAAAAAGTCATTTTTGGTCCTTGTAGTTTGCTACTTTTACTACTTTGGTCCATGTCATTTCAATTTTGTCAATTTTGTCAATTTGGTTTTAATTTGAAGCAATTCAAGGACATACCTCAATTTATGTCAAATTTTTATAACTTCCCTTACTTATGGAGGGGCAATTCCTTCCATAATTATTAAAAGGGTAATGCTATGCTTACCACATAAATCTACCACATTTTAATACCATCTTACATGGAAGCTGATGTGGACAACCACCTCATTAAAATTATATTAGTTTTTTTTTTATGGAGATAATATTTTCTATATTTTTCTTTAGTTAATTTTAAATATAAAAAAAACTAACTAAACCCTACTGAGTTAGAGACTACTTTTCACATGTCTCTTTGCCTCCCCCAATTCTATCTCTCCCTCCTTCCTCTCCTCCCCATCACACTGCTTGGCCGGACTTTTGCCACCACTCCTCCCCATCGCAGGTGATTGACCGGAATTTTGCCACCGCTCCGCCAGACTTCTTCAAATCAAGATTTGTTTATAATCGTCGGCGCTTTGTCGAACCTCTGCAACCCTTCCCCTACCGCCCCACTACCGCTCTACTCCTTCCTCTTGGTGTTTGGATAATAGATTGTATCTAATTGATGTACTGGATTTCATTTATATCTCATTTATAGTTAAAGATCTAATCATTAAAGCATAATAAGTTAATGTATTTTGTTAGTTTTCGATGGTTGTTGTATAAATTCTCTCATTTGCAATTTGTATTGTTCATAATGAACCATTTCCTTTTATGAAATTCATGAGCAGGGTGTAACAGACAAATGCATAGCTTAATACCATTTGCACACTTATTAAATTCATGATGAACCATTTGCCTCCATGAAATTCATGAGTGGGAATATGCACACAACAGCTGTCCAAACTCATTAGCTTAATACCTAAAAGATGATATCAAAAAGTTCAAAATCAATATATCATAACTCTCTTCAAAGTTGATTTCCATATGTGTAACCCAGCTGCCTATTTCAAGGATTTGCAAAAATAGCTTTGTTGGCGCTAAATCTGAACAGATAGAGATAGATGCAACTTACAAGTGGTGTGGACGATCTGGGATCGATTGAGTGTCTGATGCAGATTCCTATCTTCCTCGGATGCTGATCTTGAATCAAGAAGAGCTGTGGTTCGTGAAGCCTGTGGCACCAGTGTGGTACCAGCTAAAGACCCTCTGATGCCGAAGTTAGTTTATCTTGAGAGTTTTTCTATTGACAACGTATTTAACATAAAAGTTAAGCTGAAAAGTCTTACCATTTGTTTGTAATAAAAGGGCTTATTTATAGAGGGCATTTGGTGTGCTCTCAGTACTTAGTTTCAATGTGGGACTTGTGGGAGGGTCTTCCGAGGTCGAACACGAGTCTGTGGATATTTAGGCGGGGCCTTCAAGGTTTGGCCCGCAGAATCTTAGATACATGCCGATTGTAGGTTTTGCATGTCGATCGGTAGCTCATGCCGATTGTTTGCTCATTGAGGCGATTGGGAGAGCTTATCATTCCACGTGTCCAAGTATGAGTGGAGGGTTAGATATGGTACAAACAAGCTTGGAGCTACTTACTCAGTGCTATACAAATAAAGAGTAGTAGTCTACTCTATTGCTGCTTTTGTTAATCTATCTATCTATCCATCTTTAAGCTTTCTTTCTGCCATTATTTAAATTTCTTTTACTATATATGGATGATGCATTCAGATTAAAAATGTTTATTATAATTGTAAGTGCTTGGGCTTAAATTTGGCACGCCAGTTCAAAAGCAAAGGCCCACATCATTTCTTCTAAAAAGACGCCTATTTTGGCCCACAATTGGCACCCTCAAACCATCAGCGCGCCCAGCCCTTTAAAAACGAGTAGACAGGCCAAGAACAATAAACTCGACCCAAAGCATTGAGGGCTGAGAAACGGTGGAAATCAAGAAGAGACTTGGGCCTCGGAAGAACTAGAATTGGGCTCATAAGCAAACTAAACCCAGCTAGTCTTTTAAACAGTCCCACGTGATCCCTGACTTAGAAAAGTCAACAAAATCGGCTGAGATAAAAGATTGAACAGGGGCAGGTATGAAAGAAGAACGTCTCTGAGAAAAACTCAGTGGCCAGGAGATCAAACCCCGTTTTAAATATTCAAAAGATATTTTATGTTCCAGAGAAAATGCCATTTTCAAGGGATAAGTAGACTCTGCCTCTCTGAAAAGGAGATAAGCAGGAAACAGGGAGCTGTTCAAAAGCTGAGAACTTACCATCTCAAACTCAGACTCTTGCAAAAGCAGTTGAAATGGAAGAACATGCATGGCACCCCATCAAAAATACAGAAGTGGTCACCTCAGGAACTGATCGTTGAGTGTTTACTTGCCAGAAAACTGGATGGAACCCCTGTTTGTTTCAATTAAAAATTAAAAAGATCTTTTGATTACTTGCCACCCACTCTCAAAAACATTTCTTATATATACAAGAGAGGGTGAACAGAGAAAGACAATCAATCAACACAACCAAAAACTCAGTCAAAAGACAAACACTCAAATGATCACTTGATCACAAAAATCCCAAACAAGTTCCAACACACTTAAGAGTCTGAAGTACTTCAACTTCAAAAGCTTTTCAACAAGCTTGCAGAATCGTCCTTTTTTCTCCCAGTAAAGGCGGTTAGATCACTGCTTCTGATTTGAATCCCAGTTCACAAGTCAACAATAACGAGATTTCTCTCGTTACAAATTTGGTTCAACAAAAGCCAAGACAAGCAGAGGTTGAGTTTTCTCAAATACGAAAACCTCAACGAATTTATGGAAAGCCCTGACTAAGAGCACAGGGTACTACAGTACACCTCCAGCTCAAGTCCAGCCACTTCTGCCCTTTCAGACTGGAGAAGTCCCAGTTCTGCCCATTCAAAAGCCGTCCAGGGCTTGAAATAGATTAAAGCCCTGCCAAACTCAAGCTTTGGTATCGATTTGCAGCCGAAGCCTAACAGTTGAAGCTGCTCAGAGTCCAGTCCAGCACAGACACACCCAGTCCAGCCAGAAGAGGAGGCAACTAACCAGGCAGAAATGGAAGCACAGCCCTCATCTTGTCTTTGTATAGTCAGTTTTCCCCTTTTAAGCCTTGTGAAAGGGAGTTCTGCCTGAAATTAGTTCAATCTGTCATCATTTCATTCTGGCAGAACTATCGGTTTTTATACTGAGAAAAAATTGTAAAAGTCCTTACCAGTCTAAGGCATAAAAAAGAACTTACTTGGGAGATATTCCTCACCCAAATTCACAATCGTTTGTTCAAAGTCAGTAGCTTGGGGCGCAAGTTATTTTTACTCTCAAGTTTGTTAGGGTTGAAAAATTGCTAACAGTGACACGCTCAACACATAAAGAAAGTTAATTTCCTGACCAAAACATGGTCTTTGAATTAATGGGGAACTTTGCCCTATCATCTTAGGAAACAAATCAAAACGGGTGAACAATTTGGCACGCCCAGCTGGGACCTCTCAGTATATATACTCTGCAGTACTTTGAAAGTATATGTATATTGGAAGTTCTAGCCAGAATCCACGTCGCACGATGGAACGAGACCAAGCAGCTTTCCGAGAAGGACCAGAATCAGAAGAGAGCGATGCTAGACAATCTGCTCATGGTAGTACAGGAAGCGGGACGTTCCAGAATTGGTTCCAGGAGGCTGAACGAAATTCAGGAAGCTGTGTTCGCAGGAGGCTACAACGCAAAGGAGTCAGGAGTCTTTGAACAATATAACAGCCATGATGCAGTGGCAAGTCAGAGGCAGTTAGGAAAGACCATGAGGCCGCTATGGCCAGAATTCCAAATCCTGACGTTGTAGTTCGCAGTTGGACCTTCCCTACGGTCCTTCACCGGGACTGGCATGACCATATCAAGAGAATCCTCTTATTGTACAGATTGCTGGAGTCCTGGGACCTAAAGAAATCCAAGCTGTCCAGAGGGGAGGAGTCCTTCTCGCCCAAGAGCATGAGGTCCAAGTCAGGCCAGAAGGTCCTGCACCAGTTCAGGTTCCCAAGAATTATCCAGAACCACCTGCTCCACAACCTGTGGCCCCGCGAGATCAACCACTGCCACTTCTGCCTGAGGCACCAGCTATGCCACCCTATAGACCAAGAAGAATGGACCCCAATCCATTTCCTCCACTAGCAAGGGGCAGGAGAGGCAGGGGGGAATTAACCCTTTTGCCAACAATGACAGGAACAGACCAGGGGCAAACTGGAGGAACCATCCAGAGGTTGAAGAAGAGGAAGAACACAGGGAAGAAGCTCTCCCCGACCATAGAGAATAGAGCACAGGTTTGATCATGATCAGCCAGAATAGGGATGAAATCCACATCCTGTTAATGCTTTGAATGACATGGGGGCAAAACAGAGAATGATCGAGAGAGATGATGGAGTCGGAGGCCAGGAGAGGAGAAAGGCCTACCTACAGAAAGCCGTACTCGGCTTATATAGACCAGATTCCTTTACCTCCAGGTTTCAAAGTACCAAATTTCACCTTATTTAATGGAGAAGATCCTCATGCTTCGTCGGTTGAACACATAGGCAGATTTTCTGTCCAGTGTATAGCTATAGAGAATAATCCTCTGTTAAAACTAAGGCTGTTTGGGAATTCTCTCTCTAGGACAAGCTTTCACCTGGTATACTAGTCTGCCAGGCAAATTCCGTTTAGACCTGGGAGCAAATGGAAAATGTTTTCCATGACTATTATTTCAGGATCCAGCCAGAAGTCACCATTAGTGATCTTGCCGCTCTTAAGTAAAGCGAAGATGAACCTGCCCAGGATTTCATAACCAGATTCAGGAAACTCAAGATGAAGTGCCGAATCCCTATGGAAGAAAGACACTTCATTCAGATGGCTCAAACCTCCCTCAAGATTTCTTTAAGAAAAAGATTTGATGGGATGTTGTTCGGAGATCAGGCAGAAGCTGGAGACAAAGCATCCAAATATGAGGAACTGCGAGGGAGGAACATCAGAAGAGGAACTCTTCCAAAGGCACATACTACAAGTCCCCTTCTTCTTCAATCCATTTGATTGAAGTAGAGTCAGAAGAAGACACAGAGGGCTCGGAGGAAAGAGAGGTTGCAAGTGGCAGAAATGGCAAAATTAAAACATCCCATCAGCTGCAAAGCTCTTACAAAGCCACCAAAGGACCAGAAGCCGCCACCATTCACAGGAGGATTTGTTCCAAACAAACCGAACACAGAACAAGGTCTACTCTTTCGATCTAACTAAAGTTGATGCGTTGTTTGATGAGATGCTGGCACAAAAGGCGATAGAGACACCCCATAAGCTGCCCAAACAGAAGAGCTTAAGGCGGGGGAGGATTGCAGATGGCACAATTCTTGGAATCATTCCACCAACAGTTGTGTCATTTTCAGAGATGTCATACAGGAGGGAATAACTGCAGGGAGATTGAACTGGCAAAAAAACCTCCCTCAGTTACGCAGATCCTTTTCCCCAGCCCCAAGTTAACATGGTCAATCTGAATTGGCCAGAACGGAAGGGAAAATGCCAGTTCAGGCAGGAGCAGGAGAACTACAAAGGAGAACTTCCAAAAGCCAAAAGCAACCATCCCAGCTGGGATAGTATTATGCAGTAAATGCAAGTGTGAAAGTGAGTTAGAAGTAACTCTACACAGGCAGAACCAGCCCACACACAACGTGTTTGACCGATTGGAACGTCACACCAACAAGGCCTAGCTCTCGACTCCTCCTAGAAACAGAGTCAGACAAAGGGATTATCTTAGGCCGATTCAGCACAACAGAAGAATGCCAGAGCAGCCTAAGGAAGAGATACCAATCAGGATGCCCGGAAATGACAAACCTTTAGCAACTATCATAGAGGGAAGATGGTATTCCGTAGAAAAAGCGGCAGACCAACCCTGGAATTAACCAGAACTTAGAAAAAGAAGAGTTCAGAGGCAATATTCCACCTTCCTTAGAAACAGGAAAGATGCACAAATGTTGACATAGCCAAATTCTACCAGAAGAAGAGAAAATCCAGAAGCAACTCCCTAGGTAGAACAGACAGGATATAAATCCCAAAAGCCCAATAAAGACAGGAATCGCCAGGCAAGCCCTCCATTCTGTTCAATCTCATCCCCAGTCGATCAACTGGAACTTCCACAAGTACAAGAAGGGCCAGAACCTCTCCAGAAGAAGAGCAACAAGACTGGACTGAAGAAAATGAGGAGGAACAGCTGGACTATGAGCCATCTGCAGAAGACCACACTGGGTTCCTCGAGACGGGAGAACAAGGAGACTGGACAGAAGAGATGGAATACGATGGAGGATTAGATGAAGAAACCGAAGCATTTGGTGCATAATTGGAGGACTTATTACAGGGCGATCTAGGCATTAACATGGTATTCATCTTATCGGAAAGATTCAGGGCAGGAGAAGGACAAGGAAGCACTCTGGAAGGAGACGTATTCTCACAAGAAAGCTTTGAATGCAGACTGGCGGAAGTAGAAGAAGCGCCAGGAACAGCAAGTACCTGCACCTAGAACAGGTGGAACCACCATGAAACCAGTTGTAGAACAGCTTTGTTTCTCCAAACCAACCAGGGAAATGGCTAATCACCTCAGGCCTCTATTCATAACTGCAAACTTTGGAGGTATTCCTATTTCCAAGGTAATGGTAGATGGAGGCGCAGCCATCAATCTTCTACCGCACAGATTGCTGAACAAAATGGGCAGAACGGAGAAAGAACTAATTCCAACACGTCTGACCGTCACCAACTTTGCTGGGGGCATCACTAAGACTCATGGAATTCTGGACGTGGATGTCATTGTTGGAACCAAAAAGCTGAAAATTGCATTCTTTGTGGTAGACACTACTTCTACTACATACAATGCATTGCTCGGAAGAGACTGGATTCACCAAAGCCTCTTCATTCCCTCTACTCTACATCGCAGTTAGCCCTTTGGCATGAAGAAGGTTACATGGAGATAGTAGAGGCCGATCCACGGCCATTTCTGCCTTCTGCCATGTGTTTTGAAGCAAGATATTATCATGATGACCTTGGTCCTTTCACCTTCTTTGGAGTCAACCAGAACGGCCGCCCTCACGGTGTCACGGCCCAAAGGCTCATTGAAGACGGTCTGGCCAGTTTTCTAGAAGACTGGAATAGGCCTTTTGTTCTGAACCTCCAGAACTCCGATGCTTAGTCTCAATCAACAGGAAAAGGATCGAGCTGCAACAATCTAATCCATTACAAAAAGATTGTTGATATACTGGGGAGAAAGGAAACTCACTGCGCATGAGAGCATCGAAGAGCAGGAAGAGAGTTTACAGGAGGAAATTTGGGACTTCGCACCAGCAGCACTAGATGACTCCTTACCAGAAGTAGAAGAACCATTACAGGAGATTAATCTAGGGACAAAAGAGGATCTAAGACCTACTTTCATTAGCGCACTACTAGAAGAACCACTAGAAGCGAAATCATCGCACTTTTGCATGATTTAGAGATTGTTTTGCTTGGCATTATCATGAAATGCCTGGATTGGACAGGAAATTGGTAGAGCACAAGCTGCATATCAAAGAAGGCTACCTTCCAGTCAAATAGGCCAGAAGAAGAATGTCCATGGAAACAGAACTAAAAGTCAAATAAGAGATAGAAAGGTGTATTTGGGCCTTAACAAAAGGTTGCTCAAGGCAGGATTCATCAGGCCGGCCATTTACACTGATTGGTTAGCCAATATTGTCCCGGTTCTGAAAAGTAAAACAGGGGCAGTAAGAATCCTGTGGATTCCAGGAATCTCAATGAAGCATCCCCCAAGGATGAATATCCTATGCCAATGGCAGATATGTTATTAGATGGAGCTGCTCACCACCAAATGTTATCTTTCTTGGATGGCAATGCAGGATATAATCATATTATGGTGGCAGAAGAAGACATCCACAAGACAGCCTTCATGTGTCCGAGGCAACTAGGTTCTTTTGAATACACTGTAAAGCCTTTTGGCTTAAGAAACGCAGGAGCCACTTATCAAAGAGCAATGAATTCTGTTTTCCATGATATGATAGGACATTCTCTAGAAGTATATATAGATGATGTGGTGATTAAATCTCCGGAAGTAGAGAATCATGTATCAAACCTAAGAAAGGCATTCCTAAGGATGAGACAACATAAATTGAAAATGAATCCTAAAAAATGTGTTTTTGGAGTACAGGTAGGAAACTTCTTGGGATTTTTGGTACATCAAGAGAGGCATAGAGATTGACAAAAATAAAGCAAAGTCCATCATAGAAGCTCAACCACCGCGGAACAAGAAAGAGCTCGGAGAGTCTTCTAGGAAAAATTAACTTCCTAAGAAGATTCATATCCAATTCCGCGGGAAAAATTCAGTCTTTTTCTTCTTTGTTAAGGCTAAAACAGGAACAGACTTTCAAGTGGGAAGAGCAACACCAGCGAGCTTTTGAAGAGATCAAACATTATCTCTCCAATCTCCAGTTCTGTCCCTACCAAAAAAGGGCAGACCACTTAAGCTCTATGTATCCGCATCAGAAATGTCCGTCGGAAGCTTGTTAGCTCAAGATAACAAGGAAGGAAAGGAACAAGCAGTCTACTATCTAAGCAGAACTCTAGCAGAAATAGAAAGAAATTACTTCGCAATCGAAAGACTTTGTCTGGCCTTGTACTTCACTGCTATAAAACTCAGGCACTACATGCTGCCATTCACCACTTATATCATTTCCAAAACAGACCTAATCAAATATATGCTAACAAGACCAATGTTGAGAGGCAGAATTGGGAAATGGACTCTGGCTCTCGACAGAATTTGCTTTCAGGTATGTCCCTCAGAAAGCTGTCAAGGGAGAAGAAATTGAAAATATGGACTCTTTGGATATAGCAAATGCAGATCTACTAACAAGAGCTCATGTTTGCCTTAACAATCTCATTTATTCGATTCATCTCACACCTTGGAAGCTATACTTTGATGGGTCAAAAACTGACTTAGCTTCCGGAGCAGGGATTGTTCTAGAGGAACCTTTGGGAGTTAGACATTGTTATTCTTTTCAGTTAGACTTCTAATGCACCAACAACAGAGCTGAGTATGAAGCTCTGATCATTGGCCTCGAAATGTTGGTAGAGCTCGGAATCCAGTCTGTAGAAATCTTGGGAGATTCTATGCTTGTGTTAAAGCAGATTGCTGGAGAATATAAATGTTTAAACCCTGCTCTAGCTGTCTATTTAGTAGCAGCTAGGAATCTCTTGACAGAATTCAGGGAAGCTACTTGGGAACACATTCCAAGAGAAGAGAACTTTGCAGCCAATGAACTGGCTCAAATAGCTACAGGAATACAAATCCCGGAAGACTGTGTGCAGAGGATTATTAAGGTAGGAAAGAAGAGTCTACCATCTGTTCTAACCAGAGGAATGGAAATAGACGTCAATTCTGCCATAATCGTTAGGATGACTGGAGAGCTCCCATTATAAGCTATTTACAATACCCAACCTTGCCTTCTGAAAAGAAAGTCAGAATCATGGCTTTAAATTATCTTATGTGGAATGAAGATTTGGTCCAGAAAAAGCAAGGATGAGATATTGCTAAGATGCTTGGGAAAGAAAGAATACATGAAGGTCATGGGAGAAACCCACGAAGGGATATGTGGGGCACATCAAGGTGGAAGAAAAATGTGTTGGCTAATCAGAAGGTATGGTTATTTCTGGCCAACCATGATGAAAGATTGCATTGATTATTCCAAGGGATGTGAAGCTTGTCAAAGACATGGACCAATCCAGCAGGTTCCTTTGGTTCCCATGAATCCAGGTAGTCAAGCCATGGCCGTTCAGAGGATGGGCAATGGACCTCATTGGCAAAATTTATCCAGCCAGCAGCCAACAGCATTGTTTCATCATTGTAGCCACAGATTATTTTACCAAATGGATGGAAGCCAAGCCTGTTAAGTCTACCACGTCTCAAGAAATCATCACTTTCATAGAAGAACAGATCATACAGAGATTTGGCATTCCAGAATCAATCACTACCGACAGGGGATCTTCTTTCATATCTGGAGATATGCTAAACATGGCAGAAGCGTTCAAATTTAAGTTGCTCCAATCCACTCCTTATTATGCTCAAGCCAATGGTCAGGCAGAATCAAGTAACAAAGTGATAATCAATATTATCAGAAAAATGCTTGAGAAAAATCCAAAGCAATGGCATGAGAAGCTGTCAAAAAATTTATGGGCATACAGGACTTCAAAGAGGGAGGCAACTGGTATGACTCCATATGCTTTGACTTATGGTCACGATGCAATTCTGCCTATGGAGATAGCAGTCCAATCCCTAGAATTGCCCATCAACACAAATTGACTGGAGAAGACTACAACCAGGCCATGTTATTAGAGCTAGAAGGGTTAGATGCAAGTAGGATTGATACCCTCAACAAACTCTTAGCAGGAAAACAGGCTGTGTCAAGAGCATACAACAAGAGCGTTAAAAACAAGAGTTTTGAAGAAGGAGAGATAGTCTGGAAAGCAGTTCTGCCCTCGGAACACATATAGCCGGTTATGGAAAATGGTCACCAACTTGGGAAGGACCTTTCATAATTAACCAAGTCTTGGGATTAGGGGCATACAGACTACAGGATCGAGATGGAGAAGTTCATGCTGTGCCAATCAATGGCAAATGGTTAAAGAAATTTTATCCAACCATGTAGGATTCAGGCTGCTGTGAGGCAGATCCTGGGATAGAAAGGCAACAACTTGAAACTGTTGCTTGATTTTGCTTTAGTTTTAATTCTGTATTAATGTAATCTTCTAATTTTTCTTTTAGTTTACCAAGAGAAACCAAAATTCCAAAAAATAAATAAACTTTTATTCAGATAGCCATCTCGGTGACTAGCCAGTTCATTACAAATCCTGAATTGAAAATCTAAAATCCTAGTTTCTTAAGGGTTTCTTGCAGACTAGTCTTCTTAATGGAGAGCTCCTTCTGAAGCAGTACCCCTTGATGGATTGAGGCCTCTGCAACTTCCAAGGCTGGCCTGGAGGCTGAAACCATGCTCTGCACAAGGAAGGTGGCCTTGGTCTTGGAGCTCAGTCCCAGCACTCAGCTGCGTTGCACCTCCCTCGTTCTGCCAGCTGTGCCTCTAGAGCTCCTCAATCTGCTTCTCCAGCCTATCTGCAGTAGCCTTGGCCTCTTTGTACCCCGCAACCATCTGATCCAGTTCGCCTTCTGTTTTGCATAATCAGCCAAGTTGGCATCATGAGTAGCCTTGCAGAGTTCAGAAGTCTGGAAGGTGGGCTTGAGGTCCTCATAACGATCATGAAGATTGAGCACATCTCTGGCCAGGTTCAGACTTATCTCAAGAATTGGCTTAGGAGCCATGTTCTGCCCGTGTAGGAGGTCAGGATACTTCATCAGTTGTTCAACAACTTCCCTGTTTTCCTCCTGTTCCAGCCCAGGAGACTACCAGATCTTCACCCTCCCCATTGCCTCATCTACAGCCTTGAATTTGGCCTTGTTAGGGGTAGAGCTGAGTTTCTCCAGCCTGTCCAGCTGGGCATCCAAGTACATAGCTTCAAACTCGGCCAATTCTGGGTCAGGAAGGAAGCCTGATAGTCGAGATAGCACGGGATTGGATAGGCATCTGCAAAATCAAAATTGTGGATTAGAAAAGGGCAGAAATGAAAGGAAAATTCATGACATAGTAATACTTACAGCTGCAAGAACAGGCTTCAGAGGACTAATCACCACTGCCACAGCCCCCCGGAGTTCCTGGGCACTTCCATCTGGAAAGAATACGAGTTAAAAGGGAACAAGAACAGGATAAAAGTGCAAGAGATGAACAAAATGATAAAAATTTACCATGGCTTCAGAAACAGGAGCAGTTAATTCTACTTCAGATCCTGGGGTTGCCACAGGAAGCTCCACCTGCTCCACAGGCCTCGAGGCAGATTGCTCTGTCGAGGCTTGTGACCGGAAGTTCTACCTCTGTCCACGCTTCCAATAGTGCCGAAGCCTCTATCTGCTCCCCAACCCCAGTATTGTTTGTTCTCTGAGCTGCGGCAAGGGGTTCTGCCTATTCTCCAGGCTCAAATGCAGGCGGATTGTTTGAAACTACCGTAGGAGTTTTCTGCCGTTCCACTGGTTCTGAAACAGAACGCTCTGGCTGCTCCTCAGAGGCTGGAGCTGCAGTGGAATGTTCAGCCTCCGTGTCTTCAAAAACGGCTAGTTCCGAGCTAGTCGAGTTCTGTCCTAGGCATAGCGCGTTGTTTCTGAGCCAAGGCAATGCTCTCTGCTATCACCTCAGCCTGGATCTCCTTCTAACAGACGAACAAAAATTAGGAGTTGGAAAAGGAAAAGCAGAAAGAGCATATTTATGAGTGGCCAGAATTCACTCTCACCTCTTCTTCAAAATCTTTCCCTTTCTTTTCTAAAGGATTTTCCTGTTTCTTGCTTCTCCTGTTCAACAGCCTCAAAGGCTTCTCGCAGCTCATCATCAGTTCCAGAGGCCTCATTCGGATTGGTAGCAAACTCCTCTGTCTCATCAGAATCAATCTCACGCCTCTTCCTAAGCCTTTTAGACCTGGTGCGAGGGGGAGGAGGAGGACTTTCAGATACACAGAACAAGCAAGGGTTAGAAAAGTGAACGGGCGGAACAAGTCAAAGGAAATGAAATCTGAACACGAAGACCATACCAGAAGTCTCAGGTTGGGCAACACTGCCCTAGCAGAGGTGCTCTCTTTCCTTTTCTTCCCAGCCATGGGGGTGGCCATAGCAGGTTGTTCTGCTAGATCTTCATCCTCCTCACCAGAGGGAGGCTCTAAATCTCCAGCGGCAATGACAGAACTAACTGCATAAGAAAAATACGAAGTCAGAACTAAATCCAGCCAAAGAAATAAAAGGAACAGGGTAAGTCAAAAGCTTACCAAACATTGCTCCAGCCTGAGCCGTTTGTCCACCAATAATTTTCTTCATAGAAGGATCTGTTCCAGATAGAATAGGTTTGTCAGACAAATATAGATGACAGAACAAGAAAATGAGCAGAATGAAGAATCTACCTTCTATGATTTGATTGTTGATATCTTGGATGGTCCGAACAGTGAAACCTCTGGCCTCTGCCTCTCCAAACACGTTTCCACAGGTCCAGCTTTCAAAAAGAACCTTGACTGCAACAGCCGAAGCAGGCATCCCTCGAAATCTGGCCTTCCACCAAGCATCAAAGTCGGCGGAACTAGATGAATTAAGCTCCCAGGATGGATACAGACCATCCAGATTATTGTTGATCTTATTGACTGCGCAACGAGCATCCTTGTGCACCTCCAGGATTACCCTGAATCTCTCCAGGAAGAGGCTCGATTGCAGCTCCTATAGAACTTGAACGGGATAACCTGGGTAGCCAAGCTGTCTTGCGCAGAAATTAGGATGGTAGACTTCTGCCCCCAGGTGATAGTTTGGTGGCTTCCCACCTCCATAGGGCAGATCCCTCAGCAAGGATACGCTCAGAAATATCTTCCTGAATTCTGTCCTGGCGGCTTGATCTTCTGGCTCTTTTTCAAAGAGCCGATATCCGAGGCTGGTGTTCTTCTGACCACCACCTGCCATTGAGCTGCAGAACGTTTGGAACAATGCCTGAACCACATCAGGTACTCTTCAATAGAGCGCTTGGGCACTTCTGCTGACATCAGAGGAAGAGCCAGAACCTGGTTTTCAGGCAGAACTAGATCAGGAAATCGGAACTCTGGAAAATATACCTGCAACGAGATCTGGATCATCCAAAATGAACCAGGAGCAGATAGATTAAGGGGATTCTCCATTGCGGCAGTATGCAGATTCTTGAAAAGATGAGCCAAACTGTCGGTCCAAGTCCAACATCAGTGTGGTTGTGCAAAGCTTCTGCCAAATGCATGTACTCAAGCAGAATAGCAGAAGAACGGTTGGGGAACACAAATCTGTTCAGCCAATACAGAAGGAACAACATATGCTGCTGATCCTTGTCCTTCTCCACACTAAATTTTCTCAAATAATTAGAGAAGGAACCGTTCTGGTTGATAGTGGCAGAAGAAATGGTAAAGGGTTTGGCTAGCTTCTCCTGGTTCCTCCTTCGGTGGTAATCGCCAACAACATCAACAGGTCTTCCGTGGGGCCTGAACCCAAAGATCTGAGCCATGTCCAGGAGGGTTGGCGCCATCGGACCCACACGAAAATCAAACGTGTTGCTGGCAGAATTCCAGAAACATAGGGCAGCAGGAAGCAGATTCTCATCCCGGTTAATGGACCGCTAGAGAGAAGGATTGCATCATAAATCCCTCCCGCCTCCAGTGAGCTCCAAATTTGGGAAGAAGTTTGTCAATCCAGTCCGCCCACTTCACAGGACTATTCCTCACTTCACTGGACGGAAACGAACGGCTCAAAATTCTTGCTGACCCAAGAATAAGAAGACAGGGTAGAAGTCCCTTGGAAACACACAGAGGTGCTTCAGGATCCTTCTTGATTAGCTCCGCTATCTCGGCTGGAAGAGAACCAAACCAGCGAGGTCCCAGAGTCAGAGTACTTTCGAACAAATGAAGGACGTTTTCATCCAATTTTTTCTGAACAAGAGGATGAAGTCTGCTTCGAACCTCCATGGCGTGAGCATCGATTCCAGTCCGGTAATGTAATTCTGGAGGAACTGAGGAGGAAGCACTTTGGGCACGAGTCTTTGGAGAAGACATTTCCTGGGTTTACAGGCTAGGAACAAAAGAAGGATTAAGGATCGAACAGAGAAAAGGGGAAGGATTCTGACAAAAAAAGCGAGAAAACTGAACTCTGAGAAAGCTAGGTTTTGAGATGAACAGGAACTGGAGGTTTCAAATTTCTTTTAAAGGACTCGAAATCGTGGGAAAAGGGAAGACAAGACGCCACCTGAAAAGCTGATAATGACAAGCTAGTAACAAGCTAGTAACTGACCAATTTCCCACGAAAGTCTAGTTCGTGGTAGGTAGACATGGCGGGCAGGGGATGTTTTAAATTTGGCACGCCCAGTTCAAAAGCAAAGGCCCACATCATTTCTTCTAAAAAGACGCCTATTTTGGCCCACAATTGGCACCCTCAAACCATCAGCGCGCCCAGCCCTTTAAAAACAGTAGACAGGCCAAGAACAATAAACTCGACCCAAAGCATTGAGGGCTGAGAAACAGTGGAAATCAAGAAGAGACTTGGGCCTCGGAAGAACTAGAATTGGGCTCAGAAGCAAACTAAACCCAGCTGGTCTTTTAAACAGTCCCACGTGATCCCTGAACTTAGAAAAGTCAACAAATCGGCTGAGATAAAAGATTGAACAGGGGCAGGTATGAAAGAAGAACGTCTCTGAGAAAAACTCAGTGGCCAGGAGATCAAACCCCGTTTTAAATATTCAAAAGATATTTTATGTTCCAGAGAAAACGCCATTTTCAAGGGATAAGTAGACTCTGCCTCTCTGAAAAGGAGATAAGCAGGAAACAGGGAGCTGTTCAAAACCTGAGAACTTACCATCTCAAACTGCAGACTCTTGCAAAAGCAGTTGAAATAGAAGAACAGGCATGGCACCCCATCAAAAATACAGAAGTGGTCACCTCAGGAACTGATCGTTGAGTGTTTACTTGCCAGAAACTGGATGGAACCCCTGTTTGTTTCAATCAAAAATTAAAAAGATCTTTTGATTACTTGCCGCCCACTCTCAAAAACATTTCTTATATATACAAGAGAGGGTGAACAGAGAAAGACAATCAATCAACACAACCAAAAACTCAGTCAAAAGACAAACACTCAAATGATCACTTGATCACAAAAATCCCAAACAAGTTCCAACAGACTAAAGTCTGAAGTACTTCAACTTCAAAAGCTTTTCAACAAGCTTGTAGAATCGTCCCTTTTTCTCCAAGCAAAGGCGGTTAGATCACTGCTTCTGATTTGAATCTCATTCACAAGTCAACAATAACGAGATTTCTCTCGTTACAAATTTGGTTCAACAAAAGCCAAGACAAGCAGAGGTTGAGTTTTCTCAAATACGAAAACCTCAACGAATTTATGGAAAGCCCTGACTAAGCAGGACAGGTACTCCAGGTACACCTCCAGCTCAAGTCCAGCCACTTCTGCCCCTTTCAGACTGGAGAAGTCCCAGTTCTGCCCATTCAAAAGCCGTCCAGGGCTTGAAATAGATTAAAGCTCTGCCAAACTCAAGCTTTGGTATCGAATTTGCAGCCGAAGCCTAACAGTTGAAGCTGTTCAGAGTCCAGTCCAGCACAGACACACCCAGTCCAGCCCAGAACAGAGGCAACTAACCATGCAGAAATGGAAGCACAGCCCTCATCTTGTCTTTGTATAGTCAGTTTCCCCCTTTTAAGTCTTGTGAAAGGGAGTTCTGCCTGAAATTAGTTCAATCTGTCATCATTTCATTCTGGCCAGAACTACCGGTTTTTATCCTGAGAAAAAATTGTAAAAGTCCTTACCAGTCTAAGGCATAGAAAAGAACTTACTTGGGAGATATTCCTCACCCAAATTCACAATCGTTTGTTCAAAGTCAGTAGCTTGGGGCGCAAGTTATTTTTACTCTCAAGTTTGTTAGGGTTGAAAAATTGCTAACAGTGGCACGCTCAACACATAAAGAAAGTTAATTTACTGACCAAAACATGGTCTTTGAATTAATGGGGAACTTTGCCCTATCATCTCAGGAAACAAATCAAAACGGGTGAACAGTAAGCATAAGATTTCATTGTACCCAAAAAAGAAGAACAAACAGGAAAACTTTGGACTATCCAAAATTGTAATACCCTGAAAAATTTAAGGTGGATTTTCATATTTTAGTGAAAAATAATATAATTGTGGAGAATGATTATGGGTATTTTATCAAGAGATTTTGGATTGAGATTATTAAATTAAGTATGTTTAATTTGAAGTTGGACAAACATGACCAAAATACCCCTAGGTGTGGATAATTACCAAAATACCCTTGTAGAAAGAAAGTAGGAGGCAACGTGTAAGCCAAGAATTTCTTCCCTCCTTCATTCTTCCCCCCTTCCCACTTACATTCTCTTTAAAAAAAATCTGATTTTGGATGAGTTGTAAACCTATGGGGGATGAGTCACAATAAGTTTACCATTTCCTGATTTCAGGCAGGTATGCTCGGTTTCAGTTTGTTTGTGTGCTTTCATGAACTCAAATGACTTTGGTTCATTCATCAAAGTTGTTTGAAATGCTTTCTATTATAACATATCAAAATTTCAGATTGATCGGACTTCTCTAGCCACCTTGGGAATGTTTAGAGTGGAGCTTGTTTATAGTTTTCAACCTTAGTTCCTTCCCTCGTTTCCAGTCCAAAACACTCATTTCAAAAGCTCAAAACACTATGGTTTCTTCATGATAGTTACTCCAAATTCTCCCTTTTATAACATATCCAAAGATCATCCAAACGTAAGCATTATAACTCCCTAAAAATTGGTATGAACAAAACTTGTTCAATTGATTATGTTGAATCTCTTGTTATAGATATGTGTACTTTCTCTCAAATGGCTTGTTCCTTACCATTCAATTGCTCAAATTAGTCACTATCATCTCAAGTAAATGGTTCTTTGAAGGCTTGAAGCTCATCTTTTTATTGTCTCTTTGAGTACTAGTTTTAAACCAAGTTTTGGTTGGAATGCCTCAAGTATATATATATCTTTCAAAGTGTGTTTTTGTGAAGTTCTAGATTATTTCGATGTGATTTTTGTTCCAATTTCATTTTGGGGTTTTGTTACATCAAAATGAATATCTCAAGGGTTATTTCAAAGTTGGTTTTGTGCCATTTGAATTTAAATTGATTTTTTTGTGAAAGTTCAAAGTAAAGAATATCCTGCTGAAATTGTTTTGATTCTGCTGCATACTATGTTTTGAAGCAAGTGTTTGAAAACTTCCTAAACTTGGATTTTCATGAAATTTTAGTATGTTTGACTTTCTCGTATTTTCTTCAGATCTGGAAAGTTTTATCCAATTTGCCAAACCACCTGATTTTAAACATCCCAAAGAGTAGAACTATTATAAGAGGGGAATAGATTAGTTTTTCCTTAACGCTTGGTTCTATGCTTGCTTGGATGTGAGGTTAAGGGAGTAACAATCGGGTCAAACAACTTGTCAAGTGTTTTGTGGGGTTCTAGGTCTGCGTGAGCTACTAGGACACTCAACTTTGTTTCCTTATTTCCAATGAATTTTAATCAGTAAATTATCTTAACTAGGTGTTCTACTCTACGTACTTTCGAGGACGAAATCGCACAAGGTTAAGCTAGCTGGACTTGAGGTAGGGTTTCCTAATTTCTCGATGATTGGGCTATGTCACTTTTAATCTTGGTGATTATATATAGTACTATAAATATTATTGTTGTGTTGCTCGGTGAATACTATTTGATGTTATGTGAATATTATTGTTGATGTTTCTCCGTGGATATTATTTGACGTTGAGTGAATGTTATTATGCATGTGATTAAGCCTGGAATATTATTGTTATTATCTATATTATTATTCTGCAGAGATAAATGATGTTTGCACTGCATTACATATGCATCATAAAGACAGTGGTGATGTGTGTGTGTCGTTTGAGGTATATCTAAGGGGTGGGAGAATGCCTTAGAGATATCTAAGTAAATTAAATGTGGAATATATTCAGGTGACGGGAGCAGAGCTTGAATATATTAAGGTGCTGGGAGCAGGGCCTCTAATGATAAGTGAAAGTTGAGAAATTCGTAAACAAAAGAAAAATGGGTTAAGGGATGGATGAGCGCTAGTTCATATTTTAGGGTATTCGGAGCCACAGTGGTAAAACGCATGGTATGGGACATGCAGGCTTGTTGCCCTAGGATATGAATTAGTGGGATTAGAAGGGAGTGAGTTCATGGCACTGTGATTAACTGTGATGAATTAGTGGGAGAATGCCCTAGGATATGCGTATTTATTTATCTGGTATGATTGCATAATTTGTATATCTTGTGTTGTTTGATGCATGACACTGTGATTAACTTGATAGCTGACTTTGAGGGGTTTGACGATACTCTCCTGGGCATTAGAATGATCATACCCTAATAGATTGTGCAGGATTAAAGAAGAAGTTTGAGGAAGCGGGTTCAACTAAGCTGCTGGGTTTTTGTTGTTGATTTGTGAAATTAATATTTGTAAGTAGTCAACCATTTGTTAAAGATCCTAGTGTGTAGTTAACTACAAGCTACTGGGACTCTGATTTTGTATTGTTAAGTAAATTTGTATTATTTTGTGGCTCTATTCCTCATCATATCATGGTTGTAGGATTTTATTCTTATGACTATGGTATGACTCACACCATGATTCGGGAATATTCCTTGTTTTCGAATTGGGTCGTGACAAAAATGCTGCCAAACTAAAGAGAACAATCGCTTGGTAAAGTTGAAAGGACAATTGAAAAATAAGCTCTTGTCTTGTCTCAAATTGAAAGGCAACATGTACGCTTGATACACCATTTTCCGTTCAAAGTGAGTGCAGCATTACCTTAACTAAATTTGTAAATTTCAACAAGAAGGAAAAACAAAAAATATTGTTCTCCATTTGGCTTCCATTTTGCGGTTGCGCTCTTCGTAATCCTTTTCACTGAAACTTAATCTTGGCATATTGTGCTTCCCATAACCTCTATCTAAATATCGATATCAGGCAAATAAATACTAATTGAGACAAATAAATTAACGATTCAGCAACCGTGTGTGAGAAGAAAGCATTCATCCAAAAAAAAAAAAACAAGGTAAGTTAAACAAAAAAAGAATGTTATAACGAAGAATTACTAACCTAAAACCGTGGAGGAAGGAGTAAAGCGGAGGAACGACGTCAAAAGTCCTGCGGAGCGGTGGTGGAAGTCCGGCCAAGCACCTGCGATGGGGGAGAGGAAGGAGGGAGGGAGAGAATTGGGGGAGGGAGAGAGACGTGTGAAAAGTGGTCTCTAACTCAGGAGGGTTTAGTTTTTATTTTTTTAAAAATAATTTTAAAAAATTAACTAAAGAAAAATATAGAAAATATTATCTCCTTAAAAAAAACCCTAATATAATTTTAATGATGTGGTTGTCCACATCAGCTGCCATGTAAGATGGTATTAAAATGTGGTAGATTTATATGGTAAGCATAACATTACCCTTACTAAAAAATTCATTTAAAAAAAATAACCAATACAAATATAAGCCCTCCCAAATCAGAAGTCCTCATTCACAAATCAATCATGGGACTCTGACAGCCTCCGATTCAAGTTCACCCTCGGTGGGTCCACACCCTCCCCGTGGGAGGACATTCCAGGGAAGTCGTTGGGTGAAATTTCATCTCAATTAATCCATCATTCCTCTCTCTTTCCTCTCTTATCTCTTTTCCCAAACAATAATAACCCTCCCTCCCCACTCTATCCATTTTCTCGGGGAAAAAAATAGAAAAGATGCTGGGCATTAGGTATATTTTTTTAATATTTAATTCTTAGTTTTTTCAAATTTTCAACAAATTCTTTTTGTTTGATTTTAGAGTCGAGAAGTATGATAGTATTGTACTCTGAAAATGCAAAACAATATATTTACTACAATTCGTAGTTTGAAGATCATGGATGGGTGTAAAGGAACTCAAGTTTTCGCCATTAATCCTTCGGGAACCACCACCACCACTAACAATGGCGGCAGTTATGGTGGTGTAGGGGTTTGGGTGGGCTTGGGTGGCTGGGGTGGCGGTTGGGTTACACAGAGGTGGTGGCTGGGTGGGGTTTGTGGGGACTCTTGGTGGGCGTCGGGGTTGGGAGGAGAAGGGGTGTGAAAAGTTTTATTTTTATTTTAAAACTATTATTTTTATTGTTTATATTTGTATCCTTTATTTTTAAAAGGAATGCATTTTTTAATAATTTGTTGACTAAATTGCCCCTCCACAAATAACGGAAGTCAAAAAAATTTGACAGAAAATGAGGATCGTCCATAAATTGCTTCAAATTGAAACCACAATGACAAAATTAACCAAATTAAAATGACATGAACTAAAGTAATAAAAGTGGCAAATTATAGGGATCAAAAGTGATTTTTGCCAACTAAAAAATGTTCTCCAAGGTTATCATCCGAAGGATTATAATGATATCAGCCCAAATATAAATAAAACCCCAAAATATAATAAATTTCCATGAAACAGGAAAAAGAAAAAGAACTGTTCATATGCTATCGGGCATATAATGATAAATGAATGGACCTCTGGGGTGCGTATACGCTTGTGTAAGAAATTGTAAAGCAACAGTTTATTTACATGGTAAGAATTATGTTTAGAAGCTTCTATACCATCTTTGCTCTAGAACCCCTAGAGATTCCACTGGCGGTTCTCTGCGTGTTTCAACATAGGCAAAAACACATGTAAATTCAATTTAAACCACATAATGGTGACAAAATGGTAAATATCATCCCTTTCCTTTACTTTTCCTTCCTTAGGTCTGAGATAATCTGGTATACATATATTTGCGTACCCTAAAATCTTATAATGGTCACAAAGTCGAAGCAGAAGCTGTTGTTGGCACCCGGAGAACTTGTTGAAGCAACCTTGCCGCAAGGCGTTGTGTGATCCCACCAATGACACGCCCCCCTAGGTTGCGTGCCTCAGGTTGTTGAAGGACCTGATTGAGTATGATATCACTTAAAATGTTAACGAACAAGTTGAGTCTTTTAGGTCTAATTCAATAACAACGTACAATGTGTCAATCAATTCGAAAGACTGAAAAAGGCTAACTGATGAAGGCTAAGAATGGGGTGGTGTAAGATGAAGGGTATAATCGTCAAGGGTCAAACAGAAAATCTGACCTCAAAGACGGAGTTGCAAAAAGGTTGGCAGAAAATGTTAACGTCAATAATTTCATTTCAGAAACAATAAAAGTTAAAGAGCCTGCATCCTCTCTATAACATTTGAAATCTACATTAAGAGGCCTTTGTTTCTGTACTAATTAACTTTGGCAATAAGCAAATCATCTATATCTTTTTCTGAACAAAACTATTTTACTAGGTAACATGTTCCAGTGTTTGAAGGATAATGCGTAAAAAAGACTTTCTTAACCCAAATAGTATCTGAATTATTTGACCCGTTTTTCTTCAATGTTTCTAAACTCATGCAGCTATGATAGATTAAGTTTAAGCTAAGGAAGCAAGACAACCAACACAACAGCTTCTCGACCAAGAGCTAGAAAGAACTTAGATAACTAGAAAACAAACATGGTTCTTACTTGTAAAATGGGCTGCAAAAGGGCTGGATCAAAACTCTCAGAGGACCTCAGAAGTCCCCAAATCCTGAATACTTGATCTCGGAGCTCTATCATGCTTTCTTGTTCCGCAATGCTCATTACAAGTGGTCCAGTAGCATTGCCATTAACAACCAAAGCCCTCATAAAATTAGGCATAGAATTGTATGTGTCAATAACGGTGCCCCAAATAAAAGCTTCAGTGACACGTACAGCCTCCTTAATAACTAAAGTTCGGAGCTCTTCACCATCTGAACCCAATAATAACTTCAACACAGGCTGTAAAGCATCTTTAGCTGAGAAATCTCTATCTTTCTTTCCCTGAATGAGCAGGTTTTCAAGTCGGTTCCACCTGCAGTCAACAGAAGTAAACAAATTCTCTAGTAGTTCAGCACACCATATTATATCAATCACCAATCAACTATAAGTATAAAGATGGAAACAGTGTGCATGCCTAAACTTCCCATCCTTGAAAAGCAACTCAATCAGAGCATCTCTGAGATATGGGTTTGGATCAGTGAGAAGCCTTTTAGCAAAATACGGGTATGAAGCAGCCAGCACCTTGAAATTAGGATCAGCATAAAGAGCTAGACCTTCTAGTACAGTAAGTGACCTTAATATCAAAGCATAATAAGCTGGGACTGCAAGAAAATTGAAAAGCCAAACTATCAGACTCAATCAGAGAACAGGGTAGAAAACCACATCACTTTTACATTTGTACGACTGACTACACAGTTTCAATACTGACTAGAATAAAAGTTGCGAAATCCAAAAGGAGCGAATATTTAAACTTGTCCGGAGGAAGGAATACTGTTAATAAGAGAAATCACATAGATTTTAAAAAAGAAAAGAGAAAAAAGGGACAATGAGCAATCTTGGATAAGAAGAATGATAAACGAAACACACCAGAATGACAAGACGCAACCCAAGACATTCATTTGGAACTTTGAACTAAAAAATTCCCACCCCATCAGATAAGCCTGCTGTAGTTGTATTGATGTATTGCAAAATTATAGCGTTGGGTTTTAAGGTCCATCAACTCACCATTGAATGGATATTGATACAACACAGCACCTAGACCATCCACCAGTGTTTTGAAATTAAGTTCACTCACAGTTGAATTAAGTGCATCATCAAAGAAGTCACGAAGTGCTGGTACAATTGGAGAAACATCTACATCAGGTGACAAGAAATCTAGGGCATAGTAATCACGAGCCATAGCTTCATAATCCCGATTAACCATGTGAACAACATGGCCAATGATAGCAAATCTAGCTTCCTCTGGTGTCTCACTCATCATTCCAAAATCAAGAAAGGCAAGCTTCCCTTCAGGTGTTGCCAAGAGATTACCAGGATGAGGATCTGCATGAAAATATCCATACTCAAGTAGCTGTCTGAGGCTGCACTGTATCCCAGTGTTCACGAGATCCAATACTTTCAGGCCTTGTCTCTCAATGGCATCTTGCTCATTTAATTTGACTCCATCAACCCACTCCATTGTCAACACTTTGCCGCTGGTATAATCCCAGAAAATGTCTGGGACCAAAACTTCTTCTTTGTCAGCATACAATTTCTTAAACCTCCTTGCATTCTGTCCCTCCTGCAGGCACCTGTCAAAATTAACATGCAAACCCAAAAGAATCTTACACAAAATATGAAGCTGCAGTTTTTATACTTGGCACGGTTTAGAAAACAGTACACCACACTAAAGTAGAATGTTTCAAAACAGAAGCCACAGTTACACCATGCATTCTCTTGTCAAAAGCGAAGAATTGTCAACAGAAAATGACTAGTAACAGAGGCAAGAATGCCAGTAACTGGGATTTGTGATAAAAGTAAGTTGATGAGAAGACTAACCTGCACATAGTTGAGCTCTTGATAAACTCTGCGTGCAAATTCGTCAATAAGGGCCACAACATCAGTGGTTATCACATCAACATACTTATTTATGAAAAATCCTAGACCTCTTATGAGATAGAAGTCAAGTCCTATAGCTTCTTCAATGCCTGGGCGTTGCACCTTTACAGCAACAACCTGCCCAGAATACTTCAGTTGAGCTTTGTAGACTTGACCTAAACTAGCTGCTGCAATTGGAGATGGAGATATGGATGAGAAAACGGAGTCAAGAGGTAGTTCCAACTCCCTTTCAATGCAGGAAAATGCTTCTGTATCTGGGAATGTTGGCAACGCATCCTGTTTGGTTGTAAAGGAAGCGAAAGTTGTTTTAGCATCTTAGCAATACACACACACATTAACAAAATCAGCTCAATCCTATTTCAAAATTTCTACAAAACAAAATCACTATTTTTATTTATTTATAAAACTAACTCATGAACCGTTGAAAGTTGAAACATAAAACAGTAGATTATAAATAAATACATACCTGAAGCTCAGAGAGCTCCTCCAAGTACTCAGGGGGACAGACGTCAGGCCTTGTGGACAAGCCCTGACCTAATTTCACAAAAGTCGGCCCCAAACGGGTGAAAATTCTCCTCAGCTCCGCGGCACGGAGTCTTTTATTCTGATTGAGCACGCCATTCCTTTGGTCCACCAACAGCTTCAACCCAAATGAACCCAGCGCTATCAAAATTTTAAGAGTCCTCCGAATTACCTTTTTTTATTATTATTTTATAACCATACAAATCCATCAGAATTGGACGAGCAAACGATCAACACATGAACACACACAGACCCATCAACAAAAAACAAATTGGAAACCGAGTGTCATGTCATGCACCTTGACTGGGCGAGACCCGTACTTGCCGACAAGAAGTTGGGGGCTGTAAACGGAGGCATTTGCGGAACGTGACATGGCCCTTGCTTCGGCCTGAAGATCGTCCGTTCGATCCCCGCCTTGATATATCTGCAACTTAACAGACCCATCATCAACATCTCTGACTCTGAGCGTAGGTGCTGCTCTAGCTTCTGCCTCCACCAGAACTGACCGCGCTGGTCTTACTCTTAGTCTGATGCTGTCCCTTTTGCAATGAGGAAAACTACCCTTTGCCCTCGATGTCCGCCGCCACAAAGTTAACGGCTGACCAACGGCAACGAGGACGACCATAGCTCTACTTCCAATCTAGATTCAGATTAATTGCAGCAAGACGCACACATGCTAGACCAGTCCTTAAAAACTTCAAGAGTTTCTATCTAATTAGCTTTTATTGTAATTTTTCAATTTTTGTTTTCTTTTCTAATTATTGTTACAGTATTGTTTCGTGGCTCCCCAGCCAGATATCATATTTTCGTTGTCAAATACCAGCCACACCCATGGCCTCGCGTGGCGTATTTCGCACCATTATCACTCGCCTTTCGCCTATGCCAAACAAAAAAAACAAGTTATACAAATGTCCAAAATATATATATATATATATTTCGGTCATTAGCTAGGAAGGAGGAGGAAGCCTTAGATTAGGTTGTCTCAAGATTGTCTTTTACGTGAATTGAACACAGATGCACTTGGGGGAGGGGGAGAGTTTGGCCTACTTTTCCACTATAGTGTCGTCCGATATGCCCCGGTATGGCTTAAAATGGAACCGCCACTAAGACGGCGACGGTCGACAATCGGCGCTTTCGATCTTGGTTGGTTCCGAACGGTTTTGGTTGGATACCACCACTATCAATTTTGAATGTTTTTTAGTTGGAGGCGAGAGAGGCGAGAGAGAGAGAGAGAGAGAGAGAGGAGAAGAAGAAGAAGAAGAAGAAGAAGAAGAGATATGGCGGCTGGGGGAAGGGGGGATTGAAGAAATGAAAATGTGAAACCCTAAATGAAATATAACAAAATAAAACTTTTACTTTTTTAAAACTATCGCTAGATATGCTCAAAATTTTATTCTTCTCTAATATGGAAGTATTTATAAATAAGTATTAACCTTAAAGATATAGGAAATAAATCTCAATTACAATAGGACTAAATAAACTGTTAAGTAACAAAAAACCTAACTAAGCAACACTCCCCCATCATATGTATATTGTATCTTAAAATGTTTATGGTCATAGGATCACCAATTGGACAATAGTAATCCATAAACACTAGCACACACTATGTCTACTCAATTGGGAGGATAACTAGTTTCAAGTCATTCATGTAGAGACATTGAGACAAGTGTGTAGGTGCTCAATAGAGTTGGAGTTCACTAAAAGCGATCTAACTGAGAATTCTTGTATGGAAGTTTTACTCACAAGTCTCAAACAAGTAATTCTAAATTGTGATAATGCAAATTAGTCTTTAGACCTGATACATCATACTTGCCTTGTGTATGAGTTGTTTGTCTTTGAGAGCACTATACAGTCACATCAAAATATGTGACTTAAAGGTGCTTGTTGTCCACTCGAATGTGTTGTTTTAAATTTATAATACTCGCAAGCGCACGAATAAAACTTGGAGAATAGTCGTGTGTAAGTGCGAGGTCGATTCTCACCGGAAGTGTGGAAATGATGGAAAACTAATCCAACCCAAATTAATTCAATTTCTAATCTAGTTGATTTGTTGGTTGAAAAGAAAATTAAATAAAGCATAAAAATTGAAGATGCAAATAAACTAGAATAAGAATTAAATGAATGAGAAAAATCACTAAGGTTTTAGATTCCACACCATTATTCCATACAACTCTAATTATTCATCTAACAATTCTCATTGAGTAGCAATCTAGAAATCATTTGTGGGGATATATATTTCACAGGCCAATAAGAAAACGACACGTGAAAAAGGAATATTCCTTATGTCAAACTAATTACCATAATTAATTCCTATTTAATTAGGGAAATTATCTTTGATTTTAGATAGGAATATCTCCCTAAATCAAGGAACCAATCTCTTGTTGTAATTCCTATCATCTTTTTGGGGAAGAATAATCCTAACCAAATAAGGATTATTCTCCCAAAACCCTAGCACACAAAGAGACAATAAATACACAGTCACACAAGACATTTGAGGTAACGTTTTCTCACCCGAAACAACCCTCTCTTTCCTTGTCGTCGCCACTCTCTCTCCCCCCTCTCTCCCACACGGCTAAGCGCAGCCACACAAGGCTAAGGCCACCCAGCTCTCCATGTGAGAGAAAACTTCATCCATTTTAGCTATTGCCGTATCTTTTCTCAAAGATCCAATTGAACTAACTTAGGCATTAGAGGGCGTTTGGCCAACACCCCCCCCCCCCCGAGTGTGGTCTATTTACTCCTATCTATTTCATAGGAATCAAGGAAGAGAGAGAAGGAAGATCGAATGTCGAGGAATCAACCCGCGAATATTCTCCCGTGAGAAATTTACACAAACAAATTGGTGCTTTCATTGAGAGTGCGAGATGTACTCAATGCGTGCTCTAGAATCAAAGGAACCCGTTTCCTCATTTTCATCACTCAACCGAAGCTGTCCAATTTCTTTGACCAATTAATTTCGGATCAAGCCCAAAACTTGGGCAACATTATAATATGGTGGGAGCAGTTATTGGGTGAGTTTTTAGTGAAATCCAATCACTAAAACTATGCAATCACTACTACAAAAATCGAAATAGACGACAGGAATCCATCGTCGTCTAGAAGATTTTCAAACCGTTGTGAAATCAACCGCCATCTTTTGATATATAAAACAACGACGGCTAATACCCGACGTCGTTAAACCATTCAACGTCAAAAAATATTACAAACCGACGTCTAATTACTATATATATATTGTAAAATGAAACCTTCGACAAAATTTGACGACGGTTTTATTAAAACTAAGACGTTTAAAGAGTGTTACATGTCAAAATCAAAACAAGCAACGATGTACAGATAATTATCCACTTCCCTAATTGAAGGAATATCGACTTGTATAACCTAGAAACGGTTGTGGTTAACCTATACTACGTTCAATAAATAAACAAACCGCCATCTAACTTGTAAAAGACGACACATACACAAAAGAACGGATGTTTAAAGCATATTACATGTCAATAATCATATAGGCACCGATGTAGAGATAATTGTCCACGTCCCTAATTGAAGGAATACAAATTTGTATAACCTAGAAACCGTCGTGGTTAACTTATACTACATTAAATAAATAAACAAACCGACGTTTAACTTGTAAAAGACGACGCATACACAAAAGAACGGACGTTTAAAGCATATTACATGTCAATAATCACACAGGCATTGACGTACAGTTAATTATTCACGTCCCTAATTGAAGGAATAAAGATTTGTATAAACTAGAAACCATTGTGGTTAAAATATACTACATTAAATAAATAAATAAACCGACGTTTAACTTGTAAAAGACGACATATATACAAAAGAACGGACGTTTAAATCATATTACATGTCAATAATTACATAGGCACCGACATAGAGATAATTATCCACGTCCCTAATTGAAGGAATAAAGATTTGTATAAACTAGAAACTGTCGTGGTTAAAATATACTACGTTAAGTAAATAAACAAACCGATGTTTAACTTGTAAAAGATGACGTATATACAAAAGAACGGATGTTGAAATCATATTACATGTCAATAATCATACAAGCACCAACGTAAAATGATTTAACCACGACACACATGTGGAAAAACCATCGCTTATATGATTATCTACGTCGGAATGTAGGAGAACAACGCCTTTTAAAAATATTCCACGTCCATCTCTTGCGAGAATCGTCGTTTAAATTGTACAAAGAAGTCCATTAGACAGAGTTAGACGACGCTTTTTCTACAAAGCGGACGTCAAAATAGTTTAAAATGACACAATATTACTGAATACTGCCGTAAAAAATCCTACCCACGACTACTTTTGTTAAAGGCTGACGTTAAAAATTATATTGAAGGCGTGGACAAGAAAAGAAAAGACGTGGATTATATTTTCAACGTCGGTTTTTGTAAAATAAAGGACGTGGTTAATTCCTTCACTACGTCATGAGGATCCAATTGTATGACGTTGTAATTTCTTACCACGTCGGTTTCTAATAAATGTTGACGTGGTTGGGGTTTTAAAAGTCGCTTGTGTAACCCTCCTTGACATATGTATTCTTTGAGACGTCAGATGTTTTAGACAAATCGACGTGCAGAAAATTTGTCACGGCAGTTAATGGAATAGAGATGCCTTTATTTTGTCCTTTGGACGACAGTAGGTTTTAATCGTGGAAGTAGTGTTTAACAAATTCGTCGGTTGAGAGTACTCCAACGTCGTGTTATAGGGAAATATACGCCGTGCGTTGTTTTGTAGGCCGTCGTTGATGTTTATTACTACCTGCCGTTTGTAATTTAATTTTTAATAAACCAACGTGTTTTCATTTTCAGATGGCGGTTTTTATTTCTTTACGGTCTTTTGCATTTTCTTTCCACGACGTTTGTAAAAATACGACGGTTTTATTTTGGACGTATGTTTTTCCAATTTTTTAACTGGACCGTCATATTTCGCACCTTTAATCCAGTATTTTAAATTTTTGATTTGTCGTGCCCAAAACCTGCATAATGAAAATGTGATCAGAATTAAAATGATATACAGAGCTATTAATTAATGTCATACAATTAACTACATAACTAATGTCATACATTACAACAATCAATCAATCCATATATCTCCACACCCATCTCTAATATTTTCACTCCCAAACTCACCCACTAGGTCATCAAATGTGTCAACATTTGGTATCTCTCTAGTAAATGGCTCACACTCAATTGTAATATCACCTAGCACATCATCACCAATAACATCATTATATTCTCTATTAGGCATTGATAACACTATTGACCAACCACGATGCATTGGGTCGTCAACATAAAATACTTGTTTGACTTGAGAAGCCATAACAAATTGGTCATTCCTATGTCCAATTTTACTCAGATCTACAAGAGTAAATCCAAGTTCGTCGACTACAAGGCCCGAAGTGTTATCTATCCAATCACACCTCAAGACTGGGATTCTAAACGTTTGGTAGTCAAGGTCCCAAATTTCTTGAATAACACCATAAAAACCCATATTGGAGACAATATGGTTTTTATCCTTGACACTAGCAACTTGCATAGTATGTGCAAGTAAATAAACTCCACTATTTTGGACAGTTCGCACATCATCTTGTGCCTTGGTGTTAAATTTAACACCATTAATAAGATAGCTCTTATATGATGGCACTGCCATGCTTGGACTAGCTGCTAGCCATCTCAAATTTTTTGATATGCTATTATTCTCTTCCCCATTAAGTTCACTTTGAACCTGCAAATTAATCATATCTATTAATTCAATATAACATAGAAAGAAAGAAAATTAAAAGTTCAATATGTTATTGAATAACATATATACCTTAAAGTGTAGCCATTGAATGAAAGTGCTATTGTGCTTATCTTACAGCCACTTTGTTCTCTTTCTAAATTTTGGATAAGTGGTCTCGATGTGGATCATATGTTCCCTACATTGACAAGAAAGAATTAAGCATTACGGTCCCTTGTATATAAGATAACACTACTACAAAAAAGGCAAAAGACGACGGGAATTCACCGTCGTGTATTGGTATTCAAATCGTCGTGAAATCGGCCGACATCTTTTCCAAAATAAAACCACGACGGTAAATCCCCATCATTGTTATAACAAACAACGTCATTAACAAATAACAACCGACGTCTGTGTACTGAAAAATGAGCCAAAAAAATTGTCAAGGATAGAATAGACGACCTATTTTAACAAACAAACGTCGTTTACAAGGCAACACATGACACATTTTAACAAAACATGGCTGCAAGAGATGCATACCACAACGAAAACTAAAACTCACAACCGTTACATAAACCTGTCACGACACAAGAAACGTGAAATACAGTTATGACGTCTTTAAATAAATAAAAGACGACGTTATTAATTCATACTACGTCACCACTGTTTATATAACCGCCGTGAAATAAATTTTCCACTTCGTTTTTTCCATTAATATTGATGTGGAAATAGCGGTTAGGGTAATTACTTACGACACATGTATTTCTATAGATGACGTTATATTTAATGAACAATGCCGTCTACAAATAAAAGACAACTGTGTTTTCAGAATTTATACGTCATCTTTAAAAACACAATCGTCGTCTAATATATTTTAGACGACACAAATTTTCAGTAAACTGCGTATAAATTTATATTAACGACATGATCTGAAAATAAACGTCGTGGAAAATATGTTAAGGTCATGACTTACGACACATTTATTTCTACAGGCGACGTTGTATTTGATGGACAACGTCGTCATCATGTAAAAGACAGCCGTGTTTCGAAATTGATACGTCGTCTTTACCAAAATGATAGTCGTCTAATCTATCTGAGACGACAAAGTTTGTAAGCCAATCGCCGTGGAAAATACTTTTAACGACATAAGAATAAAAAAAGACACGGATATTCCCATATAACGTTGTTTTTGTAAAAGAATGACGTCCAAATTTACCTCTGGATTTCAAATAACGTCGTGAATTGTTCCTTTTCCACTTCGTTTATGAGATAAAAAGCAACGTGGTAAAATTTAAGACGACGATTTTTGAGTTGTTATGGACGAGTTCATGATCAAAGACGTCGTCTTTTGTAACGTTCATGTTAGATATCTCGTCTTTTAGACGTCGGTATTATGGGATTGGAGTCGTGTTATTTGTAATTACATGTCGGATCTTTAGGCTTCTCCAACGTGATATCGTTAATAACTGTTTCACAATACCGTCGTGGTTCTTCATTTTTACGTTGCTTTTAGACGTCGGTAAATACATTGCCGTCATTGAATGCTCCAAAATGTCATTTTTTTAATGACAATTTTATTAAAACATACGTATATTTTTCACATTTTTATTAGGACCGTCGTTTTATAATATTGAACCAGTATTTTATGTATTGATTGTTTTGTGGCCAAAACCTGCATAATGAAAGCATCATTCAATTACAAGAGCATCATTCAATCCATATATCTTCACACCCATCTCGAATATTTTGACTCCCAAACTCACCCACCAGTTCATCAAATGTGTCAACATTTGGCATCCCTCTAGTAAATGGCTCACACTCAATTCTCACATCACCTAAGACATCATCACCAATAACATCATTATATTCTCTATTAGGCATTGATAACACTACCGACCAACCACGATGCATCGGATCGTCAACAAAAAATACTTGTTTGACTTGAGAAGCCAAAACAAATTGGTCATTCCTATGTCCAATTTTACTCAAATCTACAAGGGTAAATCCAAGTTCGTCGACTACAAGGCCGGAAGTACTATCTATCCAATCACACCTAAAGACTGGGATTGTAAACTTTTGGTAGTCAAGGTCCCAAATTTCTTGAACGACACCATAAAAACCCATATTTGAGAGAATTGAGTTTTTATCCTTGGCACTAGCAACTTGCATGGTATGTGCAAGTAAATAAACTCTACTATTTTGAACTGTCTGCACATCATCTTGTGCCTTGATGTTAAATTTAACACCTTTAATAAGATAGCTCCTATATGATGGCACTGCCATGTTTGGACCAGCTGCTAGCCACCTTAAATTTTCTGATACGCCATGATTGTCTCCCTCATTAAGTTCACTTTGAACCTGCAAATTAATCATATATTAATTCAATCTAACATAGAAAGAAGAAAATTAAAAGTCCAATATGTTATTGAATAACATATACCTTGAAGCGTAGCCATTGAATGAAAGTGCTATTGTGCTTATCTTGCAGCCACTTTGTTCTCTTTCTAAATTTTGGATAAGCGGTCTTGATGTGGATCATATATTCCCCACATGACTGTTGCTTTGAATTCAGCTGCACCAAAATGGATTCAGCTGCATCCTTAACTTGTGATACTCACAAGTGCACGAGCCGTTCGGTAATATAGCATATGTAAGTGCGAGGTCGATCCCACGAGGATTGGTGATTGAATGATCCAATTCATTTCCCCTACACAAAACAGAAATGAAAAAGAAAATAAATAAAACAAGAAAAAAAAGGAAATAACTCAAGCAAATAAGTTCCCAAGTTCAATTAGATTAACGGATTGATTCTAGCTAAAGTATGATTAAGCCATGGTGTTTGGTCATAACCTTGTGTTCCTAATTCCCTAATTTGATCATTTGTTGTCTAGCCTAAAACTAAGCATTAGGAACCCATTAAGCATAGAAGAACAATTTAAACAACCAAGCATGTATCTAATCCCTGTTGTCGAATGTCCATACATACTCTTCCTATTCATAGTTCAATTCGAATTAAAGCATGGTGTCTACTCTTAATTCAAACCAAGATAGCTAACATGCAAGCCTAAATGGTGATCAATCATTCAAACTAGCATATTAACTTATAAGCATAATGAATAAGAACAAAAACCATAATTGAAACTTGGAAACTAATTAAACTTGAATACTTAAGAAAGAATGTACATTACAAACAAAAGTAAAGTGGAACTAAGAAAACTTGAAGGAAAATTTAGTAAAATCATTTTGTTACAACAATTGACAACTTGAAAGGAAACTAAGAGAATTTGAGGGAGAGAAGGGAAGGGAGCTCTAGAGAAGTGTTTGAGAGCTCCCCCCTTGGGGTGTTTTTTTTTTTAAGCTTGAAGACTTCTCTATTTATAGGGCTAAGAGGGAGGAACATCATGATGAAATTCAACACCACCATTCCTTCTTTAATACAACCCATAATTCCCACCTCATCTTGTCTATGTTAGTGTGGTTGGAAACAATTCCATCCCATACTTCTTTTGTTGCACCTCAAGCTTCTTCACATGGGTTCAAAGGTGTTGTGGCTGCCTTTTGCTGCCAACCCATGTGGTTGCCTTTTGCTGCTGAAAAAATGATTCTTCTGAACCAGACTTGGTATAGGAAGGCCAGAGGTTTCAAAACGTATCCAATGGAGCTCAAATTTGGATATGTTATACTAGACACCCATTGGAACAACTTCTAGGAAGAAAGTATTCCCATCGGAGCAGTAGAAGTGTGCGTTTTGGGCTTTGCAAGTTGGCTGCCGAAGAGAGACTGGAATTGACTTCATTTCTTTCTTTTTGCTTCACATGCATGCACATGCTTTCTCTTTAATAGCTCCATCATGTACCAACTTGCTCCTTTAGAATATCATATCTGGAATGTCTTCCTATTTCACTCATTATGTTGGGTACAAAGTCAGTTATAGTTGGGGTGAGGCACATGGCTAAAAGGAGGCACATGGTGAAAAGCTGGCAGCTGCAAATCCTCCTGAGCAAGGTTGAGTGTTGGACGGGCTAAGCACTCCACATATGTTCAATTGGGCTGAAATTTGGATATGTTGTACTAGACACCCATTGGAACAAGTTTCATGAAGATCTTCACCTCATCCGAGCCCCAGAGAGCATGCTTATCCAAGGCCAAGAAGTTGACCTATGAAACTGGGCTGGCAAGGGTTTGTAGCCAAAATTAGTTTGTCTTTAAGCTCTTCTTCCATTCACCAAATCAGGCCTTAACATGCATGAATTGCATCATTTCCTATCCAAAGCCATCATTGTTACCTAAAGCTCAATGAATTGAAAGATAAACACAAAAAGGATTAAAAGCACAAGTTTAACTCAAAAACATAACCAAATCATAAGCTAGAAGGGTACGAAATGATATACAATTATGAACCGATCAAATACCCCCAAACCTAGATTTTGCTAGTCCTCGAGCAAAACAACACAAAACAAAGTTAAAAACAAAACAAGAAGTTAACTAAACCACTTCCATAGGTAACTCGATTGCATTGAGCACATGCAACAAGCCTTTAAACTCTAGGCATCCCTAGTAGGAGGAGTTGTGTCTCCTGAGGGTTTAACAAAAACGATACCCACAAACGCTTGACTAATTCTACAAAACAAAGTAGTTAGAAAACTCATTAGATTTGTTAGTCCTTAAGCAAAATAAAAGAAAAAACAAAAACCAAAATATAATTACAAAAAAAATAAAAATAAAAATAAATAAATAAATAAAAACTCAAAACAATCATTCCGAACATTTTTTGAAGAGAAATGACTCATGCACATGACTCAAAAGTTTTAACAATAAAAACTCAATTTTAGACATTATTTACAATGCGG
Source organism: Prunus fruticosa (assembly GCA_018703695.1). Taxonomy (NCBI): domain Eukaryota; kingdom Viridiplantae; phylum Streptophyta; class Magnoliopsida; order Rosales; family Rosaceae; genus Prunus; species Prunus fruticosa. The sequence continues at coordinate 152,663 of CM031921.1, read as the reverse complement.
CAAAGTTCAAAACACAACATGCTCAAAGTGTAGTAGTGTGATAGCCAAATGCAACAAATTCCCCAATCTTAGTTTTCACACAATTTCAAAAATCATACCAAGTACAAAAGCAACTTCAAATCTCACCAAAGTTGTCCTCTCACAACTGAATCACTCAGAAGAGGGCTACAATGCAACACTCAGTTATAAACATGAGATTAGAGTTAAATCATAAGGGACTTAACTCAAAAATAGGAAGATGAAGAACTTGCATTAATATGATCTCAAGAAGGATGCCAAACACTTAAAAGTAAGAAAATGCATGCAATTCAACCATATGACATTTAAGATCAATTTAGGTCTTTATTATAGGTTGTAATGGGGCCAAGGGTGTAAGGTGAGTGAGAAATGAAAGGTATGGATAATACAAAGTCCAAGGAACTCAAAATGTAAGAGCATAAAATAATAGTTTATAAGACTTCGAATCATCACGATTAGATTTTTTCTTTTACATGATCAAAACTCCTTATACCTTCATTTACATTGATTTAAACTCCTTTCCAAACACCAATTTATTTTGAAGGCCCAAAAATGAATTTTCAATCAACCACCACTTAATCACAACTTTTCTCTTTTTTTTTTTTTCTTTCACCAATTGAGTGAAGTTCTCTTTTTTTCTTTATGTAATATCCCTTCCCAAACTTAGCATGAAAAACACATCCAAATTAAAGCTCATGATTTCCTTAGAAAGTTAAATTCTTGTTTTTCAGGCTAAAGCTAGGAAATATAATTGGTAAAATGAAAGAAAAGGTTTACTTGTAGGCTCAAAATGGTAAACAATGGAAAATCATGCTTAAGCATGCATAAGGTTAGCTTGAAAGGCACAAACGATCCAAAGACGGCCTTAATATCACTTCTTAAATGTCATGAAATCAAATTGTATAAGAATGAATGATTTTTAAGTGTTCAACCAAATCAATGAATAATGAGATCAAACAACAACTTTGATGACAAGAAAATAAGAGTATATGTATAACACTCATGAAATGAAGCACAAGGCTCAAAAGCTCAGATTAAATGGTTATATAAGTCTAATTTATGCTTGATACAATTCTTTGGGTCATGCAAATCCTTTAATTGGAAAATTAGGAAACAAATGGCAAGTGCAAAGAAGGTTTCGAACATATTATGCTAGAACGATGCCAAATTTATTTATTTATTTATTTTTTTTATTAAACTTTACAAGGGAAAAAAATAAATAATAAATAAATAAAATTCAATTTTCATTTAAGTCATGCAAACATTTATCACAATCTCATCATAAGTGTTCGGAAAGTGACTCAAAACAAAACAAGACTCAGAATATAGAAAAAAAGAAAAACAAGCAAGAAATTAATTAAATTGTTTTTAAATTTTAAGAAAAACCAAATTTACTTGCTAAACTCCAATACCCCCAAACCTAGAAATGAACATTGTCCTCAATGTTTAAAATTTAGGCACAAGCAATGTCAAAAATAACAAATGAAGGTATTAAAGCAAATAAAAAAAAAACAAAAAAACAACACAAGAATTAAAATACAAAATAAAAATTACAAAACAAACAAACCAAAGAAATGAAACAGTAAAAACACTCGAAATAGAAAGCCCTAAACGAACAGTCTTACGCAAACCAAAACTCAAACGATTGAAAGCCCAACCCAAAAGAAAGTTAACCCACTTTGAAACCTAAACAACGGTGAAAACCCGAAGCCCACATGTTAAATTTTTTATTTTTTATTTTTTATTTTTTTAAAGAACATGGGACAAGATGTCTCGGTTCAGTGTAAGGGACAAGCTCGAGGGCGAGACACATGTCGACGCGTAGAGGCCCCGCAGACTCCACAAGCGCAAATTACGAGCGCCATGGAAAGGCACAAAGAGGACTTTGCTGAACGTGTCCGTAATTTGCATCATCAACTTGTGATACTCGCAAGTACACGAGCCGTTCGGTAATATAGCATATGTAAGTGCGAGGTCGATCCCACGAGGATTGGTGATTGAATGATCCAATTCATTTCCCCTACACAAAACAGAAATGAAAAAGAAAATAAATAAAACAAGAAAAAAAAGGAAATAACTCAAGCAAATAAGTTCCCAAGTTCAATTAGATTAACGAATTGATTCTAGCTAAAGTATGATTAAGCCATGGTGTTTGGTCATAACCTTGTGTTCCTAATTCCCTAATTTGATCATTTGTTGTCTAACCTAAAACTAAGCATTAGGAACCCATTAAGCATAGAAGAACAATTTAAACAACCAAGCATGTATCTAATCCCTGTTGTCGAATGTCCATACATACTCTTCCTATTCATAGTTCAATTTGAATTAAAGCATGGTGTCTACTCTTAATTCAAACCAAGATAGCTAACATGCAAGCCTAAATGGTGATCAATAATTCAAACTAGCATATTAACTTATAAGCATAATGAATAAGAACAAAAACCATAATTGAAACTTGGAAACTAATTAAACTTGAATACTTAAGAAAGAATGTACATTACAAATAAAAGTAAAGTAAAACTAAGAAAACTTGAAGGAAAATTTAGTAAAATCATTTTGTTACAACAATTGACAACTTGAAAGGAAACTAAGAGAATTTGAGGGAGAGAAGGGAAAGGAGCTCTAGAGAAGTGTTTGAGAGCTCCCCCCCATGGGGTTTTTTTTTTTTTTTTAAGCTTGAAGACTTCTCTATTTATAGGGCTAAGAGGGAGGAACATCATGATGAAATTCAACACCACCATTCCTTCTTTAATACAACCCATAATTCCCACCTCATCTTGTCTATGTTAGTGTGGTTGGAAACAATTCCATCCCATACTTCTTTTGTTGCACCTCAAGCTTCTTCACATGGGTTCAAAGGTGTTGTGGCTGCCTTTTGCTGCCAACCCATGTGGTTGCCTTTTGCTGCTGAAAAAACGATTCTTCTGAACCCGACTTGGTGTAGGAAGGCCAGAGGTTTCAAAACGTATCCAATGGGGCTCAAATTTGGATATGTTATACTAGACACCCGTTGGAACAACTTCTATGAAGAAAGTATTCCCATCGGAGCAGTAGAAGTGTGCGTTTTGGGCTTTGCAAGTTAGCTGCCGAAGAGAGACTGGAATTGACTTCATTTCTTTCTTTTTGCTTCACATGCATGCACATGCTTTCTCTTTAATAGCTCCATCATGTACCAACTTGCTCCTTTAGAATTTCATAGCTGGAATGCCTCCCTACTTCACTCATTATGTTGGGTACAAAGTCAGTTATAGTTGGGGTGAGGCACATGGCTAAAAGGAGGCACATGGCAAAAAGCTGGCAGCTGCAAATCCTCCTGAGCAAGGTTGAGTGTTGGACGGGCTAAGCACTCCACATATGTTCAATTGGGCTGAAATTTGGATATGTTGTACTAGACACCCATTGGAACAAGTTTCATGAAGATCTTCACCTCATCCGAGCCCCAGAGCATGCTTATCCAAGGCCAAGAAGTTGACCTATGAAACTGGGCTGGCAAGGGTTTGTAGCCAAAATTAGTTTGTCTTTAAGCTCTTCTTCCATTCACCCAAATCAGGCCTTAATATGCATGAATTGCATCATTTCCTATCCAAAGCCATCATTGTTACCTAAAGCTCAATGAATTGAAAGATAAACACAAAAAGGATTAAAAGCACAAGTTTAACTCAAAAACATAACCAAATCATAAGCTAGAAGGGTACGAAATGATATACAATTATGAACCGATCAATGACATGAAAAATTCAAGCATTACGGTCCCAAACATATAAGATAAATATAAGTAATAATTTAAAATGGAAACTTAAAGAATAAAACTCATACTCGATATAAGGTAGGACTTCCTCCGTATTCTCCAAGACATATAGATGTGCTTGGTTCAACAGATCCCGATCAACTAAGCCCACTGTGCAACCTGATAATGGCTTTGAAACTCCTATCTTCTGACTTGATGGCACTCCAATTGTACTAATATCAGATAAATGTTCGGTGCAAAATTCTCCAGCTTCTTCAGCTATATAACGCTAAGCAATGCAACCTTTGGGATGAGTACGGTTTTGAACATACCCCTTTAGAACTTTCATATATCTTTCGAACGGATACATCCATCTAAAATATACTAGCCCACATAGACGAACTTCTCGGACAAGATGTACTACTAAATGAACCATGACATCGAAGAATGAAGGTGGAAAGTATTTTTCAAGCAAACACAAAGTAACTACTACATCTTTTTTCAACTTATCTAGCTTGGAAACATCAACCGTCTTTGCACATATAGCATTGAAGAAGAAGCACAAACGAGTTATTGCATAACTTGCAGGCTTCTCCAAAATAGAACGAATTGCCACATGGAGCAATTGTTGCATTAAGGTATGACAATCATGTGATTTAAGGCCAAGAAGTCTTGAATCTTGTAAAGATACAAGATTTTTTATATTTGAAGAATAACCTTCAGGGACCTTCATACCATAGAAAGAATTGCAAACCGCTCTCTTCTCTGCTCTTGGCAAATTTCAAGGCCCTGGAAGCAAATGAGTACGTCTTTCTCCATACTCCGGTTGCAAATCAGTTTTGACCCCCCATGTTCAATAAATCTAACAGAGCAGCAATCCCATATTTATTTTTTCCAGGGATCTCCAGCAATGTACCAATGATACTATCACAAACATTCTTCTCAATGTGCATAACATCTAGGACATGCCTAACTGAAAGGTATTTCCAATACTCGAGATCAAAGAATTTTGACTTCTTCTTCCAACAAACTCTGTCACCATCATTTTCACCTCCACCTCCCTCTTTTTTCGAGCTCCATATGTAATTAATATCTTCAACCATATGCAGCACTTCTTCTCCAGTTAATGGCTCAGAGGCGTGCCATATTCAGGTTTCCCATTAAAAGCTGCACGTTGCCTCCTATATGGATGATTGATTGGTAACCATTTTCTATACCCAATGTAACAAATTTTATGGCCATTTTTCAACCTGTGACTAGGTGTATCATCGCCGCATATTGGACAAGCTTTATATCCTTTAACAAAACAACCAGATAAGTTTTCATAGGCGGGGAAATCATTAATTGTCCACAGGTAATGCAGCTCTAAGTGTAAAGTATTCTCCTATATATGCATCATACACTCCTCTAATCCCATCTCACAAAGATTTTAAATCATCAATCAAAGGCTCCAAGTAGACATCTATATCATTTTTGGGTTGTTTAGGACCGGAAATCAATAAAGTCAACATCATGAACTTTCGTTTCATGCACAGTCATGGTGGGAGATTATATGTAACTAAGATAACTGGCCAGCAACTTGATCTGCTACTTAGAGAACTGTGGGGATTGAATCCATAAGATGAAAGAGCCAATCTCAAGTTTCTCGGCTCATTACCAAACTCGGGCCATTTATCATCAACAAGTTTCCAAGACGGGGAATCCGCAGATGAGACATCTGACCGTCAATTGATTTTCTAGCAGCATGCCTAGTCAAACTCTTAGCTGTCTCATGTGATTGAAACATCCTTTTAAACCTTGGAATTGGAGGAAAATACCACACCACCTTCGCTGGCACATCCTCTTTCAAGATTGAATCTTTGCCTTCCTTCCACCTTGAGATACCACAAGTAGGACAATTAGTTGAATCTTCATACTCCTTCCTATACAAGATGCAATCATTGGGGCATGCGTTGGTTTTCTCATAACTCAGCCCCAATGCACACAAAGTCTTTTTTGCCTCATACGTAGAGGCCGGTATTGTATTTCCTTCTGGATGCAAATCGCCTTGAAGTATCAATAATTCTCTAAAACAGACATCACTCATCCCATGTTTGGCCTTCAAATTATACAACTTCACTAATGTCGATAACTTAGTGTACTTTCTACAACCATGGTACAATGGTTGATCTCCATCCCCAATGACATTAGCAAACTCATAAGGATCGGATCCAAAATCACCAAAATCATTATCATCCATCTCTATTTCTTCAACACAAAACTGTACCTACTATGGTCATCATCTTCTTCAATATTTCTACTAGCATTAGTAGTTGCTTCCCAAGGTTCTCCGTGAAATGTCCAATTCTTATAGCTTTGGTCAACTCCATTAAAGTATAAGTGATCCCTTATAATTTCAACCCCAAACAATTTCAAATTCACACATTTAACACATGGACAACGGATATGCGTTGTAGTTAGAAGATTTTCTACATAAAATTTCAAAAATGCTTCCACCTCTAACTCATATGCCTTCGATCTTCTATCCGAGTGCATCCATGACTTATCCATCTCCGACACTATACCCTATTATCTATAATAAAGTGAAAAGACAAACAATGACCATCGCTATAGCAGATTATATAGGGTTTGAATAGCAAGTAATATAGTATACAGACGACGGTTTTTAAACAACAACAGACGTATTGGACATATATAGACGACGGGTTTTCAAAAAACGTTGTATAATGCTAGCAAAAAACAGAGGCCAGTGAAATTGAACCACAACGGTAATTTAAAAAAACTGTCGTGTATAAAAATACAGACGATGGTTTGTTAAAAAACTGTCGTCGTATGCCTAAAAAAGCATTCTAAATATCGAAATCCTAGTTTATTTTCAAGAACCCAAAATATATTAAGAGCACAACATATACATTAATTTTTATGTTGGGTATTAAGAACACGTATACTAAGCATGAAACCAACATATAATAAGCATGAAAACATTAAATCCATTCCCGATTCATGAAAACATTAAACATTAAATACATGAACCCATACCTCCGACAACATTAAAAGATCGCAAAATATATATCTAAAACCTTTTAACACAGAACTGAATATCATTCAATGAATTTACAAGCATGAGATTAGGGTTTGTACTTACAAGTAGGCAGAGCTCACAGATTATGGCCAACTTGGATTCGACGGAGCCTGGAGAGCCCAACTTTGAATTAGAGTTGAAGTGAGAGAGCGAAATGTTTTAGGTCACAAATTATGGCCAACTTGGTTCAGGGTTACAAGTATAAGAGTTAGAGCGAAATCTGAAAATTTTAGGTGCGGGGAAATTTTTAGAAAGCATGCTCTTTAAAACATCGACGGAAAATAAAACAACCGTCGTTAAAATTTCAACATAAACATGATGCTTATTACATTAAAGACGTCGTGGTAAATATCCTTACGACGCAAAAACAAACTATCGTCGTTAAAATGTCAACATAAATATGACGCTTATTAAAAGAATTGCGTCGTGGTAGCTCATTACGACGCAAAAAAAAAAAAACTAACGTATTAGAAACTAAGTATATATGTGGGGTTTGGTTTTGCTGGGATTTCGAACTCGTGTGCAAACGGATTTAGGGTTTAGGGTGGAATGAGCAGAAAATTAAATAGACAAATATACCCTAAACCCTAATAAATAAAACCTAAATTATATATATATATTTTAAAAATAATTTTAGAAAAGGGATTAGGGTTTTAGGGCCTAAAATATCTCGTCCATAAAACCCTAAACCCTAATCCCTTTTCTAAAATTATTTAAACCCTAAACCATTAAAGTATAAGTGATGTTGTGACTCATCAAAACATTTTTCTTTTTGGTGGTCATTTTAAATTTGTATAACTCAAACTGCATTTTTTAAAGCTTAAGGGGGAAGAAAATATCTTAATGACTTCATAGGAGTTGACGTTGCATTTTTTGGATTTATTTTAAATTTATTATGAATATTTTGAATTAAATAGAATAAAATATTATTACAAAAACCCACAAACCACGTCGGCATTAAGAAAGTAAAGACGTTAAAGGCAAAATCATGGCCATTTTTACACAGAAAACGACGTACAAACAATATTCCACGACTTAAACTCTTAACTTCTCGCCGTCTAATTTCAATTAAACGACGTCGTCTATAGAACCAAAAGCGTCGTTTGAATAACCTTTTACGTCTCTTTTTAAAAAACTATGACGTTGTTATTTGTGTACAATGTCATTTTAAAGAAACGAAGGTTTAGAAAGTGCTCTTCGTAAATCATCGGCGGAAAACAAACAAACCGTCGTTAAAAATATAAATAAACATGACGCTTATTACATTAATACCCTAAACCCTAAACCATAAAAAAATAAACCATAAATTATATATATATTTTTAAATAATTTTATAAAAGGGTTTATGGTTTTACGGCCTAATATATATATATATATATATATATATATATATTAACCATAAACCCCAAACCCCAAAAATAAACCTTTATCCCCCTAAACCCTAAACCCTAAACCATCAAACTATAAGTGATGTTGTGATGCATTAATTTTTTTTTTTGTGGTCATTTTAAATTTGTATAAATCAAACTGCATTTTTTAAAGCTTAAGGGGGAAGAAAATATCATAATGACTTCATAGGAGTTGGCGGTGCATTTTTTGGATTTATTTTAAATTTATTATGAATATTTTGAATTAAATAGAATAAAATATTATTACAAACACCAACAAATCACGTCGGCGCTAAGAAAAGAACGACGTTATAAAACGTAATAAACGACTTATGTTTAAAAAACGTCGTCTTTAGAAGAGAAACAATGGCAGGTTTTACACACACCCCGACGTACAACTTGTATACATGAAATAACTATTAATTTATCGCCGTCTAATTCTCATTACGATGGTATCTATAAAGAGCGTCGTCTGAAAGGTATTTTACGTCTGTTTTGTTTCAAACGATGACGTTGTTATTTGTTACCACGTCAGTTTAAATAAACGACGGTTTAGAAAGTGCCCTTGGGGTTTTCACAACATGAAAACCTCAACAAATTTACAGGGAGGTTGACGGTGCATTTTTTGGATTTATTTTAAATTTATTATGAATATTTTGAATTAAATAGATATAAAGACAAACAAACCACGTCGGCGCTAAGAAAAGAACGACGTTGTAAAACTTATAAACAACTTACTTGTAAAAACAACCGTCGTTTAATGGTTATCAGTGACATACATACTATATATCACGACTTAAACAATTAACTTAGCGCTGTCTAAATTCCTTTTATGTCGGTTGTAAATGTACAGTCGTATTTTTTATTCCTTTTATTTTATTTATTAACTACGTTTGTACTCCATAAGACGACGGTGTTTGATATAATTATGTTGTTGGAAGGTTTATTACACGTCGGTCACGCAATTTTTTTTAAAAAAAAAATAATGAAAACCAATTTTAAATTCATTGGGAAAAGAAGAATGTACATTATACATAAAATTTGTACAAAAACTTGTCTAATTCTAACCAAATTTGTACATTTTATAAAAATGTTTAAGTGTTCTAAAAATCCTCTACTCCATATGAAGGCAAACAAACTCTGCCCATTCTTTCCTCACTTCTTCAATGGCTTCTTGGGGGTATGACGCTTGATCTTTTCCCTTCGCAAATTGCAATCCATAAAAAATGATTATTTAGGCTTTATAAATACACAGAAATTCAATATATATCCACAGACGATGCTATTTTTCATTTACCGACGTAGTATATCTATGCAACGACGGTATTTTTAATTTACCGTCGTTGATAATACAAAAAACCACATAAAATAAATCTGAAAATTTTCTACTTACCATCTTCTCAAACTCCAGGGAAGGATCCATGATGATGTCTCTCATAAAGCGCATGACATAATAGCCACACTCTACACTGTTGGGTTGCTTTGGTGTGCCTGGTAGAGTTTTCCAAATAGGTGCTTTACGGCCTTGTCTGCCTATGTGTGAATTATACATTTTGATAGCACTGTTCACTATGTTTTTGCCCCCCTCATCCACAACTCGATTTCCAGGCAGTGGATCCAGAAAATACACAGTCTCCTTCTTTGCTCTCACAATGATCAAGACCCAATGACAACTGCACAAAATAAATATAAAGGTTAAACATTTTTATATGCAGTGCATCATACAAACAAAATCCTGTTAAGGAGACTAACCCTGGATTGTAAGGCATCAGGAAAATCTGTTCACCATCTATCTTTGGAAGTCGATTGGCTACCAAACGTGATCTTTCAGTTAATGAATCAGCGTTGGCACTAACTTGAGCAGGGTCGATAAGGGCAACCATGTTCACCATATTTGCAGCTTTCAAATTATCAAATAGGCACCTAAATATATGAAATGAAACCATGACTGTTTTTTTTCAACAGAAAGGAGAGTGTGAAATGAATATTTGATAAGGACAAACCTCATATATACTGCAACCACAATAGCCCCAATTTCTTCCATGCTAGCAAACTGTGTAATATCTTCATGCAAGACGAAGGTATTACGATCTTCACCAAACACCTCCTTCTCAATTGTAAAGGTCATAATCTTCTCTTGAGGCTTTAGTGTCGTTTCCACATAACGACAAAGTGATTGTAAAGAAGATGGCAACTCCAAGCTTTGAATAATCTGGTACTTAAGTATTCTGTTTTAAGAAATAAAGCAACATAAAGTGACGTGGTAAATCAATACACACGACGGTTTAAATAAAACACCGTCGTCTGAAATTAATTTAAATGACGGTAAAAAATACCGTCGTAATGAAGAATTTATTACGTCGTATAAAAAAACCGACGTCTAATTCAAATGCAAAATTCATAGATAATGAATTTACCTTTTCAATTTGCTTTTCTCCAACACTGGATTTCTGTTTTAATAAATAAAGAGATATATATAAGAAAGCTTGTACAACAATTTAAACATTCAATTAAAAACAAAACTGCGGTGGAAATTTAAAACAAACGACGATTTAAAGAAAATATTGACGTCTGAAAATTGAAAAACAAATGAAAAAGGCAAAGTTATGAGAATTTACCTTTTCATCTATCTTTTCTACATCCCCGGATTTCTGTTTTAAGAAATAAAGAAATATATATAAGACATTGTACAAAAAGTAAAAAAAATTAAAAAGTAAAAAAATTAAATAAACCATCTTGGTAAGGCATAACAGAAGACGGTATGTAAGAATTACAAACGTCTAAATATCATTAAACGACGGTAAATAATAAACGTCGTGGAAATGTATCTATTACGACGGTGGGTAATAAATCGTCATCTAAATCACATAAAATTTTTCAGAAATTCAGATTCCAGAGTGTACCAGCCTTTTTTAGCAGAAACACAGAGATAACAGCAATTGCAGAGAAAAAGAGTGAGAGAGAGAGAGAGAGAGAGAGAGAGAGATAGATAGATAGAGAGAGTGGGATTGTGTCAGTGAAGATAGTTTGTAAAACAAGTAAACTAAATACTACAATAACTCAATCCTTTCCACCATCGTGGTATGAAAACACAAACGACGGTTTATTAATAAATGCGTCGTGGTATAATAAATGCGTTGTGTTTTAATTTTAAAGACTATGATTCACAAAAACGACGTCTAATGGCTTTTTGAAAAGAGAATTCAAAGTTCAGAGACGTTACCATTTCTTCCCGCCTTTTCCCCATTCTTGGCAGTATCATCCTCAAACTGTAGGGCTCTGACATCAAGAGCCCCAAAGTAGCTTGTTTTGTCCGACATTGGATTTTTGGGACTTTGCTCTTGACCTTGGATTTGACAGGGGTTAGTATTCAGTTTCAGCATGCTTGGATCAAAATTGGGGAAGAGTTTGTTAAGCTAACTTAGCAAATTTTCCCTCTCAGCTTCTACCAATTGCTTGGTTCTAGCCTCCATCTTTAAAGTCTCTTCTCTTGATCTAGCCTCCATTTTCAAAGTCTCTTCTTGAAGGACAAGTCTTACACTTTCCTTCAATTGATCGGCAAACCTTACCTTCTGTTGTCTAGGTAAATTGAAGTATTGCTTAGTGGAAATCCTAGCCCCTACCCCTCTAACTCTTCCTGGATGCTCGGGACCCAAAGCCATTGTCAACACGTCATTACTTCCTGATCCAGGAAGAGTGCCTTCAGAGACTTGTTTTTTCAATTCATCATAACACAAAGACATAATAAAAAGGCAGCATAAGAAAACACACGACGGTTATTTATAAAAAAATCGACGTAATATACCATTTCACATGATGGTACTTAACTACCGACGTGGTTAATTTATTAAAACGACGTCAATAATAAACCACCGACGTCTTATAATATAATTACAAAAACAGAGTAGTGATTTCAGATTAAGACCTTTAACGACGTGTTTTAAAAAATTTCGACGTAGTAATATTTTTCACACGACGCAAAAATATAACAGAAGACGTAATAAGACTTATCACGACAATACAGTTTAATAAAAATTTAAAACAGAGTTAGTAGGCTTACAATTAATTTTGCTTTCTCTGCAACCTTTGGATCCGGGATGTTACCGTGTTTGTCTTATCTAGCTTTCTTCCATAAGGTAGATCGATCAATTTCTACCCTGGGAATGGTTTCCTCCAACTGATCCTCCAAACCAGCATATCCTTTTCGAGACAATCGATGATTGTACTCAAGTTTCTCCCTCCTCTGTGATTGTTCAAAATGCACAGACACAAATTTTTCAGATAACCTTGAAGCTACAAAGGCATCCCAGTCAGCTTTCTCTATGAATTTTTATATTTCAGGGGGTTGGCTTAATTTCTCATTCTCTTGATGAATGGAAGGATATGATGCCTCGTTAGTGTAAACTTGAAATCCTTCCATTTCTTGGCAGCAGAAGATATCACCAGTTTATTGCCCCCTTGACCAACCACAAAAGCCATGTCAACGGCTTCCCAAATCTGTTCTTTTATATCCTTGGATATTTCAGCCCATTTCTTGTCCACAAGTGGGACTCTGGAGCATGTCAACACACCAATGTAGGACTGCATCTCAGTATGTGCAGGGCCATTTACAATTACATGACGTTTTTTTCTTCAAAAAGATGTATCCCGTCATTTTCAAATTTACCCAACGACCTTATACTCAATAATAACAACGTGAAAAATATTTAGCACGTCGTTTTAATTACGCATACCGACGTGTAACTGTTTTAATTACACAATAAATTAGTTTTCCAAAAAATGATAACGTCGTTTTTTTATATACCGTCGTTGTTAATTAATTTATACGACCCTATTGTAGTTTTAAACGACGTTTATGTTTTCATATAAGCGTCGATAATTTTAATATAACCGACGTGATATGAAAGATTAGTTTATAAATAAGGGTTTTTCTGTCTTTCTTTCGCCTTCATTTTTCAATTAGGGTTTTAACTTCTTCTTTCCCTTGGCTCTCTCTCACCTCTCTGGAGGCACATCACCTCTCTGTCTCACCTCGCTTTCATTTTTCAGTTTGGATGTTGATGTGTGTGCGCGTTTGTGTATCTGAAAGACACAAACACGCACATATCATCTAAAATATTGCCCTTGTGTGTTGGTTTGATTATGATGAGGAACAAAGTTCATTCTGGTAAGACTTCACTTTAATTTGATGGTGACGACGGTTTTCTATATAAACCGTCTTGGGTTATCACAAATCTTGTCATATTGTTTATCTACCGTCGTAGGAAAAAAAATTCAATAAATAAATCTTTAAAAGCAATTAAAATTATGAAGTTTCACTAAAACACCCAAAATTGGGGCTGAAATTATAAAAAAACCCAACACCCAAAACACTTTATAAACACACCCAAAACCCATCATTATACACACTCAAAATCCATTTATAAATGTTGGCACTAAAACTGAATAGATAGAGATGAGTGCAACTTACAAGTGAGATGGACGATCGAGAGATCGGTTGAGTGTTTAGACGCAGATTCTTCCTTTCTCCAAATGCTGATCCTGAATGGAAGGAAGTCGAGACTCGTAAGGTCTATGGAACTGGTGTGGTACCAGCCTAAGACCCTCCGATGCCAAAGTAAGATTGTTTTCTAAGAGCTCTTGCTGTTGTCAATATAATAGTATAAAAGTCAAGCTGAAAAGTCTTACCCCTGTATTGTAGTGAAGGGGCCTATTTATAGAGGGGATTTTGTATGCCCTTAGTACTCATTTTCGATGCGGGACTCGTGGGAGGGCCCTATGAGGTTGATTCTCTATAATCGGTAAGGAATGCCGATTGTAGACGAGCTGGGCCTGTCGGGCTTTTCCAGCTTTGAGACAATGCCATCGGTAGCCAATGCCGATTGTTCGAGGCCTTGGGTACTTGGGTGAGTTTCTAAGATCCACGTGTCGTTGTATGAGTGGAGGGTCAGATATGGTACAAACAATAAACACACCCAAAAAATATACAATTGTTGATTTTGGGTGTGTTTCTATGTTTAAATAGTGTTTGGGTTTTTTTTTATTTTTTTATAAATACATGTCTAGGATTGGGTTTATTTATAAATTTGTATTAAAATTAAGACGATGGTTTATAGATAATGATAGACGTATAAAGTCAATTAACACGACGGTATTTTTAACTCCACAAAGTGGTAAAAAATTTGTACGTCATTAATTTAACAAACCGTCGTGGTTAGTACAAATTATGCGGACAGGAGAGTTATGGATACCGTCGTAGTATGATGTAATTAAAAAGTCGATAAATTTATATTTACAGTCGTGGTAACTTAATTTAAATCGGCGAATTTTTTTGTAATTAACTGCCGTAGATTTCTTTGAATTTATGCTTCGCTGACTAAGAAAATTGGGTCGTTTTTATTTATGAGTTAACACGGCGTCTTATTTTTCAATTGTCGTCTTTACTTTCTACGGCGATGATTTCATAGCTGCAGTCATTGTTTTTAGGTTTAGATTTTAACTCGGAATAAAAGCTTTGTAATAAGACGATGCTTTTTTAATTTGGTGCGTTGTGGTTTAAAAATATCTATGCGTATACCGGTGTTTTAGGTGTTTAAGTTATGTTTCTACGACGGGTTTCTATTACCGTCGTCTTTTAAAAAATAACGACGGTTTTTTGATCTACCGTCGTTGTTTCCTGGTCGTCTTTTGCCCTTTTTGTAGTAGTGTAAGCATAAGGAATAATAATATTTAAAATGGCTACTTAAATAATAAAACTCATACTTACTCGATATAAGGTAGGACTTCCTCCGTATTCTCTAAGACATATAGATGTGCCTAGTTCAACAAGTCCCAATCAACTAAACTCACTGTGCAACCTGATAAAGGCTTTGAAACTCCCATCTTCTGGCTTAATGGCACTCCAACTGTACTAACATCAGATAAATGCTCGGTGCAAAACTCTACAGCTTCTTAAGCTATATATCGCTCAACAATGCAACCTTCGGGATGAGTCCGGTTCTGAACATACCCTTTTAGCACTTTCATATATCTTTCAAACGGATACATCCATCTAAATATACTGGCCCACATAGACAAACTTCTCTGACAAGATGTACTACTAGATGAACCATGATAACAAAGAATGAAGGGGGAAAGTACTTCTCAAGCAAACACAAAGTAACTACTACATCTTCTTCCAACTTATATATCTAGCTTGGAAACATTTACCGTCTTTGCACATATAGCATTGAAGAAGAAGCACAATTGAGATATTGCATACCTTGCAGGCTTCTCCAAAACAGGGAGCAATTGTTTCATCAAGGTATGACAATCATGAGATTTAAGGCCAAGAAGTCTTGAATCTTTTAAAGATACAAGATTTTTTTTATTTGAAGAATAACCTTCAGGGATCTTCTCTGCTCTTGACAAATTCCAAGGCCCTAGAGGCAAGCGAGTACGTCTTTCTCCATACTTGGGTTGCAAATCAATATTGACCTCCATGTTCAATAAATCTACCGAGCAGCAATCCCATCTTTATTTTTTCCAAGGATCTCCAGTAATATACCAATGATACTATTGCAAACATTCTTCTCAATGTGCATAACATCTAGGACATGTCTCACAGGAAGGTATTTCCAATACTCGAGATCAAAGAATTTTGATTTCTTCTTCCAACAAACTATGTCACCATCATTCTCACCAACACTTCCCCCATTTTTTGAGCCCCATATGTAATTAATAACTTCAACCATATGCAGCACTTCTTCTCCAGTTAATGGCTTGGGAGGCGTGCCATATTCAGGTTTCCCATTTAAAGCTGCACACTGCCCCTGATACGGATGATTGATTGGTAACCATTTTCTATGCCCAATGTAACAAATTTTGTGGTCATTTTTCAACCTGTGACTAGGTGTATCATTGCCTCATATTGGACAAGCTTTATATCCTTTAACGACATAACCAGATAAGCTCCCATAGGCAGGAAAATCATTAATTGTCCACAGTAATACACCTCTGAGTGTAACGTATTCTCCTATGTGTGCATCATAAACTCCTCTAATCCCATCCCACAGAGATTTAAAATCATCAATCAAAGGCTCTAAGCAGACGTCTATATCATTTTCGAGCTGTTTATGACCGGAAATTAATAAGGTCAACATCATGAACTTCCGTTTCATGCATAGCCATGGTGGGAGATTATATGAAACTAAGATAACTGGCCAACAACTGTATCTGCTACTTAAAGAACTATAGGGATTGAATCCATCAGATGAGAAAGCCAATCTCAAGTTTCTCAGCTCTTTACCAAACTTGGGCTAACAAGTTTCCAAGACGTTGAATCCGCTTGATGAGACATATGACCATCAATTGATTTTCTAGCAGCATGCCAAGTCAAACTCTTACCTGTCTTATGTGATTGAAACATTCTTTTAAACCTTGGAATTTGAGGAAAATACCACACCACCTTCGTTGGTACACCCTCTTTCAAGATTGAATCTTTGCCTTCCTTCCACCTTGAGATACCAGAAGTAGAACAATTAGTTGAATCTTCATAATCCTTCCTATAAAAGATGCAGTCATTGGGACATGCATGGATTTTCTCATAACTCATCCCTAAAGCAGACAAAGTCTTTTTTGCCTTGTACATAGAGGAAGGTAGTGTATTTCTTTCTGGAAGCAAATCTCCTTGAAGTATCAATAATTCTGTAAAACAAACATCACTCATTCCATGTTTTGCTTTCAAATTATATAACTTCACCAAAGCCGACAACTCACTATGCCAAAATTGACTTTTCGCGTCGGGGAAATACCGTTGCTAAAGGTACCCAACAACCGATGTATTGGGAACCGATGCAAAAGATATTGTGATACGCTTCGGACATTCCCCGTCACTAAAGATGAGTTACGACTTCGCTCTTCCATAATCGCCGATGCATAAGGTGTTACCATATGCCAAAAAGAGCGTTGACCTCCGATGCCTAAACCTTTAATAGCATCGAGAGAATATATTAGCACTGATGCTAAATACTCATTATAGCATCAAGGGTTTTGATTATACTGAAGCGTGTTCTAATTTACCACTTTAGAAAAGATGCCACTACTGTTGCAAATTATGGTCTACGCCTTCGTTTTTTGTATTTATGATGATGTGGAAAGCCTACAAATGGTTTGACTTTCTACACATATTATTGACCCTTCATTTTTTTTTTACTTTTCAACAATAATTTTAACTAGAAAAACAACCATAATAGTTTATACCATAAAACTTGAAGATTCAAAAGTAATTACATTGTTTACCAATCTTGATTCCTACTATATCCATACAAAATACCACATCCATAGCATTAACCTATAATTACAAAATTTGTACTTGTACTTGGTCTCCACATTCAGCTGTCAATTTGTCCTGAGTTTCCACATTCACGATTTGTATTTGGTCTCCACATTCAATTGTCAATTTGTACTGAGTCTGCATTTTTGGAAATACAAAAAGAAACTAGGAGCAAGTAACAGGAATTTGAACAAAGATAAGTTCTAGAAAAGAACATACTGGGAGAAAATTGTATGTGCCGCAAAAGCTGAATCTCTGATTTCCACTTAATCTTATTGACAAAAAAGAAGAGAGAGATAGAGGAAAAAACCAGACCTGGACATGAACAATTCCACTATCAACACAAACAACATATAAATCTTGTAACATAATCAAAACCACCAAAGACAATGTGAAAATGAAAGGTTGAGCTCCCCAAAACAAGCTACTCTCATCGTACAATATGTTAGTCCAATTAAATAGCTGAAAAAAGAATCAGAAACAGATTTCCATTCGCCGACGAGCAAACTAACTCAAATGTTACAAACATGGCACACAAAAACAGAGTTGACACCAAAAACCACACTCATATATATTGCCATTGCAACATCAAAAAACATTCCTATAAATGTAAACTTATGAGTTCTGCCAGTAAACCAAAATCCATACATAAATAAGCAAAATACTAGTGAAACACTCAGAAAAGGCAAGTTTTTGTTGAAATTAAAATTGAACAAACTTGCACATCAGAAAATGATACAACCAAAACCATCAAATTTGCTTCCCTTTTGTTTTTGCTCAGTTTTCTCAGAGACCAAACAACAAATAAGCATATGGGTACCTCAGGAAACAGAGCTTATGGCCTTCCAAAGTGGGCAACAAGAACTGAAATGGTCTTGACTCTTGCGGACCAACAGTTGAGATAAAGTTTTGTAGCAAACAGTTGTCCTAGTGTAGCCTTCTCTGCGGGTTATCTAATCATTAAATATACACTATTAAAAGTAATTTGGTTTGATTCCGTAAAAAAAGATGACATTGTTACAAAATCCTAGATTTTCTGCAAGACATTGACATTGTCATTATTGCTCCCCAAAATCCTATATATTTTTTCTAGATTACTTTTGAAATTATAAATTTGTTCATGACATTGGCATAGTCTTAGCTAGTTTAATAAAAAGGAAACTGAGGGCGGGTAGGGTGAAATTTTTGGGGGAAAGTATGAAATTTTTTTAAGGAGTGAAATTTGTGAGGTTGCTGTGGGGCACTTCCAGAACAAGGCAATCAGAATGTCAAAACAAAGTTCACAAGATACTTAGAAATACATAGCATATCAAATTATTCCAAAGTACAGAACAAAACCCTCTGTTTGGTCTCCTCCTAAACCAAGGAATACAAAAAATTAATAAAAATAACAATCCCAAATCCATGCTTGTTGAATAATTCATCTCAACATAACAACAATTTTAGTGATCTCATAACAGCAACCAAAAAAAAACTTGAATTATTCTCTTCATCCACATTTTCATTCAAGACAACCACACAGAGAAAATAATACTGGAAAGGAAGTAAATTTTGAAAGAATGACCATACCACAGCACCAAGTGACAAGAATTTTAAACTGGATATTTCGCCATTGCTGGAGAGTGTGGCTTTGGATAGAGAAAATCATCACAAATGTAAAAACCAGTCAATAACTTTCCACAAATTATAGAAGAAAATAAATAAATAATCTGAGCAAATTAATAAGAAAAGTAAAAATACCATATGTTATTGAGAAGGTAATAGCTGTTTGGATTTTGCAACAACACTTGGTCATCATGTTGGAAATTAAATTAGAATCTTAAATCCTTATCTTAATCTTTGTAATTGATGAGCCCAGAATAATGAAAGGCTTGTATAGATCAATAATGTGAACTGAGGCATAATATAACTTTAGCATTCAGAATTGGTTGCCACCCTCTTCTAGACTGATGCATTAATTGAAAAAATGCATATAGTGAAATGCCATTTGTTCTGCTCAATAAATATCTTCAATGAAAAGAAAGATGATAAACAAGGACTAGCAAATTCTCTATAAACTTGACCAAAAACTGCTTAAAGTCAGGCATGTTCTTGCTATCAGTTTCCAAGTACATTAAAGCCAGGCAATTAAACTAAGAATATAGGATCTGTCACCCTTATTATTCAAATATATTTGGTTATGCACTTTGCTATTGAGCAAGTACATGTTGTGACTTTCCAGGCCCATAGTTGTCTAGCTAATATAGTTCATACAACCCATGATTTTAATCCAGACAAAATCACAAGTTGCCAATAAAAGAAAAAAATCAGTAACAAATCAAATGCACAAGAACAAAACAATAAAATACCTTCCCTCTTATTTCTCTCCCTTTTTTCTTTCAAAGCTTCTCTTTCCTATACTAGCAACAATAAAATCAAAACAAAAAATACAGCAACAGCAAAACAAAAATAGTCCAAATATCAAATACCGATAAATTAAACCAGTCCAAAAACTTAGAATTTTAAGAGCATTCACTCCATATGTACCAACCAGTGCATCAAATATCTATCATCATGCCAAGGTTAGGTTGTGTCTCCATCAGGACGCCATTCAATGTGATCACATTAAATCTCGCTGCTAACTAAACATTCAAGTTTTGGGTCAAATTTTCCATCAGAAAAAAAAGGGGAAGGGGAGAAATTACCCAATAAATTGAAACCCTAACTGATAATCTCACCTGGAGGACGACGACAACGGAGGTAAACGAAGGGACTGCGATGGCTCTTCTCGACGAGGAGGAGGACATCTATGGCTCTCTCTTTTAGGGTTTAGGAATAGATGACGGCAGAGATGGAGGACATAGAAGAAATCAGTGAAGAAGAGAGATGCTGAAGGTGAGAGGAATGAGAGGGTGATTGTGACGTGACTGTGGGTATAGTGAGAGAAGGTTTAGGCTGACTGTGGGTATCGCTAGAGAGAAGAGAGGGAGTTTGGAGGAGGTGAGAAGAAGGATGAGAGAGTGACTCTGACGGGTATCGTGAGAGAGAAGAGAGGGAGTTTAATTTTTAGTCAGAAATATGAGAGGGAGTCTGAAATATTAACGAGGGAGCGAAAAATTTTAGCGAAAAATTACTGTAGCGGTCAACTATGCTTTTGGCATCGGTGCAAAATATTATGCTTAAATTTGTTTTTTGCAGAATCATTTTACGCTTCAGTATATTTAAATTATAGATGCTAAATATAATCAACGGCATCAGGAAGGAAAACCAAAAATTTGTGCTGATGCCTTTATATACTTTAAATCTTATTATTTATAAAACCGAAGCCTAATATACTAATAGCATCGATTTT
Organism: Prunus fruticosa; assembly: GCA_018703695.1. Lineage (NCBI taxonomy): Eukaryota > Viridiplantae > Streptophyta > Magnoliopsida > Rosales > Rosaceae > Prunus > Prunus fruticosa. The sequence continues at coordinate 131,804 of CM031921.1, read as the reverse complement.
TCATTTCACCGATGCCTATGCAGTGTTGCGTAAAGTGAAATTTGGCATAGTGACTTCGTATACTTACTACAACTAGGGTACAAGGATTGATCTCCATCCCCAATTACATTGGCAAACTCATAAGGATCAGATGCAATATCGCCTAAATCATTATCATCCATCCCTAATTCTTCAGAAACAAAAGTGAACCTACTTTGCTCATCTTCTTCCACATTTCTACTAGCATTAGTAGTCCATTCTCAAGGTTATTCGTGCCATGTCCAAATCTTATAGTTTTGGTCGATTCCATTAAAGTATAAGTGTTCCCTTATAATTCCAACTTCAAAACGTTCGAATATTCCCACATTTAACATATGGACAACGAATATGAGTTGTATTTCCAAGATTTTCTACAACAAAATTCAAAAATCCTTCCACCCCTAATTCATATGCCTTCGATTTTCTATCCGCATGCATCCATGACTTATCCATCTCACACACTATAAAATCATATATATAATAAAGTGAAAAGAGCAGCAACGAAACACTACTATATTCACATAGCAGAGAATAAATTGAAAATAAAATGTAAAACAAGAATCAGACGACGATTTTTACAAAATAATTGTCGTGTAATAGAAATTTAGACGATGACATCTCTAGTTACCGTCGTCATTAAGCTACCCAAACCCAGAAATTTGTATTGCTTTTTGAATAACAAAGTTCTGGGTTCTGGTAGCCTAAAGACAACGGTTAATGGAGAACAGTCGTCTTTAGGTTACCAAATGCAAACTAAAATTCAGACGACGGGAGTAAATGAACAACCGACGTATAATAAAAATTTAGACGCAGTTTGATCCATCAACCGTCGTTGTGGTTTACAAAAAACCGCAGTCTAAATCTCTCATCCCCATTCCTTTTCCAAGAACCCATGGCCAAACAAACATAAAAGAACCCAAACAGAGAGTTATTATTACAAGAATACAAACACCAAAACATAAAAGAACCCAAATATAGCTCCCAATTAAGAACCCATAGCTCCCAAAACATATATTAAGAAACCAAAGCTACCAAAACCAACGAAAACATTTATGGATTTAAGAAGCCATGCAATATCATTAAATAAAGAGATTAGGGTTTGAACTTACATGGATATTGAGAGAGAGCTGAGAGAATATAACAAATGCTTGAGAGTGCGCGAGCTCGAAGAATATACCCAATGCTTTGAGAGAGAGCGAAAATTTTAAGACAAATTTATGTTGAAGAGAGAGAACGAAATATTTAGGGTTAAAGGGAAATTCTGAAAATTTTAGATCGTGGTCAAAAATTCAAAGCACCGCTTTTTTCAAAGACGACGGTAAATACATCGATATTGACGTTTAATGTTCACTTATGACGGCGGTTTAAGGAAACAGCCGACGTTGTAAAATGAAACTACATTGACAAATAAAGGAAACGACGTTGTAAATTATTTTTACGTCACTCCTTAAAAAACCGACGTCTTAAATATTAAATAATTAGATGGGGTTTGGGTTTCCTGGGATTTTCGAATGCGCGTAATTGACCAAAAACAGCGAGAGAAAACCGGCGTCATTTCAATAAACCCTAAACCCTAAACCCTAAATTTTACAATAATTATAAAAAAGTACACAAGTAAGAGAAAAATGAACCAAAAATTGCTACGGACTCCTTACAACAATGCCTTCTATATTAGTAGGCTAAAATCTAGATTTCATAATTTTGAATTTATGGCCACCAATGAATCACATAAACCTTAGGGTTATGTTATGAAAAGTATAAGGACTATCGTGCTTTGTCTCTAAATTTTTTTGACTTTTGTTATCACTTGTAATTTTGAATACTAAAATTAAATTTTTTTGAGTGCATAGAATTTGTCGGTTCATTTTTCGGATTTTTTTGAATATATTATGAACATTAGTAATTAAATAAAATAAAAAAATATTTTTAAGATTACTTTTTTAAAGCTTTAGGGGAGAGACAATCTTTCAATGAGTGCATGGTAGTTGTCAGTTTATTTTTTGGAATTAGTTTTGAATTTATTATGATATTAGGAATTAAATAAAATATAAAAGTCATATTAAAATGAAATGACAAATGACATAACCGACGTCTGGATCCCTTTACAACGACGTTAAACAACACAAAACGTTGTCCTAGGTCATATCAGATGTCAAAAAGCAAAACCGACGTGGTTCGTACGTTACTACGTTTTCTTGTTCTTAATAATCGATGTGGGTTATATTTACAATGTCTATTCTAAAGTCGTTGCCACCGTTGTTTACATATACAACGTCAAATTTTGTAAGCTAACCACCGTTGTATGTCTTTAAGACGTCGATATGTTTGTACTAACGGACGTAGTATATCGGTACAAAATTTTTCCGTACAAGATGAAGGTAAATATAAACCATCGTGTTTCAACCTGTTACATAGCGTTTTTAAGAATTGCCGTTGATGTTATATTTCCCGTTATAATAAGACGGCGATTGTTGACATATATGAGATGTGTAAATGTCGGTAATAAATTACCGTCATTGTATTTTAATTATAACGACGGTATTATAAAAACCCGTCGTATAATTCAAATGCACATATAAAAAAATCTTAGATTGGAATAAATCAACTTACGTATTCACTATATTTCTCATGTCGTCGTCAACATAGCGGTTTGGCAATGAATCCATGTAATAGACAGTCTCCTTAGCTGGTCTCACTATTAACAACACCTAATGACCCCCTACACATAATGATCCATATAGGTTAAATAGTACAAAGAAAAATATTACAAAGAAAATAGGTTAAATAGTTAAGGGGACTAACCCTGGATTATATGGCACCAAGAAAAATTGATCCCCATTTGCGTTTTTTAGGCGGTCTGGCAGTTGTTTTGTTCGATAAGATAAAGATCCAGATTGAGCGTTGACTTGTCCAAGGTCGACGAGGCCAACAAGGTTTACCATATTTGCCATTTTTAAATAGTCAAATAGGTACCTAAATATATAAAATTCAATTAAATGAGATTTTAATTTAAAAGAAAGGGAAATGTAAAAAAAAAAAAAAAGGATTTCTAGAATTACCTCATGTATATTGCAATCACTGTGGCTACAATCTCAACCATGGAAGCAAACTGTAAAATATCTTCACACAAGAGAAAGGTATCATGCTCAGTGCCAAACACTTCCTCTGGAATGTGAACTTTCACGGTGTCGTCAGCAGGCTTCAACTTGGTTTGGACAAATTGGCATAGGGCTAACAGAGGAGGTGGCATGTGTAGCTTTGAGAGATCCTGTTACAAGAAATAAATAAAGAAATATAAGTTAGTTTGTATATCAAGTAAAATAAATGACTCTAACTAAACCAACCAAACCGACATGGTATATAATATAAATGACGATTTCTAGAACATACTGACGGAGTAAAAGTTATAGACAATGGTAAAGACATAACTGTCGTTGTGTAAATGTTCTAACGTCGCTACACTATAGAAAGGTCGTCTAATTAAAATGCAGTGAATGCTTTAATGAAATAGACGACGGTTTATAAAAGAATGAGATGACGGCAAAAAAAGACCGTCGTTATTTTCAAGGCATAAATAAAATGCAAACCAAGTAAAAGCGTCGTGGTATATCACTCACAACAACGGTTCTTGGAAGAAACAGACGTATTATGGTTTTCAAACGTCGGTAAAGATAAACCGTCGTTGTTTGGAAATTGTTGTTAGAAATGTGCCCTAAGAGCCAATACATTTGATGTGATCTCCTTAGAATACATTTCATATATGATATATAAATGGCAAACTTAATTTGTTATCTTTTACATCGTGTAAAGAAACAAATGTCCAAGGTATGCTAACTAAGAGATAAAGTAATCTAAAGAAGATTAGATTCGGAGACCTTTAATCTCTAACTGTAGCATCCCGAAATGTTCCTAATCATAGGTTATCAAATGGGCATTGATAAACCGTCAAGATTAGCACATATTATGTATGCTCAATTGGGAGGATGGTTAGTCTTAAACCATTTGTGTAGTTGACACTAATACAAGTATGTGGGTGCTCATTAGTGAATGAGTACACTGAACGCTATCAACCGTAGTTCTCGTATGAAGTATTTATCTATATGTCAAACGAGAACTCATAGTTGCAATAATGCAAATTAGTCCTTAGACCTGAGGCATCATGGTTGTCCTGTGATGCGTTATTGATCTTTGATAGCTCTTAAAGGCAAGCCGTAAAATATTTGTCTTAAGTGTTGTTGGGATCTCTTAATTTATCATAGGGGCATGTGAATGTACAATAAGGAATCTCTACTTTCGATAAAGAAGGAGAATGTTTCAAGATGTGATTCAGTAAATCTTTGGCCAAAGTATTTTGAGCTTGATTTAGAAAGTTGTTCTTAATCATGTTCTTTTGAATCACATGAGGTTGTAAATCATATTAGGGGTTTGACATAATCAATCCGTACCCTAATAATATGATTTGAAACATTGTATAAGAGAAGGACCGTATTGCATTGCAATTCCAACTGAATAGGTTCTTCATCTATTCTGGTTAGCTTGGGTGGCCTTGATATATTGCTAGATGTCACTCTTGGCTTGTGGAAGTCCTAGGATTGATTGTGATCGATCCAAATAAAGGAAGAATTAAAAGGGGGTTTTAATTCCAGTTGGTTAGAAAGAGTTCTTATATTTTCCCACTGCCTTGCTAATTAGAACCTAATGGATCGCACACCTTAAATGGTTAACTTTGAGTAATACAAATGAGAATGAGGAAATCAATTTGATTGATTTGATGTGGATGATTTACTACGTGTAAAAACGTATTTGGGCTTCGGTAATAGTTAACGAAAAGCCCAAATGGTTGGTTATCAAGCCCAAGGGCTTAAGACACCTAAATATTATGGTTTAAGTGTCATAAGGCCCAATTTTGGAAGCCCAATGGGGTTTGGCCGAAAATGGTTAAGTGAATGTGTATGGGAATTGTTTCCATAAGCTCATTAACACACAAACACAATCCAACATCAACCAAATGGGTTTGGGAGATCAAAGAGAGATCAAAGAAAGTTTTCAAGAGTGAAAAATACTTTCATCTTTCAAAGTGGTTTAGATTGAAACCAATCTTGAGAATCTTGCACTAGCATCCAAGTATTTCTCAAGATACTTCTTCTCATCTCAAGGTTCCATTGGTGTGGAGACTTAGAGGCCATATACTTTTGTGGCTCACATGGAGGAGAAAGATTAAGAAGCAAAGATCAAAGAGGAGATCAACAAAGAGGAAATTATCAAGAGAAGACCAAACACAAATTGGTTCATATAATTGCTTCAAGGGTAATTATATCTTATCCTTTCTCTTGAATTTTCATTTATGAAAAACATATCAATGTTCATGGCTTAAGATACTTGGAAGAAGTTTTGTTTTTGAATTTAAACAACCACCTTAAACTTCCGCTGCGATTAATTTGATTAAATGCATGTTTAATATTCAAATGAACTTTGGAAAAATGTTTTGAAATTCCTTCAATTGTAACGTCGGGTATTTAAAAGAGCAACGTCTATTTAAAATTTAAAAAGCAGAAAAAGAAAGTATCAGAGATTTTACCGTTTCATCTTGCTATTTTTCAGTAGTATCAGCATCAAGCTTTGGATTTTCTTCCTCCAAAACTAGGGGTATGAAATTAGTGGCTCCTGAGCAGCTTGCTTTGTCAGACGTTGGATTTTTTGGGCTTTGTTCTTGAGGTTGTAAAGGAATTGGGGTAATTGGTGTCAAGATAATTTCCCCCTCTCTCTGACTGCCTCTATAAGACTTTCCTTCAATTTGTCAGCAAATTTTACTCTTTGCTATCTCGGCAAATTGAAGAATTGAGTTGGGGAAACCCTAGCTCCAATACCTCTGACTCTCCCACCACCGAACCTTGTGTGTGTTTGACATCTGGCAGGTGCCAGGCAATTTGACCAAAATGCCCTTTTAAAATTTCCAAAATTCTTTTCTTCTAGTTTGACTTATGCCGAAAATTCGGCAGAGTCTCCCCTGGAATTCGCTCGTTTTCCAAAAGTTTTACCTGGATAAAACATGATTTTATAATCCCAAATGTTCAGCACGCACAAAAATAGAGCTCATGCAACCAAACATCACATCGTGTTGGCCTCAGGCCTCATGAACTCAAATAAATAATTCTGCTAACTGAATTTGATCCCAATTTTTAGAACAACATCAGTACAATAATAGGTTTCAAAATGACTTAACTAAATAACTTTTTAATCACTTGAACTCGCGGCTACACCTAGTAACTCTAGGTTGCCTACGTACCCTTAACAAGGGATCAAGCCATACGTAATTTTTTCAATGTGATTGCAAAACAATCCTAGTTCCCATATTAGTGATATGCTCACCAATATTCACAAGCTCTAAAGTATATACTTTTCAACGTTCCCAATTCTAGAACAGTTCATACTCAGAACATAGGTAGGCCACTCATTGAACTTCCGCTAATTCGTAAATAAATTTGTATATTATTGGCTTAAATTATATATATAAAATAAAAATAAAAATAAAAATAAAACAAACAAGCTCCAAAGACACTTTTAACCTTTTCTTCGAAACTCACATAAGGTTCATTATATAAATATATATATATGTCAACAACCTAACTGGAATATATATATTTTCCTCTTTTGTAAAACAAACTCATTGCTTAAGAAAGTAATGGTGAATTGTATAAAATCCTTAAAATTTAGAAAATCCTTTATTTTTGTCTCATAAGTCGAAAAACATATATATTAACACCTTCACAAATAAGTATCAAGATAAAATCATAAATTTCAGTTTAAAACATCTTAAAACTCCATAGTCTCCACCTAGGCGTACCCCCATCCGTGATCCATCAATTCTGCAAAATTCCCGTCAATTCTAGAGTTTCTATTTATTTCCCACATTATACCGTCAATTATGATAATATTCTGTCAATTCCAAGTATCTTGTCAGTTATATCCTCGCAGGCTTCAGAAACACAAAGTCAACCGAGTTGCATTCCTCGCAGGCCTTGGGAACACAAAATTGACCCGAGCCGCATTCCTCGCTGGCCTCAGGGAACTATTAGTCAGCCTGAGCCGCGTTCCTTTCAGAACTCGGGGGGACTTGTAGTTGGCTCGAGAACGCATATCCTAGCACCGCACGGTTCAGGCGTCCCCGAAACTTGTGCGGCATTATCATAGATGACAAAACTGTTACAAGGTAACTACGGGGTACACCTGTGGTGGGTTTGAAACCATATTCCACAAATCCATATTTCAAATATTTTTCCTCATATTGTAGAAAATCAGTCCTCAACTACCTTTGAATTTACACCACATACTGTTGGGAACTAGTGCCCATAGTTCATCATTCTCCAACCCCTGAGTATGTATATATATATATATACGTGTAGTTAGACATGTTCTTAGTTATTTAACTAGTTTATTATTCACATCAAAAACAGATTAACAAGCCATTCCCAACTCTTCACAACCAACTCAATATAATATTCTTAGAAAGCAAAAGCGGTTACAAAATATCTCATAAACATTGAATAATCCAATATCGCCCAGACATATACTTATATAATTCTCATAATAATAATAAATAATTAAGTAACAAGATAAACTTTGAATATCATACCACTCAAGAATATCCTAAAACACTATAACATAAACTAATAATTCAAACATAATCAAAATAGTTCACGGACAGTCATTCTAGCACTACTCGAAGGGCGATACTATCTCGGAAGACTCACGGTCAACTGAGGGTCAACTTTCTAAATTGGGTCAACCGGGGCCACGGGGCCCACAACCTCCGATTTTTGGTCCATGAGTTCCTACAGGTTCAACAAGGTTTACTATATTTGCCCTGCAAGTTTGGTCCGAATTGAACGGTCGGATCACTCACGATCGCACAATCGGATGGTTAACATTTATCTAAACTTTAAATTATTGAACCGGAGTATTGAGACTCCGATTCTCAATCTGTGAATCCCTATACGATCCTAGAAGTGCCTAGATCAACATATTTGAAAACCAAAACGATCCAACGGTCCGAACATGTCAAACTTGGATAACGCCTAATATGCGATATCCGAATCGACAATAAACGATATGCAAATTCATTTCCAAGCATACGCGCCGACAAGTGGCCCACGCGCCGCCACACGCGTCGACAACAAATGGGTGTCCAAAGCGATTCCAGCAATCGGAGAATCTCCAAACTGTCGGTCAAGACTTATACCTACATGATCACCACATAGAGTGGAGTGTGGGAACCAAATTAAATCACCCTAGGTCAAATAATTCCTTCCATTTGGGGATTATTTGACCTAATTGGGAGTTACTCGATTTAATTGGGGGTTACCCAATTAAATTGGGAGTTACCTAATTAAAATTGGGATTGATTTGATTCCTATCCCAATTAGGGATTTGATTTAAATCAAATTAATCAAATCTCACCTAATCGGGGAGGAATAATTCCTTTCCATCTACGAAATTATTCCTCTGAAACCCTAGCCTCCGAGGCTCCTATAAATACCACTTATAGGAGCCACACCACTTAGCTACCGGACTTGCCGCATAGCCCCATGGCTACTTCGACGCTGCCCCCGCCCTTGGAGCAAATCCATTCTCTCCCTCCTCTACCACCACACTTGACATATGCACATGTGCACGCGTCTAATGGAGCCCTAGCCCATATGCCATTGGGCCCAACGCATACCCCTGGTCAGGTGGACCTTAACTCGGGTTGATCAACTCACACAAAGAGTCGATGATCAAAACAACTTGATCGGCCAGCAACTCGGGCAGATCAACTCGAACCAAAGCCCTAGCCTTGGACCCCGTGGCGAGGAGAGGAGGACACACGAGCATGTCGGTGACCAGTTCGAGAGGTCCCAAGCTGGTTAGACAGGAGCAAATGGGCAGGGGAGAGACGAGATGAGACATTTGCAAGTTGCACTCTGAGCCGGTCGATGATCCGTTCGAGGTTAGGTCCAAGGACCAATGTACATGAGAGGTTGGGCCCACAGTCCAATGTCCACGCTCACTTGGGCCCACAAAGGAAGTATCCATTCTAGGCTGGGCTTAGGATCCAATGTCCCCTAAACCCTCGTGTGATGAGCGCAACGATCGACGCTCACCAGCCTGCTTGAGGACCAACACACGGCGGCAAGCCATGGGGGACTCCTCACAAGCTCAATCTCCTAATCTGCCCTAAGGGCAGAGCACCCAAGGGGATTGACCCTTGGAAGCTGAGGAGGAAGTTAACCAGTGGCACCAAGGCACCGAAGACGTCGACCCGAACCACTAGCCCTGCGGGCGAGAAGATGTCGAGAAGTTAGTGAATGACCGACTCCAAAGTCTCCAACTTAAAGGAAGCACGGAGGCCCTACACTAGGAAATTGATCGAGTCTATTGCTCACCCTTTACAGACAAGGTGGAACGAGCTGCACCACCGAAGCGGTTCACAACGCCATCCATCACTCCGTTCAAGGGAGACTCCGACCCTGAGAGCCATTTGAGGCACTTCAAGAGTGCCATGATCTTGTACAAGGAAGACGACGCCCTGATGTGCAAAGTGTTCGTGATGACTTTGCGAGGAGCAGCTCAAGACTGGTTCCACACTCTACCGTCCGCGTCGATAGGCAACTTCAAGGAGTTCGCCCTCATCTTCACAAAGGAGTACACCTCCTACAAGACGGTGAGAAAGCATGCAGACCACTTGTTCAACCTGTGCAAGAAACCAGACGAGTCTCTTCCAGACTACCTTAGACGATTCAAGGCTGAGAAGGCGAACATCATAGGATGCAATGACAAACCTTGGCAAAGGTCTTTGCGATGGCAAAGTGCTACGCACTTTAGGACGATGACTGTATCGTGACGAAGAAGGCCAGCAAGCAAGCTGATCACTCGATAAGGCAGGGAAGCCAAAAAAGAAACAAGTTCGAGCACAAAGCCCGAGACAAGCACAGGTCGCGACCCCAAGAGGGAGGCTCAGAAACAGGAACTTTCACTGAGTTCACTATCCCGATCCACCAGATCCTAGCACAAGTGAAGGACAAGCCATGGGTGAGAAGGCCGCCACCCCTGAGAGGAGACCCATCTAGGAGGGACACTAGTAAATATTGCGCATTCCATGGGGAGCATGGTCATTACACCAACAACTGCAATGCTTGGAAAAGGCACCTCGAGGAGCTGGTCTGAGACAGCCACTCCACAGAATTCGTCGCAAAGAAGGCCATCCAGGAGATCGAGGATCGCAATGCAGCTGCCAAGGAACCTTCCCAAAAGGTCATACGGATCAACACCATTCTAGCTGATTCCCAGGAGTCTGGGTTGACCACCAAGGAGCGCACGAGAAAGATCACGCATGCGACTTACATTTCCCAAGTCACAACGGGCGTACTAGTCATTGCAGATACACCCATCATCGGCTTTTAGAAGGACTTGATCGGGCTTGATCTGCCGCATAATGACGCTTTAGTAATCTGCATCCAAATTGAACAAGTTGTGATCGAGCGAGTTCACATGGATGAGGGCAGCGCAGCCAATATCCTACAACTATTTGTTATCCAATATATGGGATTGGAGCCCAAGATCAGCAAACTTGCCAGATCGCTCACCGGCTTCAATGGGGCCATGTCAATCACTGTTGGGACAATCGACCTTGATGTCCACTCACCCCCGGTGGAATCTTAGGAGACCGTGGATCAACAAGATCGAAGCCATCACATCTGCTCTACACCAGAAGATTCGCTACCCCATCCCTGATGGCGGGATCAGGCAGATCAACTCTGACCAAGCCATGGCAAGGAGATGCACAGCCCAAGGGCTCAAGAAGAGCAAGCAGCTGCAATTCACACCAGGTAATGCAGGCTCCTGACATGGCAGGAAACACTCCCAGGAGAACCAGGAAGCCCGAACGGGAAGGAAGTTACTACCTCACAATAGTAATTAAGGAGCCAGGATCAAGGCGAGGGAATCCGCCGGAAGACTCCCCTGAAAAAGGTTGGAAGCCTGAGGATGATGTTGAGTTAGTACCCCCTGATCCTGGCCTGCCAAACAAAGAAGCGCAGATTGGCTCGCACCAGAATCCATACGAGAAGGATCGAGACGAGGGAATCCGCCTGGAAGGCTCCCTTGAACAAGGTTGGAAGCCTGAGGAAGACGTTGAGTTAGTACCCCTCGATCCTGACCAGCCAGACAAAAAAGCACGGAGCTAACCACCTTCCTCCAGAAGAACAAAGACATGTTCGCGTGGTTGCCATCTGACATGCCTGGCATCGACCCGAACATCATCTGCCACCGACTCCATGTCAACCCCGCAGGCAAACCCGTGGTGCAGAAGAGACCCAACTTCGCTCCCGAACGAGTTGCGATCATTGAAGCCGAGATCGATAAGCTTCTAGCTGCCGACTTCATTAAAGAGGTCTCCTACTCAGAATGGCTGGCCAACGTTGTACTGGTGGCGAAACAAGAAAAGAGCAAATAGAGAGTTTGCGTTGATTACACCGACCTCAACAAAGCTTGCCCTAAGACAACTTCCCATTGCCGAGAATCGACCAGCTCGTGGATTCAACTTCCGGCAATCAGCGTTTAGCTTCATGGACGCCTACTCGGCTATAATCAAATCCTAATGTACGAGGATGACAAGGCGAAGACTTCTTTCATTATAGAAAGATGAACCTATTGCTACAAGGTCATGCCTTTCATCATAGAAAGATGGACCTACTGCTAGAAAGATGGACCTACTGCTACAAGGCCATTCTCAAGATGAAGTCACCTTCAACAGTATAGGAAATACAAAGTCTGACGGGCAGAGAGCAGCGACCCTCAATCGATTCCTCTCGAGATCTACCGACAAGTGTAGACCATTCTTCAAGGCTTTGAAGAAGGGGCAAAGAGATAAATGGGACGAGGAGTGTGAAAAAGCTTTTCAGAATCTAAAGACTTACCTCACTTCACCCATCTTGCTCTCGAAGCCAGTTCCTGGTGAGGACTTGTTCGTGTACCTAGCAGTGTCCGACTCGGTCGTCAGCTCTAGCTCTCATCCGAGAAGAACTGGGGGCCCAACATCCGGTATTCTACACATCAAAAGCCCTTCTTGATGCAGAGACTTGCTACCCAAAATTGGAGAAGCTCATTTTGGCCCTTGTAGTTTCCGCGAGAAAACTATGACCCTACTACCAAGCTCACCGAGTCATCGTCATGACCGACTTTCTTTTGAGGTCAATCCTCCACAGCCCTGATGCGTCTCAACGACTCATGAAGTGGGCTATAGAGCTAAGCCAATACGACCTCCTCTCCGGCCGAGAACTGCAATAACAGCCCAGGATTTAGCAGACTTTGTCGCAGAATTCACGCCATCGGCCGAAGAAGAGAAGCTGGTCAGCAAAAGGAAGAAAGTTCGAGAGCAGACAAGACCTCCGCCGAACCTGACCAACCTAGAGACATGTGGCAGTTGCGTGTAGATGGAGCGTCGAACCAAAAAAGAGCTAGAGCAGGCGTCGTCATCATCACCCCGGATAGAACCCTGTTGGAGCAAGCTATCACGCTTGGCTTCCTAGTCTTAAACAATGCGGCAGAATACGAGGCATTGCTCGCTGGCTTGCGCTTGGCAAAGGAACTGTCAATCAAGAAGCTGGCCATCTACTCAGATTCCCAGCTGATCACAAATCAAGCCTCAGGAGAATACATGGCGAAGCACCCAAGGATGATCTTGTACCTTGACAAAATTCAAGAGTTGTTGAAGGCATTTCCTACCTTCACCATCCAACAAGTGCCTCGAGCAGAGAATGTGCACGCAGACACACTAGCAAGCTTAGGATCGGTGCTTGATACCTAGTTCAGGACGCTCCATCCCTTTAGCACCTCGACCAGCCAAGCATAGAAGAGGCAGAGCAGCCAAGCTTGATGTAGATCGACGAGGATCCTAGCTGGCAAGACCCCATCATTGACTACCTGCTTAACGAAAACTTACCCAAGGACAAGTCCAAGGCCCGAAAAATCAAACAGAAGACTGCGAGGTACTACATGAAAGGTGACATGCTTGTTCGCAGATCATACTCTGGCCCTCATCTTACTTGCATCAAGTACCTGCAGACGCTCGAGGTTCTCTACAAAATACACGATGGCGAATGTGGAAATCACGCGGGGCAGATCGCTTGCCTAGAAGGCTCTCAGGATAGGCTATTTTTGGCCTACCATGCGCCAAGACTCCACGGAGTATGCTTGAAGATATGATCGATGCCAATGATATAAGCCAATCCCTGGCTTGCTAGCTAAGGAATACCATTCGCAAAACAGTCCATGGCCTTTCATGCAATGGGCCATCGACCTGGTGGGACCTATGACGAGCACCTGCCAAGAAGGAGATGATGATCGTCGCCACGGATTACTTCACCAAATGCATCGAGGCCGAGGCTTTATCCTCTACCAAGGAAGCTGATGTCAAACAGTTTATCTGGAAGAACATCATCTGTCGATTCGATGTCCGTAGTCGACAGTCACCGACAATGGTACACAGTTCGTGGGTAGGCAGATCATCGCATTCCTTGTGAAGTATGGCATCAAACAACACCTGTCAACTCCCAGATACCCCCAAGGTAATGGCCAAGCAAAGGCATTCAACAAGATCGTGCTGGATTACCTGAAGAAAAGACTGGAAGACGCAAAAGGAAAATGGGTCGACGAGCTGCCAGGAGTCCTATGGACAGAAGCAATCATCCCCCTACACATCACGGTCCCTTCCATGAGCATTGAGGTGGGCTGTCTTGACCAAACTGTGAGCAGATGAAAGTCAACCTTGATATGCTCGAAGAAGAACGAGAAAAGACCATTGTTCAAGTTGCAGCTTACCAGCAACAACTCACATCTCACTACAATAAGAAGGCCATTATTCAAGTTGTAACATACCAACATCAACTAGCATCTTACTACAACAAGAAGGCCATTGTTCGAGTTGCAGCTTACCAGCTTGACTCCAAGCAGCGACGAGCCTCCCTTACCTCCATTGAAGGCAAGCTACTTCTCGAGTACAAACTCAATGGAGTCTTTTTCGAGCGCTATGTCCCCGACATATGCCCACAAGCGACAAGCCTTACCTCCATCTGAAGGAAAGCTACTTCTCGAGTACAAACTTCATGGAGCCTTTTTCGAGTGCTATGTCCTTGACATACACCTGCATGTGACAAGCCTTACCTCCATTCCAGCCAAGCTACTTCTCGAGTACAAACTCAATGAAGCCTTTTTCGAGCGCTATGTCCCCGACATACGCCCACAGGCGACAAGTCTTACCTCCATCTGAAGGCAAGCTACTTCTCGAGTACAAACTTCATGGAGTCTCTTTCGAGTGTTATGTCCTCGATGTACGCACACATGCGACAAGCCTTACCTCCATTGTAGGCAAGCTACTTCCCGAGTACAAACTCAATGGAGTCTCTTTCAAGCGCTATGTCTCCAGGACATACACTTACAAGATACAATGAGAATTGAAGTTTGAAAGATAACTGAAAATTCCATAGCAAAGCTGCCAACCAGCCGAGTTCAACAAGAAATAAGGTGGTCAACTAAATGCCACTTATTGAAAGAAGATTACAAAATTCAGAAATAGCAAAAATGGACTACAGATGGACTTCGGCAAATGACCCTAGCCGATCACATCATCAGCTACCTGCTCTTCAACTGCTTATACATCCACAACATTGATCTGCTCACTTTGAGCAGGGGGCAAGTCAAGATAGAGTTGCTCACCATCCTCATGTTCGAGAGGGCAACAAGGAGGAGCACTGTTCCTGCAGTCCAAGTATCCCAGCTTGTATGCATTAGTAGCAATTTCAAGCTTGGATGCCTCCGTGGCTTCAACATGAGTGTCAAACTTGACCAGCAGAGCTCTCACCGACTCTCGGATCGGTAGTTTGCGCTGAAGAAGGACTTTTTGCTCGAGCAAATGACTCTTTACCTCTCTTGGCTACAACTTGCAACATTGAGTCAGCTCGCGTTTCACTGTCGTGGCTTTGCAGACGAGTCGTGATTGTTGAACAGAGGCACATCCCTCTCAGTTTGATCCCGGATCTATGCAGGTGACCCAAACCCTGCTTCTCTGCAACCTTTTTATAAGGCAAATCACGGGTTTTGGGCAGGTAGGGCCGGAGACTTGAGCAGAATATCCCGAACCTCATGTATGCTATTAACATGCTTACTGTTAACACTGACGAGGTGCTTGATCCCGGAAAACGAGGCAGGAGCAACTCCCACAAGGACCTTCTCAGCAGACGAGACCCCCCTTGAGGAAGACTTGCTCGTGGCAGAAGAAGGTCTCGGCGCTTTCGCTGTGAAGACGTATCCCTTGATCGTGAGACTATGACTTCATCGTGGGCAGATCTCCTGCTAGCCTTCCTCTACTCGGGGAGCTCGATCGAGGACTCCTTCTACTTAGCTGGCAGAATCACTTAGGTCTGAGCCATCTAGCTTCCATCTTTCAACGTATTTAGTAGGAGGCAGACCATCGACCTTCTTCCGATGTTCTCTGAGCAACTAGCGCCATTCACTAAACCAAGCAGGATGTTGGGAGCTTCCTGAACCTTGAACATGTTCGGGTCTAGATCGAGCCTCTTGCAGATGTTATTCTCTGCAAGCAGAAGATGGAAGTCAGTCAGAGAAACAGCAAAGTTTCAGAAAGGCTATAGCAGATCAAAGAAGTACAACTTACCATCACAGGAGATGTGAGGAATGATCGGACCGCCGCGACCTCCTCTTCCCATTTGCTGATGCCTTCCAAAACGCCTTATGCCACACATGATCTCCTTGACTCATATTGTCCCTAGTTCATGGCACACAAAAATTGAAGCAGTTTGGATCAACCCCAGGTAACTAAGCGGGCCCGAACCTCCAGCGCGCCTCTAGCCCAGTTGAGCTGGACAACCCAACAGATAATTCGCATCTCCTACATGCCACCACGCGCCATGCAGAAGCTGGGGGGTATTTGTGGGAACCGAATTAAATCACCATAGGTCAAATAATTCCTTCCATTTGGGGATTATTTGACCTAATTGGGAGTTGCCTAATTAAAATTAGGATTGATTTGATTCTTATCCCAATTAGGGATTTGATTTAAATCAAATTAATCAAATCTCACCTAATCGAGGAGGAATAATTCCTTTCCATCTACGAAATTATTCCTCTAAAACCCTAGCCTCCGAGGCTCCTATAAATACTTGGCTACGCACAAGGGTTAAGGTACGTCTGAATTCCTCCTGAAACTCTGCATAAATTATCCTTCACAAACCCTAGCCACCATATTCTTTCTCTCCCTCACACAAGGCTCCGGCCACCCGGTTGGCCAACACCCCCCTGGGTGTGGTCCTTTTACTCCGATCTATTTTGTAGGGAGAAGGAGACGGCGGCGAAGGAAGAGGAATCTCAATCGAATATTCTCGTAGGAGGAAATTTGCTCCCACATGTAGCAACTTTTGTTCTTGGACCTACCCCAAAAAGTCGACAGAAGTGGCCGAAATTTATCCTGTCCAACACAACCAGTAACTAGAACATCTCGAGAGCTTGAGAAAGCATACCTAGATCGACGGAAATGGTGGCCGGAAGTGAGAGAACGAGCTCCCAAAAAATTTCAGAAAAACCTTTCGGAACCGGCTTGTCAAGTGGCTGTTTCCGCGCAGGAGTGGCGGATCGAGGCTGAGGGGGGGCGGGGCTGATAGAGGAAAGTGAGGTTCGTTTGGGACCGGTCTTGCTTGAAACGGTGGCCGGAGTTGGGAGAGATCGCGTCTGAAGTTGGCTGGTCGTGGTCGTCTCAAGAGAGAAGAAAATTTGGGTTTTTAAAAACTGAACTTCGAAATATTTACGGTTATGCCATTGAGTTTTTGTAGATAGTAACTTCTTCGTTTCAACTCCGATGTGAGCCCACTACATATCTACGGACTCATCTCGACGTGCTCTAGGCAACGGTACAACTGTAATCCCCAAATTCTTTCTTGAACAAAAAGTCAACTTTAAACCCATTAAAATATTCTTGGGATAAAATTGTCTTTTATTTGAATAAATTAATAATTAAATATTAATTTAGGATCGGGTTATTACACAGAGTGCCCTCAGAGACTTGTTTTTGTAAATCATCCTAAAAGAGAGAGAGAGAGTGTTAGTCATTGAACAGATTGTAAAACAGATAAATAAACCTACGTAATATTTAAGTGACGATGACGGTTTTTTTTAAAAAACTGACGTAGTTTTGATTTCAAACGGCGGTAGTAAAATACCGTCGTTGTGTAACAATTCCAATGTCGGTAAAAAAAAACTGTCGTATAATCAAAAGTTATAAAACAGATAAATAGACCATAAATCAAAAACCTATACTGTCGTAGTATTTCAATTAAGACGACGGACTGTTGAAACAACTGACGTAGTACATAATTTCAAATGGCAGCAAAAAATTACCGTCGTTGTATACAAATTCTAACGTCGCTATGAGTAATAACAGTCGTAAAATTAAATGCAGAGATAAAAACAGACATACTACATGATTTTAAACGGCGGTAATAAAATTGTTTGTGCCTAATAAATCACGGCCATGAACTGGCCGAAGGAGCCCTTTATCTCGGCCCTTGTACCTTCTCGAGAAACTGAAAACGCAGCGTTTTGCCAGGGTGCTTGGCCTTCCAGAGAAACAAGAGAAAAATTGCTAAGGCACGATTATCTCGGCCTCGTTTGTAGGCCGAGGCCGAGATCGAGCAAAGTCACGGCCAAATGCATTAAAGTCAGATCATCACGTGGAGGCGGGTCCCACACTCCATTTAATGAAGCAAGGCCTCTGTTTATTGCAGCAAACCCACTGACCAAAAATGAGCATTTAATGCACGAGGAAAGGTGGGAAGTGATTGGAGTCAGGATTTGGTGACAGGGATCAGAGTGATTAGACGCCAACATTCTCACAAAGCTCTTTGCAGCTTGAGAGATTAGGTGACCAGCCACTAGAGCAATAAATGCGTCTCCACGGCCAGAAGCGCAGAACCCACGATCAGGGCGGCAGCGAGATTTTCCGGGATTCATGGGGTCACACCACCATACTTCACGATCCCAAATGTCGATTGGACTACCCACTTGCGCTAATCAGGCTCCACCATGCGGATTTTCAGCCTCGATTACCCCTCCATGAACTCTGCCTATAAATACAAGACTCATGACTACTTTCAAACGGAGCAACTTATATTTTTCTGCAATGCACTTTCAATATCTTTACTTGCTTTTCTAGGAGTAGTGTTAGTTTGTAAGGAAAATCCATTCATCAATATATCATACGACCCTTGATTTTCAAGGCGCCGGAGCACCATCCTTATTATTCACTCATTCACCTCATATATCATACGACGCCGCTCCCTTAGCAGCGCGCGGAGCACCGCCCTAAAACCACCAACACCACCACTCAACGGCCTTGTAGTTCAGGCCATGAACCTAACAGCCGAGACTAGTTCCTCTCTCGGCTACAATCGTTTGATTAGAAGACGAGTCCAAACAGGCGCACCACTTAAACACTTTCACCCACTTCAAACATCTCGACGCACGGAGACCGTGCTGGCACGCCCGCGCACAACCACACCGCACCCAAAAGCAGGAAACCGCGTGTCAACGCATATCCCCTCGGCCCCGGAACTCCAGGCCGTGAGATTACACGGCAGACAAAAATACCGTCATTGCGAAACAATTTTAACGTCGGTAGAATTAGAACCGTCCTATAATAAAAAGTTGTAAAAATGAAAATTAGACCGAAAATCAAAAACCAATACCGTCATGGTATTTCAATGAAGACAAAGGGCTCTATAAAAAACCGACGCCGTACATCCTTTCAAATGGCGGTAACAAATTACCGTCATTGTATATGCATTCTAATGTCTATATGAGATAAAACCATCGTAAATTTTAATGCAGAGATGAAAAAACTTAACAAAAATATGCATTCTTTTCCAGAAAATTGTGCACCACAAATTTCAGAGAAATAGATTGAGAGAGGGAGAGTGTGTGTGCGTGAGTAAATGAAGGTAGTTCTAAAACTTAAAAGAAAAGACGGCCGACTCAGGAATATAAGTCGTTGTAGTAATTCAATCTAGACGTCGAATTCATGCAAAAACCAACGTGCTATTATCTTTGACACGATGGTAAATAGAAACCGTCGTGGTGTTTAAGTTCTAACGATGGTTGTTTAAACATGCGACGTCTATAGGAAAATAAACACTCTATTTTTCAAATTTAGAACAATATTAGTGAGACTTACAATTAATTTTGCCTTCTCTGCAACCTTTGGATTTGGGATGTTTCCCAAATCTACTCCTTCAGGTCCTTGGGCAATTGAGTCCATTTCCTGTCCACAAAAGGGACTCTGGTGCGTGCCAAAACACCAATGTAAGACTGCATCTCAACAGTTGCCTTGCCATGTGGTCTGCCCCTTTTATTGTACTCAACCACAAGCTTAATCTTTTGAATTTTCCTCTTCACAACACGGCTCATTGTGTTGATACCGCGAGTCGATTTTGGCTCCTCATAAAATATGGTTGAGCTCGGGTCTTTCTTAGAGGTTGAAGTAAATCTCATCCTCTTCGTGGGTTTTCTTTGAACTGATTTGCCTTCATCCATTTAAGCCTTTGAAACTGCAAGGTCCTTGCTAGGACCTTTTGACACTTGAACCTCCTTACTTTGAGATTTTGAAACCATTTTTAATTGACCTACAAGAGAAACAATGACAATTAATTAAACAGATCGACTTAATAATAAATAGAAGACGTCGGAAAAAAGACTGCCATGATATTCATTTTCAGACGACGGTTGTAAAACATCACTGTCGTCGTACGAAAATAAACAGGTCGGTTTTATCTCGTTCATGTCATATTAATTGATACACCACGTCGGTTATTAAGTCTAAAAACCAACGTGGATTATGTATTAAAACGTCGAACACAGAAGACAACAGTCATCTTACTGAGAGGTGATACAGGAAAAACGGCAGAGTTCTCTCTCCCATGAGACGACGGTTTTATCTTGTTTCCGACGTATTAATTGTACACCATGACGGTTATTAACCACCGTGGTGCAGCTTGCATTAGGTTGGATTTAACTACCATCGTGGTGTGTCGATTCTAACGTCGCAAACAAGACAGAACTATCGTCTTAATAAGAAACCGTCATCTTCAGGTGTCATGAGAGTAATGGACCAATGAATTTAATCAAACCAGTGAACGATTTCGTTATTTTCAACGGAATCTTGTTTCCAGACTTGTTCTTTCAAAACCCTCTTCAAATGAAATTGAAAAAATTGAAAAGAGATTGAGAAAAATCCTTTGGCGTGCAAAGAAAGTTTCCTTTTGACGTCAACTTTGGTGATTTGGGGACGAAGACGATGATGAGATTCAGACGATGATGATTACGAAGTCGCTTTTGGGAACTGAAGAGGGAAACTGAGATATTTATCGGTGAGAGAGAACGTAAAACTTTAGGTCAGGCAATGAAAAAGTTTATATATTTTCCCAGAGTTCAATAACACGATGGTTTTGGGAAAAACCGTCCTAGTATGTAGTTAAAACGACGGAAACTAAGTAGGAACCGACATGGTTATTAGTAAAGCCAAACGACTTTTGGAATTCCAAAACCGACGTGGTTATTTAAGTTTTACATGACAAAAGTTTACTTTTGATCCCCTAATATTATATGTTATGACGGCGCTTGTTTATCTAGAGCCGTCGTTATGATTCGCAAGTCAACGACCTTTAATTTTAGGAAACCGACGTGGTTATTTAAAGTCAACGACTCCTTGTTTTAGTAGACCGTCGTGGTTAAATCAAAGTAAACGACTTCTTTTGGTATTTCGAAAATGACGTGGTTCTCTGGGCAGTACACGTCAAAAGTTTACTTTGGAAGAAGTGATATTATAAGTTACCACGTCGTCATTTTATGCAAAACCGACGTTGTTTGTTTTTAAAGTCGTTGGCCTTAGTTTACGAAAATGACGTGGTTATTTAAATGTATACGACCCCAATTATTACCCACTGACGTGGATTATTTTAATTAGACGTCGCTACGTGTAATAGAATCGACGTGGATATTGAAGATTATTTGTATAAATATGATTTTTTCACTCATTCTTTAACTTTCAGTTTTTAATTAGGGTTCCAACTTCTTCTTGCCCTTGTCTCTGCTCTCACCTCTTTGGAGGCAATAGTTTGGATGTTGATGTGTGTTCGCATTTGTGTATCTGAAAGACACAAACACGCACACATCATCAACTTCTAAAAAATTGTATTTCTGAAAGCAATTGTTTTGGATGTTGATGTCTAGCTGCTGTCATCAAATTTTAGAGGCAAATTTTTTGGATTTTGATGTGTATGTGCCTTTGTGTATCTCAAAGACACAAAGATACATACATCGTCAAGTTCTAAAAAATTGTCTCTCTCACATTGGTGATTCGATTATGATGAGGAACAGAATTCCCAATGGTAAGATTTGATTCTAATTTTCTTGTTAAGATGGTTTTCGATATAAACCATCGTGGTTATTGATCTACCGTTGTAGGCTACAAAAAACCCAGAAATAAATATGAAAAAGCAATAAAAATTAAGATGTCGGTTTAGAATAAGGTCACACGTATAAAGCAAATAAATACGGCGGTATTTTTAAGTTCACGACATGTTAAAGTAAAATTATACGTCTTTAATTGAACAAACAGACGTGGTTAGTGAAACTTACCAAGTCAGGTAGAGTAATAGATACCGTCGTAGTACCCTTCGAATAAAATGTCGATAAATTTATCTCTACTGTCGTGGTACATTAACTTAATACGGCGAAGTTTTTGTAATATACCGATGTGGATTCCTTTGAAATTATACGACTAAGAAAATTTGGTCGTGTTTGCTATTAAATGTTGTATTTATACAAAGATTGCCGTGGTTTTTGAAGATATTTTGTATAAATTTTTAGCTTTTCACGCCTTTTTCAATTTCTGTTCCAATTTCTTCTAGCCTTGTGCTCTCTCTCACCTTTCTAGTGGACACTTTAGCTTCTTATCCATTTGAAATCTGAACAGTCACTTTAGCTTTTTATACATTTCAGATTTCAAATGGATTGAAGCTAAAGTGTCCACTAGAAACCATTTGAAGGGGAATTTGGGGCCTTCAACATCGTCTCCTGGAGCTGAACAGTCACTTTGGTGGTTCAATTATGATCAGGATCCAAAGATCTCACAGGTAAGATTTCATACCTCTTGGGACTTCATTTTAATTTTCCTATGACGACGGTTTTCTATATAAACCGTCGTGATTTTTCTCAGTTCTTGTCATTTTGTTGATCTATCGTCGTGTACATACGACGTGGATAGTAAGAAATAGACGTCAGCAAGTTACAACGTGGAAATCTTATTTTAATGTCGCTATAACTAAAAAAACTGACGTGGTTATTGAATAAATAACCGCGTGGTTTTATACAATTAGACTGTGGTATTTATATAAGGGCCACTATGGTTTTTGAAATTTTTTTTTATAAATTTAACGCTTTCTTTCAGTTTCAGTTTTCATTTAGGGTTCCAACTTCTTCTGACCTCTCTGGAGGCTCGTCTTCTCTCACAAACACACATACATCGTCACTCTCTCTCACATCTTTGGGAGTAATAATTTGGATGTTAATGATGTATGTGTTTTGGTGTATCTCAAAGACACCAAAACACACACATCGTTAACTTTCAAAACATTGTCTTTCTCAAAGTTTGCCGTTGTCAATTCAGTTCTGGTTTCGTTTAGAGGCAAATGTTTTGAATTTTGATGCATATGTGCCTTTGTGTATCTCAAAGACACAAAGACACATTCATGATCAATATTTAAAATATTGTCTTTCTCACTTTGGTGGTTCAATTATGATTAGGATCTAAAGATCTCACCAGTAAGATTTCATATATCTTGGGATCTCATTTTAATTTTCCTGTGATGACGGTTTTCTATATAAACCGTAGTGATTTTTCTCAGTTCTTGTCATTTTGTTGATCTACCGTCATAACCAAACACCACATAAATACTTAGTTTCTAATACGTCAGTTTTTTTTTTTGCGTCGTATGGAGATACCACGGCGCAATTATTTTAATAAGCGGCATATTTCTTTTGACATTTTAACGACGGTAGATTGTTTTTGCTTCGTAAGGATATTTACCACGATGTCTTTAATGTAATAAGCGTCATGTTGATGTTGAAATTTTAACGACGGTGTTTTTGTTTTCCATCGATGTTTTTTAAAGAGTGCGCTTTCTAAAAATTTCACCGTGACCTATAATTTTCAGATTTCGCTCTAACTCTTATACTTGTAACCTTGAACCAAGTTGGCCATAGTATGTGACCTAAAACATTTCGCTCCGCTCTCTCACTTCAACTCTAATTCAAAGTTGGGCTCTCCGTCGAATCCAAGTTGGCCAAGTTTACAACTCCGTCGAATCCAAGTTGGCCATAATCTGTGAGCTCTGCCTACCTGTAAGTACAAACCCTAATCTCATGCTTGTAAATTCATTGAACGGCTATGCTTCAACGTATATGTTATTCAATAACATATTGGACTTTTAATTTTCTTCTTTCTATGTTAAATTGAATTAATATATGATTAATTTTCAGGTTCAAAGTGAACTTAATGAGGGACACAATCATGGCGTATCAAAAAATTTAAGGTGGCTAGCAGCTGGTCCAAACATGGTAGTGCCATTATATAGGAGCTATCTTATTAAAGGTGTTAAATTTAACATCAAGGCACAAGATGATGTGCGGACAGTTCAAAATAGTGGAGTTTATTTACTTGGACATACCATGCAAGTTGCTAGTGCCAAGGATAAAAACCCAATTCTCTCAAATATGGGTTTTTATGGTGTCATTCAAGAAATTTGGGACTTTGACTACCAAAGGTTTACAATCCCAGTCTTTAGGTGTGATTGGATAGATAGTACTTCCGGCCTTGTAGTCGACGAACTTGGATTTACCCTTGTAGATTTGAGTAAAATTGGATTTACCCTTGTAGATTTGAGTAAAATTGGATTTACCCTTGTAGATTTGAGTAAAATTGGATTTACCCTTGTAGTCGACCAATTTGTTTTGGCTTCTCAAGTCAAACAAGTATTTTTTGTTGACGACCCGATGCATCGTGGTTGGTCGGTAGTGTTATCAATGCCTAATAGAGAATATAATGATGTTATTGGTGATGATGTCTTAGGTGATGTGAGAATTGAGTGTGAGCCATTTACTAGAGGGATGCCGAATGTTGACACATTTGATGAACTGGTGGGTGAGTTTAGGAGTCAAAATATTAGAGATGGGTGTGAAGATATATGGATTGAATGATGCTCTTGTAATTTATGAAATTACTTATGCCCTAAACGGCACTACTGTATGACATTAATTTTGTAATAAATTGTAATGTGTTTTCTTCACTTTCATTATGCATGTTTTGGCCACAAAACAACCAGGTACATAAAATACTGGTTCAATTTTATAAAACGACGGTCCTAAAAAAACGGTGAAAAATAGACGTCCGTTTTAATAAAATTGTCAATAAAAAACGACGTTTTGGAGCATTTAACGACGTCTAAAAGCAAAGTAAAAATGAAGAACCACGACGGTATTGTGAAACAGTTATTAACGATATCACATAGAAGAAGAATAAAGAGCCGACATGTAATTACAAATAACACGACTCCAATACCATAATACCGACCGTTACAAAAGACGACGTCTTAGATCATGAACTCGTCCGTAACAACTCAAAAATCGTCGTCTTAAATTTTACCACGTCGCTTGTTATGTCATAAACGAAGTGGAAAATGAACAATTCTCGACGGTACATGATGACGACGTTGTCCATCAAATACCACGTCGTTTATAGAAATAAATGTGTTGTAAGTCATGACCCTAACATTTTTTCCATGTCGTTTATTTTCAGATCATGTCGTTAATATAAATTTATACGGCGATCGACTGGAAATTTGTGCCATTTAAATATATTAAACGACGATATTGTGTTTAAAGATGACGTATAAATTCTGAAACACGGTTTTCTTTTATTTGTGGACGACGTTGTTTATTAAATATAACGTCGTTTATAGAAATACATGTGTCGTAAGTAATTACCCTAACCTCTATTTCCACATCAATATTAATGGAAAAAACGAAGTGGAATATTTATTTCACGACGGTGATATAAATAGATGTGACGTAGTAAGTTTTAATAACGTCGTGTTTTATTTATTTAAAGACGTCATAACTGTATTTCACGTTTCTTTTATTTATTTAAACGACGTTTGTTTGTTAAAATAGGTCGTCTATTTTTATCATTGACAATTTTTTTGGCTCATTTTTCAGTATACAGACGTCGGTTGTTATTTGTTAATGACGTTGTTTGTGTTTAAAGACGACGGTATTGTGTTTAAAGATGACGTATATATTCTAAAACACGGTTGTCTTTTATTTGTGGACGACGTTGTTTATTAAATATAACATTGTTTATAGAAATACATGTGTCGTAAGTAATTACCCTAAACGCTATTTCCACATCAATATTAATGGAAAAAACGAAGTGGAATATTTATTTCACGACGGTGATATAAATAGATGTGACGTAGTATATTTTAATAACATCGTCTTTTATTTATTTAAAGACGTCATAACTGTATTTCATGTTTCTTTTATTTATTTAAACGACATTTATTTGTTAAAATAGGTTGTCTATTCTTATCCTTGACAATGTTTTTGGCTCATTTTTCAGTATATAGACGTTGGTTGTTATTTGTTAATGACGTTGTTTGTTATAATAACAGCGGTGATTTACCGTCGTGGTTTTATGTTGGAAAAGATGTCAGTCGATTTCACGACGGTTTGAAAACCGGATACACAACGGTGAATTCCCGTCGTCTTTTGCCTTTTTTGTAGTAGTGTATTAAAATCCAAGAACTAAAACTTTGCAATGTTGCAACCACGGTACGAACTTCCTACGAACTTGAAGTGTCAAATTTCTTTGACCAATTGATTTCGGATTGGGCCCTAAACTTGGACAACATCATATTGTGGTGGGAGGACTCGTTTGGTAAGTTTTTAGTGAAATCCAAGAACTAAAACTACTCAATGTTGCAACCACAATACAAACTTCGCATGAACATCGTACAAACTTTAAGTGTCAAAATTTTTGATCAATTGATTTCGGATCATGCCCAAAACTTGGGCCACATCAAATTATGGTGGGCGGACTCGTGTGGTATGTTATTTGTGAAATCCAACCACTTAAACTATGCAATGTTGTAACCACGGTGCATGAATTTCTTACGAACTTGAACTGTCCAATTTCTTTGACCAATTGATTTCAGATTCAGCCCAAAACTTGGGCTACATTGTAATATGGTGGGAGCACTCATGTGGTAATTTTTAATGAAATCCAACAACTAAAACTATACAATGTTGCAACCATAGTATGAATTTGGCACGAACTTTCGTACGAACTTCAAGTGTCCAATTTCTTTAACCAATTGATTTCGGATTGGGCCCAAAACTTGGGCAACACCATAATATGGTGGGAGGACTCATGTGGTAAGTTTTTAGTGAAATCCAACCATAATATGGTGGGAGGACTCATTTGCAACTAACACATAAGGCTCTTCGTGTCATATCCAAGATTGATAACTTGTATCAACACCATTAATATACATACGGTCCCTTATAACTCCAATACCATAGTGTAAAATGTTTCCACATTTTATGCAAAGGCAATGAATTAGATTCACATTTCTTGAAAAATATTGAGACGTGAGAGACAAGAGATAGAAGAGAGATAAGAGAGAATGAGAACTATCGGGGCTTAAGAAAAACTAAACCCTTTTTTAAAAAAAAAGTTTCAATTACAACGGTTGAAACTAAAACCCTTGTCAAAAGTTGTGAAATAAAATCAGAAAACCACATACCCTAAACCACAATGCTTTAAAACCCCTTTTAACATAATAAAATCATAATAACCGTTGTGGAAGAAACGACTTCAACGGTTTTGGCCTGGTCCAACATAGTTCTCGGGGGTGATTATGATGATGCCCGCTCTAGCTCCCATGTGGTTTTATGCTCCGTCTATGCGCAACTCCCACATGTCTTTAGGTTAGTTAGGTTCGATGGAGGAGTTCTTGTTTGCTCTTGAACTTTTCTTGTTTCTATTTACTAGCTTCCCTTCTTCGGTTGATGGACTGAATTTTGCAACGAAATCTGCTAAAACCTGGACTTATATAATAGTTAACGACTAGTAGATGAGGTCATATTGACTCAATTCTTTAGCCCATTTCATAAGTCACGATGATGATCCGCTGAGCTTGGTAGTAGGGTCTTAACTTTCTCTCGGAAACTAGAAGGGACAAAATGAGCTTCTCCATTTTTGGATAGTAAGTCTCTTCATCGAGGAAAGATTTTTACACATAGAATACCGGAAGTTGTGCCCCCATCTATTCTCGGATGAAGTGAGGTATGTCTTAAGTCTTGAAAAGCTACTTCGCATTATTCATCCCACTTATCTCTTTGTTCTTTCTTTAAGACTTTGAAGAATGGCTTGTACTTGTCAGTAGATCTTGAAAGAAATCTGTTGATAATGTCTACTTTGCCCATCAGAATTTGTATTTCTTTCATTTAGGCAATTGACTTCATGTTAAGGATAGCCTTGATTTGGTTGGGGTGAGCCTCGATGCCCCTTGGGTGATTAAGTATCCAAGATGGATGGCTCAAAGTCATCAGTTGCTGAAGGGAAGCCCAATTCGTGAGCCCATGAATTTGCTAGTCAAGCTGACCTAAGGGTTTAAGGATGAGTTGATTATTGCTTGGTCATGATGAGTTATGCATGAGCTATGGTTTATGATGGGATTTGTTGGTGAAGTGCGACAGAAAAATAAGAAAAGAAATTTATTCTCAATTGCATTGGTGTGTTAGGTAATGTTGGTGAAGTGAGTGTTGTAGGTAGAAGGCATATTCAAATCAGATTTGCCCTTTCCTTCTCCCTATAAATACCACATCTATTCCACACCAAATGAATCAAGCACATCCTGGGATTCGCACTCCCATAAATCACTCCATCCTCCACACTCCCATCATTTTCCCAAACACATTCAACCAATACCATAACTTCCAAAACCCCAAACACTCCAAATCACCAAAATATCATTTTAGCCATATCTGCCATTCCCTACGAATTTCTCATTTCTCAACCATCACCACTGACCCACACTTATCCCAATTCACCTTCTTAACCTTCATACATCCTTCTAGACGTGGAGAAGCTCTTGGATAAACATTAGGCGTAGAGAAGCTTGGAGAAGCATTGGACACCACAACCTATTGTATTCATTATATTTTCTCAATTCTGTTCATGTTATTTTTTCATTATGAGTAGCTAAATCCATATCTATTGTTTCGATGTAACCTAACATGAAAATTCTTGGTTTATAAATTTCAAGTTTCAAGTTTGATTTTGGATTCATGATCTTATTCATTATGCCTAGCTGCCCTATATGCTAATCTAAATGCCTAGCTACCATTGAGATTTGTGTATTTTGGTTGAAAGTAAAGTAGACACCATATGCTTTTGTTTCAATTGAACTTTGAGTAAGATGAGTATGTATGGACATTCGACAGCAGGGATTAGATACATGTTTGGTTGTTTAAAACATTTTATGCTTAATGGATTTGTAATGGTTGATTTAGGTTCAACAACAAGGTTAGAACTAGACACCATGGCTTAATCATACTTTAGCTAGATTCAATATTTGAATTTGAATTAGACTTGTCACTTGAATTGGATTGTGTACGACCTCATACTTGTCTTGCTATACTACTAATTGGCCCGTACAATTGCGAGTTAACACAACAGATGATCAGCTGCACTTTTTTGTTTAGGCTGAAATAATTTCAACCTTCTTCAGGAGAAGCCTCCGGGCGAACTCCTTCTTCTTAGTCTGCCAGACTCACGAGAATGAATTCCATCTTCTTCTGTACTAGTTCAATTCTCACCTTGTCTGCTCAACTTACAGGGATCAACTGTTCTTGTTTGCTTTTCTTCAACCCTTGGGCTAAATATCGTGGGGGTAAATCAAGGAAGGACCGATCCAAAGATGTGGTAGCAAAGATGGAGAAACGGTTTTCAAAGATGGAGAATGCCATGGTCAAGGAGGATGTCCTTACGAAGAAGGCCCTGAATCCTATGAACGAAGAGAAGGAAGAGTTGACCAACAGGGAAGTAGGAATGGGGGCCATTCA